>JAVJGJ010000061.1:12187243-12235689 GCA_035590215.1 Microhierax caerulescens
GTGTCTTCATAATTTTGTCATCTATATCCATGTTTTACTTTTGTCCCAAACAAACCTGCTTAGGCTTTGTTTTCCTTCTAATCTGTTGTTCAAATAAATACTTTTTTTTCGGGATATCCCTATGTGCTAAGTAAGTTAGATAAAGCTTTTTTTTTTTTTTTCTCAGTTAAATACTCACTTGAGGCAAAATGGAAAGATATCACCCTGTTTAAATAGGCATTAAATGAAACGGAATTTTCTTCATTTCTAGATGTTGTACTTCATATCTAATCAACTTTTTTTCTCTAAAAATATCTTTTCTTATTTTATGTTAATAGCAAGAAATTAATTTAACAGTGTTACTAGAAAGGTCTGAGAATAAAAAGGACCCAAGAAACATAGGATCAGCTCCTAACTTGGTTGTAGAATAATCATCCTGGCATTGATGTGAGCAAACAAAGCTACTTTTACTTTCACCCATATATTCTCCCTTCTCTTCTGTTTCTTCTTAATTCTTCTCCTTCTCTTCCCGCCACTGCCCAAATATTTTTATTTTTAGATGCTTGAAGGTGGGGGAGCAATAGACTTGTTCTCTACCCAAGCTACTGGGTTTGATTTGATTTGCTGCTTCCCCCCACCCTCCCCAGTGGAATCATGGAAACTTTCTCTGGCACGTGGGTACCCTTCCTGTCCAAAACTGCAGACGGCTTCAGAACCTGAGCCCAGGGTGGGCCTTCTCAAATGTACCTGGGTCAATCCCTGTATAAGACCAATGCCCTGATAATCAGAACAAATGAGTCTCCTGTTAGCACGTTTCCTCTTGGTAGTGCACAGTGCAGCAGTTCCTGGGTTATTGAATAAACCCACTCTGTGTTTCAAAGCGTATAGCATGGCACTGCATTATTATGTTTTCCAACACGGAACTTACAAAAAAACCTTGTAAAACCCACTTTGATTAAATACGGAGCAGTCCAGCTGTTTGGAGGCAGGGTAGAATGGGATAATATAACCATACTATGGATCTGTTATTGTGCTGAGTTTGTGGTGGCTACCCAGAGGGAGAAAAAACATTATTGCTGTACTGGTTTTTAATCAGAAACAGTGAGCTCTCTAGTTGCACCCATCCTTATGCGATCTACAGAATGGGTTTCAAAAGAGGAGAGCTGCCATTAAAAAGAGGTATTTCAACTGTGATCGATTCCAGTCAAAGCAATTATTGTGGTGTTCTAGACTCTTTCTGATGATGATGATATACATTTTTCTGTACCTTATTTGTGAAAGCATACGTTATCAGAGCTATTCATTCAGCATTTTCAATTAATATTTACTTTGTTCTGACTCAGTATTTGCTTCTCACTTCTGTGTTTGTTACTGGGCCAGGTGAACTAATAAGTAGCAGCTTACAGTTTCTGTCAATAAACCCAGTGTATCCAGCCAAAGGTAGCTTACTGTATTATGAAGGGAAAACTCCATTAGTAAATGTGACCAGTTGCTTGTGAACAAACCATAAACGCCCCTTGCCACGCACAGTACTCAAACGGAGTTAATTAGTTCAGTATTTTAGTTGAATCCAGGTTATATGTACATTAATTTGCTTTGAAGTTTTTCAATAAGCAGAATCCTGAGGAGTGAGTCTTCCTTCATGTAAGTCACATGTTAAAGACATTTAAAATATTAATCGAAAGGAAAAACTCAAATGCACACATACATGTATAGCTGAAAAGGGATCGTGCAGAATTTCTTTAAAATTATCTGAATTTAATGGTTTAATGAATACTATTGTATAGATAAATCAAGGGCGATAGAATGAAATGGCAGTAAGAATTTCTCACGAGTAGTGAGGAATGAGTTGTCACACATGACGTTTCGTTCCCAGTAGCTGAAGGTAGTAATGGACAGGCTGCTGGCTCAGGCATTAATCTTCTCAGCTATGTCCATAAATGAAATGTCACGACTAACAATTCCTCTTTTTATTGGTATTTCATCTTCACTTTCCCTGATTAAAATTAATGTCTATGCATGTATGTATAGAAATGGGGATAAAAAGGTCTACATATTCAGATGGTCAGAGATTATACATTCGCACGCAGCATGTCTAATTTTAAAAGGCAGATGGAAAAAAACAAGTGCAAAAAAAAGTCAGAACACTTTCTCTTAACAAACATGACAACCTGCCAGAATTTCATCTTGAGATGTGCTTAAGAGTATGACATAGATAACCAGAAATTACTGTGCACTGGGATAGCAAATTAAAATCCAGAAGTCAGTGAGGCCACAGGATATTGGATTTAAGACCATGAAGAGGTTGTCAGTGTTTGTGACATTTCATTGCTGGAAAAATATCAGTGTACTTAATGAGTGTATGTATTTGAATGCTAAAGCTGGGCCAAAGTCTAAGTCAAATCCGTAGGAAAGCTTGTCATCATAAGCAATTGAGCACGCTTGGTTACAGTCAGTCATGGGGGCTGCCATAAGCAAGTCTGAATGTATGGACTGTTACAGAAATAGAAGAAATGTTGTTCTCAGGAGGCAGAACAGAGACATGCAGTTTAACAAAGTCAAAAACTGGCCTTTGGGTCCAGCTCAGTATGGCTAGTCTTCTGGTGTAATATTAACATGAAATAAGAAAATGGAAATTCAGGGGAGTGAGCTGGTTAGAACCCTGCTGTCTGCTTTTTCACTCTGAGCTGGCTTTACGCTGCCAGGTGTGGGGTCAGTGTTGTCACTGGGGTTAAAAAACAGACATGAGTTATATTGTTGAGTTTTCTAAGCCTCACAGTTTGTTCCAGGTCTGTTCAGAAGATACACATTGATGTTATTTCTCAGAGCACGAGTTAAATCCCTAATTTCTCAATTCATCAGTTTTAGCTTGGCATTTAAGTCTATTTTGAATTTTACTTGTCCCAACCTATTTTCTAATCAAGCAGAGCATTTGATATTTTCTCATCCTTTGAACGGCTTTGTTTGACTAAATCGGATGCTTTATAAAAAATACATCAATAAATGGGGACAGAAAGGTAAAATTTTAATGATCCTCACAGGCCCCTTTTTAAGGGTGTTTTATGGATAACAATATGAGACATGACTGACATGTTAAAGCATTTTGTCCTTCATCTAACTTAATCTTTCTCCTTAAAAAGGGCAATATTTCTGATGAAACATCATCTCCTATCGCTTCTGACCACACATCCAACCGATAATGTTATCTGACAGTAAATACATAGCCTCATCAAATCACTTATCTTCCCATGTTTCAGCAATAATTCTGAAGGAATCTGAATAAATTACATCTCAAATGGTACAGCTGCTCTCAAACAGCAGAACTAATGAATTGTCTTGACTGGGAGAGAGGTGCCTTGCATCCGTAATCCAAGACAGCTGACAGGATGATGCCTGATCAGGTTTAGTCACCATCGCTAATTACATGCTGAGAAATTACAGCCACTTTTAAGTTAATGGCTGGTAAACACCTAGTGACAATTTATAGGGAGAAAGGACCTGCCCTGCAGTTTAAAAAGAGGGTGGGAAGGACACTTTATATTGCTGTGCTGACCCTCCAGCAGCAACTGTCCAACACAAATGACTCTAAACTGATGGCCTGAGTTACTTCTGAGGCTTTCAAAATCTCCTCCCGTGTACAGCTTTTTAATATCTGTGGTATTCTGCTTCTAAAGGCATTCCAGATATTCCAAATGCAAAACCTGTGGATGCTTCCATTTTAGGGTGGGGTGGGTTTTTGTGGGTTTTTGGGGTTTGTTTTGGTTTGGTTTTGTTTTTTTTTTTAGCAGAAACACATTAACACTTTAAAGGCAAGTCTACTCAGTCATAAGTAAGATTTCAGTTACTCTCCTCTATCAGTTCTTTATCCTCAGCTATGTCTGTAGTGTTGTAAGAAAAAATGTCAGTGGTGTGACGGTTATACCAGCAATAAAATCATTTGCTCTCCATTTTTATCTGAACATACTAAATCTAACATGACAGTTGTATCTCTAGAGTGGATTTGAGTGAGTGGTGAATGCTCACTCAGTCAGCAGTTTTAAATCAATCCTACTGTTCTGTAAAAGCATAAGTACCTTGTCAGGTTTGAAAATGTTAATGGACTAGCTGGCAAGCATGTCTTGAATTAGAATCTGAAACTTAAATTTCACTGTGCTCATCATTTTAATCCCTCTCCCACCCCCCCCAGCCCCTCAGAAATAATTTGCGTAAATTGTCTGGTAAGCCAGACAAGTGTTTCAGAATGCAGATCTATGATACATAAACTAAGGTGAAGGCGATAAGTGAGAGAAGTAGGTAAATGACACTAAAAATACAGTGAATTCAAGTGGGCCTCAAATTTGTAATGCTGTACATGCTCCTGTGCTGCTTTAGTGCTGCTTAATATTTATCAGCCTGGGAATTTTCCTTCCCGACCTTTTGCAGTATTCATCTTCTCTGCTATGTGAGAGACACGACAAAATCTAAAAGCATGTCATGATACTCTGATATTAAAATGCTCAGTCTTGCTTTGATGTGGACATTTTGGAAATAAAGTTAAAAAAGCCAAGAACAAAAAAGACCCATGTTGACATTTGCAAAGCTAAGGAAAGTTATTTATACTCATAAACTAAAGTAAGTACATTTGTTTAATTTATCAAGAGGACAACTGAGATGGAATTTGATTGCTGTTATGCAAATAGTTTATCATTGACAAAAAGGAGAGCTGGTGAAAGGGACCTCTAATTTTTCAGGGAAAAGCATGACATATTTTGATTTGTGGACAAATTCTAATGAGATACTAGGACCAAAAGTTTAATCTTTCAAAAACTATGAAACCACCAGAGCAGTGTGAAGAGGCAAAGGGCAAGTTTACTGTTTCTTGGTGCCATTTTATACCTAACTTCTGGAAACTGTACATGAGGATATTGAAAGTGAAACGAAGTGCAGTGGAGGGTTAACTGCTTTATTTGTCTTGCTCTTTGATATATTTCACTGGAAAATCTTTACCTTTAAAAAGTATAAATGAACATGTAAACTTAAGGTGCAGGGCTAAAAGTGTTTTTATTAACTGTAAGCATATACATATTGTTTCTTCCTGCTCAGTTGCGATCTGTTCTGGTGGCACCTACAAGTGACGTGGTGTTTGTATTTGAATGCAAAAGAATCTTGGTTACCAGAGAAACATCTAAAATTCATCAGAGGTTTCACAAATTTTCCTTCTGCTCAGAGTTTCTCTGTATAGAAGCCTTCATAGGCATGCAGATAGTGTTAAAAAATACAAACTATCTTTTTAATTCTTATAATGGAAAAGCGTAAAGGTAAAGCTTGGTAATGCATTCAAATGGTAGAAAGTCAAGAATATGCCTAACTATTAGGTCCCTATTTACATCTATAGAAACCTTTTAGAGGGAAAACTCTATTTATATGTTCTGCTTGAGGAAGAAAAGTAAATTGCTGATAACTTAAAATTTCATTTAAAAAAAACTTCAATTCATACTATGGAGAAGAAAAATAGTGAGTTCTGAACATCAGACAGCGTTACTTTTTTCATTGAAAGTGTTAATTTATGCTCCCAAAGAGTCTCAATATGAATCTAATCACTAGCCTTGTTATCATGGGGGACTTCAACCTACCAGATGTCCGCTGGAAATACAACACAGCAGAGAGGAAACAGCCTGGGAGGTTCCTGGAATGTGTGGAAGACACTTGCTGACACAGCTGGTCAGGGAGCCAGCCTGGGGAGATTTTTGCAGACAGGGAAGGACTGGCGGGTGATGTGGTGGTCAGCCCTTGGCTACTAGTTTTTACTGCCTGCCTTTGGGAAATTTCTAGCCACTCAGTTCCTGTTTTCCAGTCATGTTCATGAAAAACAAACATTTTCCTTCATAGGCGTTACCTCTTATTTCACTATTGCAAAAGGCTCTTGCCAGATGAATTTTGTTACCGTTGGATCAGCAATGATTTACAACACAAGGAAAGAAAATAGTGTAGGGATTAACAAAAAAAACCCCAAACCAACCCCTACAAAAAATAAACAGATGCCATGTCCAAAAAATCCACACACACAAACTCTAGAAATAAATGCAAAAATACTAGGCTAGGAAGGTTATCAGTATCATATTTTTATTTATATTTTTTTCAAACATTTTGCATAAGTTTGAAAAATTTTCTTGAAAAGGTTTATACTCTGTGTATCTTGGGACCTGATCAGAATATCTTCCAAAATCACAAACAGGAGCATGGTGCATCAGCGGTTTACCTCCATGACTGTTTTATTGGGTGGGATGGGAAAGGCACCATTTTTTTGCTAATATAATAGCCAAGTTTCTTTTAAAATCTTTCAGAAGCTTCCGCTAATAAAAACTACCGACAGTACCATATTGACATAAAAATGCCATCAAAAGAAGTTCGCTGTTTCTCTAATTTACATTTTATGCTCAGTCTCCCCCTAAAGAGATAGCAGCCCACTGTAGTTAAAATTATCAAAAAATATTTGGTATGTAATCTCTCCCCACTGACATAGCATAAACACTTCATCACCAGTGACATAGATCAACAGCTATCCTGGATACCTTCCTAGGAGGAGCTTTACGTTTTGATTAGTATACTATTGCAAAAAAGATCATTAAGAAATGTATTTGCAACTCCAACTCTTGTATGTGCCCTTTGATTATGCTGGGACTATGGCCAAATAAATAATTGTATTAATTTAAACAATCTTTCCTATGAAGGAGGCAAGGTTTCACTAGAACATTCCACCCAATCAGACTTATGCAAGCCACTTTTTTTTTTTTTTTTCACCTATCTTATCCCCTGATTATAGAAACAAAACTAAGTGAAAAGCACTGTATCAATAACCCTTCACCTGACTGTTCTGAGGGTGACTGCTTGCAGCATGCAGACCTCCCAAAATGAGTGGGTGGTAAAATGATGGGGCTATTTGTACTCTAAGGATAAGTTTCAAAGATGACTAAATCATTTTTTTTCTGTTAATGAAAGTCAGAAAGTGCTTTAGAGGCTGCGTGGAGAGTGGTTGGTTCCGTAATAGTTTGGGATCTTGTAACCTCATTCAGAAATACCCAGTGACTGAAGTACAACAGTCAGTTTTTAAAGTTCCTGGGGGTCTTGGTGTTTGGTGTATTCTTGGGGGGTTTTGTGGTTGTTTTTTTATTGTTTCAACTGGAAATATTTACGCCTGATGTTCTGCAAGGGGTTTATTTGGATTATCTTATTGCATGTTTTCTTAGTAAGGAAGTAGTATGCATATGAGGAAACCATGCTTTTAGTTAGATTAAGAATTGTTTTAGTAAATAATATGAAAAAATCATTGTCAACTGGAAAGTCAATACTTGAAGATGCTTTAGATGTCATAAAAATCTGCCATACTTCAAAGAAGGGAATGTAAGCATGCTAAAGAATTCTGTGTTTGTTGGCACAGCCAAAACCTTTTACTGGTTTGAGTACGTGCCCTGTCTCCCAACACAGCTTAAAGTTTCCAGTTATTGTAGAAAATAGGTAAACTGGTTCTGACCTGGGACTGAAGGGGGTCATTGTTTTCAGTTTCCTTTACTGAAGGTCCAGTAAGTTGTTTTGTTTGGATTGCGGCTTTTGGGGGTTTTTTGAGTCTTCAGCTCTATGAACTGGAAACAGGGAAAATATTGCTTGTTTCCCCAGTGTTGTACATATTAGACCATCTTTTTTTTAATGTATGTCATCTAATTGCTAGTGCTGAAAGACTTCACAAAATTGCAGACTTCTTGTTAACTGTAGTGAAAACAATGTTGATAGTGATGCTGAGTAAAAAGTGTCATATTTAATACCTCTTAAAAGAAATGCTTTTGCAGCTTGAACAAAAGAAATAGATGTCACAAAACGCCTCTTTGCTTTGCAGCATGGGAAATTAGAAATTCTGCTGTTGCTACCTATTAGTGGTTGTCAAAAAGCAAAATACTTGAATACTTGCTTAGAATCATGAGTTCTTTCAGAAATACAAAATGTTTTTCTTCACAGTTTCTCTGCTGGCTTCATGTCACCTTGAAATCAAAGCATAGCTTTGCTTGGTAGCTTGCTCCCATGTTTTGTTACAACCTAATACTATCTGTGTTGGCTGGATGCAACATGTTTCTAAGTGCATGACAAAACCAAGGTCTTTATCAAACAGCTTTAGTTCTGGGTCCGCTAAATCAAACAACCTTGATGGGTACAAACCCCTTAAGTAATTTTCCATTAAAAGGGGCTATGTTATACCGCTGTGGTTGGTGGGGACGTAAAAGCAAAATGAAGGAACACTTACTAACGGTCAAGTGTCCATTGTGGCGATACTTTTCAAAAACTAGCACGGAAAATTATCTGGCTGCAAAACCCACTTACAGAGTATTACAGCTCTGGATCTGGCATTGTCAATACTTTTCCTTTTTGCTAAGGAATTTACCATAATCCAGAGATGATGGCCTGAAACCTGAATTCAGTCAGGAACCTCCCATATAGTTTTATTCTCTCGTAGGGCAAACTGTAACCTGACAGACGTGAGCAGTGTCGTAACTGGTCCAGACATGACAGCGCAGAACTCAGTGTGGCCCTATTTATCAGGCTTCTTTATGTTGCCGAAGCTTCTTTAACTGGTTTATTCTGCTTTTGTGCTACTCTGCAGATTAGAAACTGAAGATCCTTTGGAAGAGGAAAGCCTCCCAGCTAGAGAAGCAGCAGCCACCATCTTCAGGGGAAGTTACACGAAAAGGTCAGAGCGTGCAAGTGTAGACCATCACCCTGAGCTGGTAAGTAGTGAAATGCTATGTTCACATTTCAAGAACTAGCAGGATCTTTCTACTCACAAAGGAGAAAAGAATAATAATAATAAAAAGTATAAGGTATCTTTTAGGAGCTATGTAGCAACCACTTGAAGGAATTATAAACAGGGCATATGCTTTCAAACTAGATTTCCTTAGATTGTTTTTAGAACCAAACTGCATGTAGATGTCATGCAAATGCCCAAAATTGCATCAGAGACCTCACAGGGCAAAGTTGTTGTTGGGTTTTTTTTTCTGTTTTTTCTTTCTTTTTCCTTTTTTCTTTTTTTTTTTTTTTTTTAATTTAAAAACTTAGTTTTTTGTCTGAAGTGGTTCTTCTTCTAGCTGAGCTAATTTACTTACACTAAATTTTATACAGAAAGATAATCATTTCTTATGCTCAACAGTTCTTGCTGGAAGGGGCCATTTACAAAATTACTCACCCAAAAATCTGAACTTGCAGCCCTCTGGGACAGAAGGGAGATCATGGCAATGGTCCTCAAGGAAAGCAGATCCCTGAGCTGTACATTAAATGCCAGGAGTAAAAAAAAAAAAATAGCGTAGGACTGACTGGTCACAAATGCAGCTTTTTTCCAGGCATCCTGTGCTTTAGTAGGGAACTCAGCATGGGATTAGGGCATCCTGCCTTCTCAGTGACTGGATTCACGTGCAATAATACAGGCTGCAGAGAAATTTGACATAAATAACCTCCTGTAGTACATGTAACAGATCGGTAGTTGTCTGTTGTAGGGCGATTTGTAAGTGCGTGGTAAACAAACAGAAGCAATGTTTGTTTATCAATGGTTTAAAAAAAGCAATTGAAATAACTCGGGGACACGTTGCATGTTCAGACAATAATTTAAAAAAAAAGTCTCCAGTGTGAAACAGAACCCTGTAGTAGTACCTGTAAGATCCCTTGGTGCTACCAGTTTTTCAAGTGTTTCACTTCAATTTGCACTTATGCTAATGAACGTTTGAAGATTTCTGTTCTTTTGTCTTTTTTTATTTTTTTTTTCACTCTGGCCAAGTATAATGCTTTTACAGTCTTATACTCTGGGATAAAATAACGCTTTTTGCCTATGCTTGGAGCACATGTTCCCCATTCCTCACTTTAAAGCGTCACTGGGGCCAAGTCAATTTGCAACGTGGTGTATTTTTTCCCACAGATGTTGGGCGGCTGTTGTTTCAGACATCTCTCAAGTGTTCAGTGGGATGATGAGACAAACACCTGTTTGTTTCCACAGTCTGTATAATCTGTACCACTTTTGCAGATGGTTCATTACACAGTTCTTTGAAGTACATGCTAAATAATCATGAATGACTTGGAAGGAATACTGGAAGAAATGCAAAGATCAAAACTTTCAGCAGTTTCTGCTCCCATCAGATTTTTAAACTTGGCTGGGCAAGAGAGAGCCTAGAAAGGGGAGGGTGAAAGGGAGGGTTTCAAGACTGCAAATGGTCCTGGGCTGCTAACATGCCATTTTTCAGCTATGAAAGGAGTCTTCAGTAATACAGAAATGAAGCAGATTACCCAGCAGAAAATGTGTTGCCACTTTTTATTGGTTTTGGCAGGAGTTGGTGGTTCATCATTTGGACACATCAGGTACTTTCTTTGTGACTGTCATATAATTTAAAATGACAATGTTTCAAATGGTGACAAAATGACAAAGTACTGATCTGTAGTGGAAGTCTAGCATGGCAAGAGAGATTCAGCCAGGTAATATTGTCTTGAAAGGGAGTTGGAAGAGCATTTTGCTTTCAGTTTGTTTATTTACTGTGCTTTACCTTTGGGAACTAGGAGTTATGAACGCTATCTTAAAATGTTTCTAACTTGTGTTTGAGGTTGTGTATTCATGGCATTCTCTCCTCCAACATCTTGAGGACTTTTCAGGACTCTGACTTACAGTATTGTTCCTCACTTTGGAAACCAAACTAAGATCAAGCTTAATACATTTGCTGTGGTTGGAATGTTTATGTCTGTCCGCATAGTAAGGACAAATTCTCTGCAGTTAAAACTCACTCAGCTGCTTTAAATTCTCACAATTGCTTTTGCGACTCTCAAGTATCAGACAATATGACTTGCATTTCAGATATCTGTCCTCTGCCAATCTTTCCCAATCCAAGAAATTCCTTGCTGTGCACAGCAGTTCCCTTATAACAAACACAGTATGACCTGGTCAGCATTGTATCAGGGGAATGGTAGGAGAGTGCCCTATGGCTGGGAGTTTGCTGCTACCTTTCCTGTGACCAGGGCCAGGGTTAAATCTCCACACAGCTCCTTAATGCCATACAAATTTCCTCCTTAGGGATTGAGTGGGACTTTGAGGATGGGAGTGAAGACAGATTGTGTGGTTACAAAAAAGGATTTATTTTCTGTAGAAAAAGAGTATGTATTATTAATGTATCGATTAAATAAAGTCTAGCTAAAATGCCTTTCCTTCAGCAAGGACTAAAGTTAAATGAGATTCTTGAAGTGTACAAACACATACCAGACAAAGTGTTAGAGAGTGATATTGCTATCTCAGAAGCTGGAGTTATTTCTAAGTGTAACGCTGCTCTTTAGACTGAAATTAATAGATAGGTGTATTTTGATTTTTTTTTTTTTTTTCTTACGTCTCTTTTACTGCTGTTCCCATGAGAGGCTGTGGAAGTGGGATTGATTTACTGTGAGGATGATACCTGAGATTATCTTGTTCCTCATCTTGCTAGCAGGTTTCTTTTAAAAGGGTTTCCTAGCCTCCTTCCCATCACGTGCCCTTGTTGGGCTGCCAGGGAAGCACATGTGGAGACAAGTGGTGGGGAGCAGGGGAAGCCGTTCAAACTGACCTCAGTGTTAGCTCAGCAAAGGAAATTCTGTATGTGCCACCGGGAATCGGCATTGGAGCCACTGATAATCAGGTTTAGGGGGATGTTTCTATCTGTAGTCATTTAGGAAATGTGAATTGTGTGTCTGACTGGCTGGTCTATACTTTTGCCTTACACGTTTGAACAGATTGGTGGCCATAACAAATTGTAAAATGCCATAAATGCAGCAATACCTTGAATGACGCTACCTAGCACCCTTCAGATTAAGAACTGGTACTTTAAGTACAGTTGTCGTAATGGTTGTTTTAAAAAGCTGTGAGAACTCCTCTAGATGGTGTTCATTTCGGTGAGAAATTACATGGTGTTAAGGAAAGTGTTTCTGTGCCTAGGGTTGGTTCTATGACTGTTTGGTTTGAACTTCTCTTGTTAATTTTGTGATGTAACTTATATTTCTAAACATATGTAAACTAAAATGTTGGACTTCAAAATCTGAGGCTCAGACATCCCACTTTGAAACAAAGCATTAAACACCACCACCCCACCCCACCCCCCCATCTGTGCTGTAGAAGACTCTTTTTTTTTTCAAAGGCTGTTTCAAAAGTCAGGCTGGTGTGACTGGTTAGTGATGCACTCTTGAGATTTAAGGTCTGATTTCCTGCTTCTACCTTCCAGCTTCTGGTTTTAATCTTCTGTGGAGATGTGCTGAACAGAACAGCTGGCCTGTAATTGGGAGAGATTGATGCAGACACTTATCTCTGTGGGTGTTACTCCTGTTCTTGGCATTATTGCAGTTAAAACAATTATCATTTTCATCTATAGTGTCTTTCTAAGACAAAAATAAGCATGTGCCATTTACCTTTTCAGTATTATCAAATCGTTTCAGTGTTGACTGATTTCATTTATTTATTTATTTATTCCTTTTCCTCCTCTCTCTCTCTTTTTTTTTTTTTTTTTTTTTTTTTTTTTTTTTTTTTTTTTTTTCCTCCCTTGGTCATCCTGTGTCTGGCTATAGTTTAGCAAAAGCTGTACATTGTAATTGCTTGCATGCTATTTAGCAGAAGCGGGCAGCATCTAAAGGGGCTTAAAATTTGTCCTGCTTACCACAATTGGAGTGACAAAATCTTTTAACTTGACAATCAGGAACTCAACTGTGCTCCCAAATTCTACGGTAATTCTTCAGTTTATTTAGATCTTGTTACACTGGCTGCTTTTTGTGTCACGCAGTTACTGTTCTCTTGTAACTCTGACAGCTCCTGGGCAGGTGCCCCTCTTGTTGAGACAATCATTTCCTAATTCATACAAACTGGGAAGGCAAACTGGGGTGATCAGATTTCATGTCAGTGTTGAAAAGAGGGCTTGTCCTAAGTAACAGATTGGGACTCTAGAAATCTGGTTTAATTTATTATCTTTAGCAAATATTTCTAGCGTGATCTCACTTAATCCATTCATCAGTCTGAGTGTGATCTGCATATTACCAAGATTAATAAATGTGTTTCTTTCAATTTTTGGAGAAGTTTAGCTTCCTCAACTGCTAAGTGTGGCAATTGCTTTCTTGTTTCTCATCTTTCTCTGTAAAACAGGCAATGCATAGCAAACATTCAGGCATCTGGGAAAAAGCAAATGCATGGCTCTGGTGGCTTACAAGAAATGCTACTATGATGAAAGAAAACCACCTTTTGAAGGTCAAGTTACTGCACATCCAAAAACCAGAAAGTATTTGTCATGCCCCCAAAATTGATCTGAAATCTGATCAATCTTGGAGAATAAATCACTACAGGAATCGTACGTTAGAGGATCTCTTAGTGAAATTCCCCATGGAACTGATTTTCTGGAAGCAGACTTAAGTATCGTATTGGTAGTAGGACTAGCATGCTGGAAGAAGAGTTGCAACTCAAAACCTGAAAAAAAAAAGTATTAATAAAAAACACAGTAGAGGGCTAGCACAGGTCTTTTTCTCTGAAAAGACAGTAAGACAAAACCTTACACCCTGGTGGGTCTGCCCTGTGCCTATTCAACCATTTTTAGCTTTTACAGTTTGTGCTAACATGGGCTGCAATAGCCAGGGGCAGGGGGGAGGAAATCTTCTGCTATAGTGTTCAACTTGAAATTCTTTTCAGACAGAAGCAGCTGAACCATATGATTCCTGCTAAGGGAAGGGGCTGGCTTGGAAAAGAAAGTGGCTGAGAGAGAGAGCAACACAGCATAAGAGAAATTTGAAGCATAGTTTTATTAACTGTGTAGTTTTCCTGCTTATCTGTAATACTTTTTTTTTTTTTTTTTGTAGACAAATTGTGTCTGGATCATTTTTTTCCAGCTTTCTTTTGCTATTTGTATACTTACCTTTATTCAACCCATTTATTTTCAACAGCTGGGGTTTTTTTGTCTTTCATCCATGACAACAGAGCCAGCGCTTCTTTGCAAAATTAATAGAGTCCTTTGCACAACATACTCTCCATGCAAAGGTAGGTACATATACACAGCAATTGTTATGAATGGGTATTTACTGTTTGCCCAGTAATGATGATGATGTGATAGTTCCTAGCAATGGATCATTAAGATGATGGCACTAGCCACCTCAAGTGGTGATCTGTAAGTTCTGTCACAGCAAGGCAACCATAAAACCTTCAAATTGTATACAGCTTTATCACGCTTTCTGTCTTAGTAGCTGTTACCTATCGTCCATTCTTGTTTTTCATCCTCATGTTTTCTCAGAGGAGCAAGGTCTTTGAAGCTTCCGTTTGCTTGCTCTCTGACTGGATCAAACAACTCAAAATCCACAGGGCTTTGAAACAGGAGGAGAAGTGAAAGAAAAAGATTAGAGTCAGATAGAGAAGACATACGTTTGTCTGTCAATTGATTGGTCTGGTTTTGATGTTGACATTTGCAAGTATAAAGGCATTACAGAGAAGCAGCAATGGTATTTTTAGCATTGTGCTGCAAAAATAGCCAACTTGAATCTTTCTATTATTTGACATATGGCTGTGGAACAGTCCTTTCCACCCCCCCACTCTTGCACCTGTGCTCTCCTTCTGCTATCTTCTCAGTTATGGTCTGTTGTTCTCACAGAAGCAATCACTGCAGTGACAGTAAGCTGAACATGACTGTTGCTTTAGCTACTGTTTGAGTACATCATGTTGCAGTGTTGCAGTTCATTACGATTTTGATGTTACTTTTTTATTTATTTATTTTGAGAGTGCTTTGACTTCTCTTAGAGGAGATAACTTGGCCCTTTATGTAACTGTATCTTCATCTGCTAAAGTCTCATACAACAAGAAGAAAAACACTGTGTAACTTAGATGTAACACTGTTTCATCCTAATTAAAAATCAAGTAACTGGTACGATTGCTGAGCTTATTGTGGCACAACTCTGTGTATCACTAATTTGTTTAGTTTTGATGCACTGTAAAGGTAGCAGAGTATCAGAAAGTACACTAGGACACTTCTAAACCATAACATACATGTGTACACATGCATAAATGAAATTATGAGATCTCTGAACACTTCTGCTCAGTTAGTAGATGAAAAATGTTCTTTTTGTAGTAAATGCTATTGTAAGGTAGTATCTTGCAGTAGATGCTAGTAATTATGAAGTGGTAATCGATGCTGAGAAGGTTTCTTTGCCTTAAAAAGATCCATAGTCTATGGTGATCCTTGAGTGGCAGTCTAGATATGAGAAATGTTATTTGAATTAAGCACAGTTTATATTCCTGTCCATTTTTTATAGTACTTTCCAGAGGCTCTACTTAAGTTTTAAGCTTTCTCTATAAAGGTGCATGCAATAAAATTGTTGCTGCCTCCAGCTTGTATGCGTGAAAGCTCCTTTTTTCTGTCCTAACTTTATCAGTTTCTTTAATAAAAGATATTAACTCTCTTCACAAACTTGTCTCACAGAGAGAAGAAATATATCCCCTGCTCCAAAGAAAATATCAGTTATATTTAATGATTAAAACAAATCAGTGTAAGAGAAGACATAAGGCAACTGCAAGAAAATTCTAGGGAACAGCAAGCTATAAAAGCTACAGTTTTCTAGCTGTTCTGAATGTGGAGTTTTTTTCATAGTAGAAACACATTTTAAGGAGAAGTTTTAAGTGGCAAATTTACTGAATATTAAACAGACCTTACATCTTTTTCTACTGAATACCAAATAAATACTAGACTAAATGGTCAACAGCCCTCAGCTAAGGATTCTCCTTTTTTTCAGGGGCACCAGACAATTGAAGCATGGTAAGCGCAGCAGGCATCGGCAGCTTCTAGACAGTGCTGAGATTGCAAGCGAAGTTGCTGCATCCTGCTTCCTGCAGCTGATCCTTCATTATTATGGGTAAATGACAACCACAAAATATAGCAAAAAGTCTTTCAAAGTAGTGGTTTTAAAAGTGCATGGGTAGGGCTGCTTTTCAGTAAGTCAGGAAAAGAAGATGGGGCAGTGGGAGAGGTTGGCTTATCTTTATCACTGTGGCTTAGTGTACTGCAGAACTCTGAAACCAGTTCCATACTTTGGGCTCTCCCATTAAAGAGAAGCTGCCACTCATGTAACTTGTCTCCTCGGGAAAAGAAAGGTTTATCTGTGTGTGACCAGGCCAAGATTTGGATTAGCTCTCCAGAGGCAGAGGATTAGTGCGCTAGGCAAAAATAATACCCTTAAAGGTGGAAGGCTTTAAGGTTTTCAACCATACATATTTATAAACTGGCTCAGAAAGGTTTGGTTAACAAGATAAGCTGTCAGCAAGGGTCCCTTCCACCTAAAGTTATTTCTTTTCTAAAGAAAAAAAATCTTACCGAAAAAAGCTGCACTGCACAGTCAAATTAAACTACACATTTTCAGCTTCAAAGATTGTATTTCACCATGTGTGTGAAATAGGTTTTACTGGAGCATATGAAAAATTTGCAAGTGGACTTTTTTTAATAATGAAAAAATAGCGACTTTATTTACAAAAATTTGGTCTAGATATAAAACTCGTTGGATGAGAATATCTTGTTTCTTGCAGCTCACATGCTCATCTCTCCAGAAATACCTCTGCAACCTGCTGGCAGCCCAAGGTTTTAGGATCTGAAATCCTTTTCACAGGGTGACTGGCTGAGGGTTGTCCAGAGAGGTTAGGCTTCCAACTTGGAGTTTCTCTGCTTTGCAAACAGAGGCAAGGATGTGGAAACCTGGGTCACTTGCTCACAAGGTATGAAGCTGTTAGGTACCCAGCTCCCCAGGGCAGCTGGAGCTGTGCAGCCCTGCCTTCTGTCACCAGACCCAGGCTTCCCCTTTCATGCAGAGTTTTGTTTATTTGACTGTTTTCTGGCTCACAATCACCACTTTTGAAACTTTTTCTGCCCCAAGTAGCATGGCAGGGAAAACAGAGGTAGCAAGGTGTTTCTCGTGAGCCTGTGTTTGACTAGATTGTTGTGAAAACTAACACTTCAGTTTTGAAAAATCAGTACATTCTAATGAAAAGCCATTACCAGGAGCTTCTGGTTAGACTGCTGAACATTTCTTTTTCTTGTTTGCAGCAGTAAATTTTAAAAAATTCAACCAAGTGAAACTCTTGTCATATAGTGTCTTCCCATGGCCAGCTCAGATGCCTTCCTCCTCCAACTTCAGCTGCTGCAGAGGCTGTATGGGATTAAATGGTCTTCCAGTGCTTTTCAGGAAACTGGTGGTTTTGGCAGACTGGCAGAGCTTCTTCCTTTGGAAAACAAGTAAGGTAGGAGATGACTTACACAGGACAGCAAAGAGACACATCCTTCACCGAAAAGGATTCAATCTGGCATGTATCAAAAGTGACAATACGTTAATGAGAGTATCTCTGAGAAGAGCCATTTATAGCAGTGTCTGTTATAGTAGTGCATTTTGTGAAAATAATTATAAACGCCCTTTGCAACAGCCAGTAATCTGAAGTTCAGGCAGTTTGGGTAGTAAATAAATTTTGTGATCATATTGCAGAATAGAAATGCCAGCATCAAGCCTTTAGGACTAGAAAAACTAGCTTGCTGGTCAGCTATTAATATGTCATTCCACCTCCATTTAGTGAGATTTAAAATGAATATATAATTATTATTATTTTTGAAGGGATTTATTATGTCCCAAATGACATTTTAATAGAAGTAAATATAGACATAAAATGTAAGGAATATAATTACCATCAACAAAGCACAATTGTATAAAAAAACTCCTAACCTCTGGTCCTACAGATTGGGTACTCTGTCTTCTGCATACTATTGCCTGCTTAAAGGAAAGAAACGACGATGCTGGGAAGGCTGCAGAATAGCAGACAGTCATCTAATCCTACAGATGAAACTAGTAGCCATAGAGACATGCAGCTCCAACAGAATGCAGCTTCTGTGCTTAGAAGGTATGTTTAAGTAAGTTGTCAGTAAATTGAACATGTCATATCTAATCCATGCCAAGGCCCACAAACTGTTAAATAAAAAATACAATATTAATGCCACTTATGCCAACACCGCTCCTGGATTTTGTTTGCTTGGTCCTTACCTGTCAGGTGCTACTAATGCAGTCCAGTAGGGGTTGTAGTAAGCATGGTATTTACCCACCCTTTTTCTGGATGCACTGAGGAATATGTCAAACACACGCATCCCAATTTAGATTATTGATAAACAGAAAAACTGTCTTTTTAATTCTTGGGGCGATTAGCACAAATAATAGCTTACCAGGGAGTTTTGGAAATTAAAAAAAAAAAAAAAAAACCACCAAAAAAAAATTTAAAAAAAAAAAAAAAAAAAAAAGCAAAACCCAAACCATTTTATAAATCTGCTTTGCATCCTAAGAGTAACGTGTATCAGCCTAATTTCTGAACATGAGAAAAGGTATAAACCCAATGTCATCTTTACAGCTGGGCTCCTCTGAATATAGAAGCCACAAAAGAGGTTATGCCTGCTTTATTGTTACTGTATTTCTGCAGCGGCAGAGGTAATTCTGGGTGCACACATCAATCAGCACAAAGTAGGGCTGATGTGCCTTGTCTGAGCCCTTCCCGGTGCAGCCGGTGCCCATGGGAGCATTTTTCTGAACTGTCTGGAATGCATCCCCTGTGGGACCCTCTGCTAAGAGATACCATTAGCTGTAGTCACTATATTTAGGCGGTTATGTGGAGGTTCTGATCAACTGTTGTGAACATTTACTGTGAATGCTTCTTCTGCTTATATATTGTGAAAAGCTTAATGATGCATTTTACCCGAGTCTCTCTTCAGTGGTTATAAAGTCAGGGGTGTTTTTTCACCCTCGGTGAAACACTTACTGTCAATAGCAATTTTTAGAGGAACAAGCTATTATACAAAGGTCAGGGAATTTTGTAAAGATCGTAATTGCCTAAAGGCTTCATTAACCTTTACAAAATAGTGGTTGCTGGATTACACAACATACGATTAAATGACCATTAACATCCAGAGCAATTAATGAAAGTAACAACCTTAAGGCACCGCAAATCACATAGATGCTACCCAGTATCAGTCTCCAAGCACAAGTCTCGTCCCAGCAAACAGACTTGAAATAAGAAGTTCTACAAATGACAAAGACTACTTTCTGTGGAGTGTGCAATCCAGGCAATATACCTGCCTATGTTTATTAATTATGTTCATTAGTGCCTGACAGAACATTATGGTGAGACTGAGTGGAATATCCAGTACCAATAGCGTTGTCCTCTTTCTGCAGGTATTCCAGAAATTAAAGGATCTCACAACTAATAACCACTTAAAGTAATGAGACCCTGTCCCTTTTGTTTGAAGAGATACCAGGGAATAGAAATCCATATTTTCCCAAAAATCTTTTCACGTGCTTAAGCTGATGATCCATATTCTAGTAAACAGGTACAAAGAAGTGACGTTAAAACCTTTTTAATCTACCTCTCCAAATAATCTGTTTAGCCTCAAAGAAATGAAGCTTACCTTGTACTACTAACGTGAATGGAAAAGCTTATCCGATTTTAGCATTGTTATTTCTGATGATGTTGAGTGTTTCTTTGTAACAAACCATCCAGCACTTTTTCTAAGAAAATTCAATAAAATAATGTGTTGAATTGGAAAAATTTATGCTTTATTAATTAACTAAAATTGTGACACAGTTAAATAATAATATATAAATATAGAGAAAAAATAGAAAGAAAAAAATAGAGAAAATCCACAAGCAAATAATGTTAAAGGTAACAGATGACATATTCAAGTTGAAAAAAGCAGAGTGATGGTTCTCTGTAATCTTAATTTAGTGCCTTCTTTGTACCTAAGCATAGAAGGGTGCCATCTGAGTGATTCCAGGCTTCATTTATTGTACGCTATTCAAATTCTCTCTGAAAGTGGAACTATTAATTTTCTCATGCTTTCCCCACTTTGTGGCACTCATTGCTACAGTATCAAAGGACTTCTCAAACATGAATTAACCTATGCAATACTATTTTATTGGTGTAGAATTACACTCAGATGAAGAACAGAGAGCAACAGAGTAATGTAAGTGTTGTCTACTCATTTTGGATTTACCTTACATCACGCTTTTTGAACAATGTAGAGCTTTAAATATTCATATTTACAGATGCACATGCTGTTGCCTGTGACCTCATACGAGGTTGTAAGTACCAAGCATGGAAAAGTCAGTTTCAGCAGGTGAAGCATCTTGGCACAACTGAAGAACAGTGCCTGTATGGAGCAGAGGGCCTAAACATTTTTTTTTTTATATTGAGTGTATTTCCATAGGAAGGAAGGATCTGATCTAGTCTACATCCTTGTTCATTTGTATTCCACCTGAGTCAAAATCAGTTATGCTGATTTGAATAGGAAATGTATGATCTGCATTGAATGTAAAAAGTTTATCTAACAAAATGCCACTTATCTGAAAAGAGGTTTAAAGTATTTAATGAAGACTTCTATTTTTCAACAGGTGTGAAATGTAGTTGGAATATACTCATATCTGTAAAAGCATTAGCAAAATAGCTTGCTTTTTTTTTTTTTTGTTTTTTTGCAAGTTGGTTAAAACATTTGGAAGGGAATTACTACCTGCTCATCTCTAAAAGCAAGAAAGAAAGGTGAACTGGTTGCATAGCAACAGCACCTCCAAATAACCAGGCATTTGCAGATATTATACAACATGATAAGGAGGGAAGAAATGCACTTTGAGCCACGCTGAATATTTCATAGAAAACTTATTCTTGAGCCATTTCCCCTAAGCATCTTCACAGTGAAGAAAGGAACCTAAATCTGACTTCCTGATAACTTTGAGATCCAAAACATGGACTATAGTAAGCTGTCGTGCTTTTTTATTACCACAACTTGTTCTGCACTGGGCCAGGTGCAAAGCTGTCTTCAGATGAGCTACTCTAGATTTCTGGGAAAATCTCTGGAATGGAATCGCTTCCAGAGAAAGCATGCTTTGTAACTGTAACTTGTCTTAAGAGGCAACTTACAGCACCTAAGATTCAGGCTGATAAGTAGTATTCAAAGTCCACTAGATCAAATTAGATTTAATATTTGAGAAACATGAAATGCCACTTAGTTCTTTGTGTGCTGAACATACAACAAACTCCAGAAAGTTATGCTGGCACTAAGTGTCATCAGGCTCTTACAAAGTGAAATACTTACTTAACAACTGTTTTCAACATTGTTTTCCCCTTCCCACTTATGATTAGTTGCGGTGCTTACTGTGTGACACTGGCATTCCAAACTTGTAGGGTGGCTGTTTCATTTCCATCAGTATTTGTCTTCAGGAGCAGCTATTTCTTTGTCTGCATTTCTACAATTTTGCGATGTCAGCAATTGGGTAACATCGTTATGATGTGTTTCTGGTTGTTTTGGGTGAGGGTTTTGTCTTTCTGAGAAGCTGATCTCTAGGCACACGTTTTGAAATGGCAGTCTGGAATTTTCAGTTATGGTTAACTCTGTATTTTCCATATTTCCTCTTCTTGTCTGCCCAGTCCTTAAATCCTCTGTCAAAACCACCATATTCATTTCAGACCATGGATAAACATGAGACAGAGATAGCAATGAATTACTTTTATATGTTTGGATTCTAATTTGTAATCTGCAAACCATTCAAGTTTTCTGCCTTTCTCTCAGTAAAGAAAGTGAAGCTACCCAGAAATAATGGTTTTTTCTCTCTTCTTTAAGAAAAAGGATCACAGTGCAAGTCAAACTTAAGCAGTGAAGTTCAAGCAAGTATTACTACTTCTACTTATTTATTTTATAGAACTGTCATTTGTCATAGAGGGGAAGAAAGAAGTGTGAAAAAAATATGAGAGAATAATACATTAGTACAAGAGAACACAGGGTGAAGTCCGGCTTTCTTAATGTTCCCTTCTGAGCTGTCTGTGAGGTTCATACTAGTACACTATGGTGAGAAGCATTTTTAGTTCCCACAGAAGTTGATGTTGTCTAAAAGTAATTAATTAGCAAAGAAGCAACTTGGTGTTATCAGAGGTAGTGTAGTTATATCGGAGTGATGTCTCTGGTTTCATTTAGGTAAACGTAATGTATTCCCATTTTCCTCTACCAATATAATGACTCTTAAACAAATGCCATCATCCTTCCTGGCAGGAGCTAATCTGTGAGCCCTACACTGGAAAGGTCAGTTTGGTTCAGGTTCTGATTTTCAACTTGGCTGTAGAACACAATTATGTAGCAGAGATTGATTCCTGCATCTCGGGCTCTGTCAAAGCCTGAATTTAGCCTGGGATCTGCGGTGAGGCTGTGAAGGCTTCCCTCCCTGTAGAGGGAAGTAATTCGGTGTTTCAGACTACAGAACACCGTTTGTTATTCCTGCAATGCTAAATTCTTCTTATACTCATTCTGAAATGTTTTCATGACATATACATCCTAATTTCTATACATTTATTTCTATGTAAGGAAAAACACAGAAATTCAAAAGCTGGCTTCTCTGATTTTTATCTTCCTGTTATTCTTTTTCTGAGGTGTATGATACTTACCTCTTTATTTTTAACAGAACTGAAGTTATGTTGATAGGAAAAAAGCAAAGTAGCAAACCAAAATTTGAAAAATAAGCACCAGAAGATGAAATGTCAGGCTAAGATACCATCCTCCCATGACTGAAAATAACAGATATTAAACTACCCGTGCATCTTCTCTATATTAAAGTTTGTAAAGGGAGGAGAACATACTACCACATGCATCTATTATCACGATGACAGAAACAGTAATGAAACTGGAAAGTATTACAAACTGTCCAATCTAATTTCTGGCCTGTGTGCCTGAATTAAAATCATCACCATTTTGGTTGTACAACTGTACCTCAGTCTCTGCTCAGACAGACAGAAAGGGAGGGTGGGAACAAAATGTTGTTCCACAAGACATCCAGGAACGTACAACGGTTTTGTGACCATCTGCACAGAATTTGGCTCACTATCTACGGAAGCACAGATTTCAGATCCTAGCTCAGGGAATTCCTTAATTTGGACAGGGCTTAATGCATACTCAAAACCTTACACTTTATTTATTAACATCAAGGCGATCTCTGCACTCCATCGGTGCAGAGCAGAGAGAAACAGATTGGTTTCTTAGCATACAAATAGTGTGGGAGGGCTCAACATAGTCTGCTCTGGCTGCTGCCAGTCCTCACGGCTGCTGCCAGCTTCAATCGCTGCTGGCAGGCTGTGAGCCACGCTACAGACTCTAGTCCTCCTCCTCCTAGGGACTAGCCTCACAGGACGCATACGCTTCCTTCGTTACAACGTTTTGATTGCTAGGTGATGTTAACATGAAATAAACCACTGTTAACCCTCTCCAAAAAAACCAGCGCTAGCAAAAGAAGCATGAAGCGCACTACAGAGTGGCAACCCTCTCCCCAAACTATTGCTGTGCTAGCCTTTTATCACTAAAAGCAGGTAAAATTGACTTTCTTTTACAAGAAAAGTTTATTCCAGACCTTTGGAAGTAAATACATTATACAGAATTTCTTTAAACCACCTCCATTTCAGTTCTGAACCTCTAGGGCAAGACTGAAAAACACTGCACAGTTTAGTTCATGCACTGTTTGCTCACAGTGTTGGCTGTTTGGGGGTTTGTTTTACTTTTTTTTTTAAAACAAACAAACAAACAAAAAAAAAACCACTTCAGTGAACCTCACTTTGCATGAACTATCAACATGAACACTTTCTCCAGTAGGTTTATCATTTTTTCAATGTGTATTCTACTCAAGAAAAGTCTGTTAGAGAAAAACAACACCTGTTTGAAAGAACAGAAAGTTTGAAAAAATATACTTCTGCCAGAAAATGATACGATTTTCTTTTACCATAACACACTGCACACTATGTATAACAGTTAATGCTGTGGTACAGTTAAGGATTGATAATTTTGCACTATTTTTACTCACAGTCACATGAGTTTGTCCATTTTTTGTCCATTACAGAGCCATTTGTTTTTACAAGTTCCTTCTTCATTTTGTGTATCTGTTTCATCTTATGTGTCTTGATAGCTGTGGAAAAGACAGGTTTTGAGATATAAGAAAGGTGGACAAACACTGGACGGTATTCACATATTTTTCATAGATCAGTTTTACAAGGTGTGTAGAGATCCATTTTCCACTAGAGCTCCTAAATATGAAAGTTCAATCTGGGTAATACAGTCAAAATTCTTCTTTAATGAAGTGATCAAATAGCAAGAAAGAAAAAAACTACTAACACATACTTTTTTTTCTAGAATGTGAAAATGAGATACAACACTGAATAGCTATCAGAGATTGATCGTTACTTTGCTCACAGCTAAACCCTAGACAGAGATGCCAACTGACATCATTAATGAGCTTAAAATCAAAACACCACCCTGCACCATGTGGCATGGAAGATGTTATTAGGAGAACAATATTTCTTTTCTTTGTGTCTTGAATCAGAGCTAAAAAATTCTGAGAAGTCCACTTAGAGATGAAACCATATACTGCTATTTCTGCAGGCAAATTATTTGATGCACAGTTCTGAATAATTAAGTAATTCAGAGAAGCTGACGTGGCCTCTAGACAAGAGGAAAGAATCTGCACTTGATAACTACATTGCCCATTCACTAGGTCACAAAGCTCGGTTCCTTAATAATGTAGTTGTTATTGGGAGTTTTAAAGTGGTCCAAAGATGCATAAGCTTTCTTGCATTACTGTGGTAAAATTTACAGAATTCAAAGTAGAGCTAAGCATTCTTTTTCTGTTCTGCTTTACTAGAGCAGAGGTAGAGACAGCTAGACACCCACAGAAACATGGCAGTTTGAATCTGGCTGTGATTATCAGTACATCCTTTAACAACGAGGGGGTACCAGAGACTATGAACATGTGATCCACTTGACAAAAAAGAAGTTTTCAAAGATCCTAACAGGATGAAGGTGAAGAATTTTCAGTTTGATGAGATTGCATATTCAAACAGGCAGAGGAAGATCTGGTAAGCAGGACTGACGGTAATTCTTTTGGGTTATGAACTACATTCTGGGGCAGGGTGGGGAACAAGACTTATTGTGTGTGTAAACTAACAATAATTTTTTTGGACATCCTTTATAAATACCTAAGAGTACTTAACACAAGTGTTGTCCCAGAAGAGGTAGCACCTACAAATGTTACTAATAACATTGTTCTCTAAAATCTGTGAAAATCCAGCATTTTGAAACCTTGGTAGTCATCTCCTGGGGGAGGCTTCTTTTGGTTGTTTTTTTTATTCACATGGGTGAAAACATATGCAAACATCTGGGTACACACTTTTCTTACGCTCTGTCAAACTATTTAATGACCTCAATACTAAAATTCCTGAGTTACATTTAAAAGTTCATTTGCACTCTGAAATGCTTCTCCTGAAAGCTGGAAAATTAGAAGACATCCAGAAAACACAGTGACACTTTTAACAGTACAATTTCAAATCTCCATCTATTATTATCAGCAGTAAAAGATGTGAGTGCTTGGGGTTGCCAGTTTTGTAATCTTCACAACATACTATAGAGATAAACTCTACTTACCCGTCCTATTGCTGTCTTGTCCATAATATTCCACCACCACAGTCAACATTGTCACAGATGAGCGGAATCCACATCACTCTAAAGAGAGAAACAACAGTATGTTTTATTGAGGTAGAATAATAATTTGACAGAGAGTAAGTGCAGCGGAATTTTAGAAAGTGGTTTGACAAGGTTCAATAAGTTTGATGGCAAGGTTTACCTTATTAATTACCGCATGGAAGAAATAGACAAAGGAAAATAGATTTAGAACAGCTAGAATGATTCACAGAGAGTAAGGAGGACCCTCCGACTGAGTCATGAAGTTCAGAGTGGACTCATTTTTGGACCCTAGGTGTGTCTGGGTCTGATCTTGGTCTCAGATTTGGTCAATGGTTTATGTCTAGTGCAATTATCCATATATTGTTCATAATAATATTCAGTAGCTACATAGATTAGTAGTATTTTGTAGTATTATTGCAGCATGCTATCAGTCAACTTATCAAGGATCTGCCACAAGTAAAGGATCTCTCTGGGATCTCTCCGCCTTGGGTAGGGAAGGATCTCTTAGTCTCAGGTAGGGAATTTCTAACCCTGAGAGATGTCCCTGCTCAAGCACAGAGTCACCTGCTTTGCAGTCCAGCTGCAATTCAGGGAGAGCTCAAATTGGGCCCATCCACATGGTAATATTTACAGAGTGAAATAGCCGGCTGCTAGTTAGTAGTATAGACAAGATAGATACAGATCTCTTTGTTTTAACTCTGCTATCTTGTTCTACACTTTGGTTATCTTGGATTTTTGGGTTTCGGAACCACTTCCAAAGTATTTTTCAAGGCACCTTTGCTCACCTGTACGTGACCCAGGAGCTTTCCAGCTTCCAAGTTCACTGCAAGGATGTGAGGCCCGCTGCTCCTTAGTCAGCCTGAGCCAGAGTACAATTAGGAGGCAAGTGTACCCATCACAAGCATTCACACTTGTGATGTGTAGGCCATTTCAAACAACAAATATATGAACTTGCCACAATTGCAAAAGTTGTAGAAAAAAGGGGACACGTACACAGGAAAGGCAGGACAGTAAGAAATCCTGAAAAGCCGTAGGAGGACTCTTACTTTTCTTCAACAAATGGAAATCACAGTCTGTATCCTCACCAGATGTACAGAAACATCTATCTAGACAGTTGCAGAAGGTTTCTGCTGTTGTCCACAGTGCTTGAAGAAAATCTACCCAAGATTTTTGTGTAGATTAAAAAACAGCATTCTTCATTATAAAGCAGGCCATGTTGTGTAGATGAAGCAAGATCTACACAGACTGCAATTACTCCAGCTCAGACAATAGCTGGTGCCCATCATTAGGAGAGGAGGGTTAGGACATGCTGCCCACATCTTCATTTTCAAGGTATGGACAGATGGAGATGTTTACTGGAGGCTAGGCACAAGAGGCTGTAGGCCCCTGACATTTGTTTGTGATAACTGATAATGCTGCTATGAATAACAAGTTGTTTAAGCCTAAGCACAACAAAGCTTTGGTACTCCAGCTTGCCCACGGACTCTAGTTTTGTCTCTCTGCTGATCACTACACAAGACAAAAGGTCCTGCCTGTGCACAACACACAATCCAACAGTGTTTAAAAGAAAACAGTACGGAAGTTCAGAATCTCTGAGCTAGGTAGACTGATAATTTTTGTGTTTCTGTCACTGTGGATGTATTACTCCATGCAAGCAGTAAGTTAGTATTTAAGTTCATAGTTGTTAAAGAACTTCAAACATCTTCATATTCAATTGAAAAGTAATTTCTGACAAAAGAGATTCAGCCTAATTTGCTTATTGGACACTCTAATACTGTAGAATTTTAAATTGCATGTATACTTGGTCTCTCTAGTGGAATACATTTACCACAGTGCAACACACCAGGAATATCATAAAAGCAAAATATTTCTAACAATTTATGAACATCAGGATAAGTGAGCTGCGATCCAAAGGGGTTATTACATTTGGAAAACCAAGATCTCTCAGCTACAGAAGCACCACAGAATCAGATTGATTTTCCAAGCCATAAAGAGACATGGCACCCTCTTACAGAACAGCATCACTGGTCATCAGGGCTGGGGAAAAAGATTATACCAATACAGTCATTAATTTAACTGTATGGCATTGCTTTTCCTTTATGCCAGGGTAAGTAAACATTGAGTGTTGATAACAACTTGATTTTCAAATGTTTCATTTGCCTAAGTCAGAATTACTTTTTTCCACTAACAGTTTCCTTCAGGTACACTACACTTTTAGAATTAACTTAGAAAAAGCATTTTCAGAGTGCAGAAAATGCCTTCTGCTTTTTTTAGAAAATAGTCAAAAGTGAAAATTCAGCACAACCCTTGTTTCACAGAGCCCATTGACAGGAAAAAGGTCAGTTGCTGCAAGGACACAACCCTTTTGGTGATGCAAGTATTTTCCTCCCCAAGTCCCCTGGGTGAGGAGGGCAGGTACACAGAATATTTAACTGTTCTCCTTCAGTGGCACAACTCGAGATGAGCATACGGCCAAGCTTCTTGCTTGGTGATCCATGAATAACATGGTCCGTCTACATCTTTTAGAAGTAAAGCCTGCCAAAATACAGATTCATCCGATTCCAAGGAAATGACAGACTGTTTAATTTGGTTTGTGTCCAAACTCAGGACAGGCCATTTGATAATAAGCAGGAGAAAGGGAAACCAGTGCAATCAAATACTTTCCTTCTATCGGTTACTGTGTGAAATAGCTTAAGCCACCACACTGAGGACAGAGCCAAGCAAAATGGTTTCCTGCATAATCACACACGCCTCAGATCACTAAGGCATCCTGCTGTGACTACAATAGAAAAGGGCACACTGCACATACTTCAGGTCCCTTTTTTCCCCAGTATGCACTAAAAGAGAAAGCTCAGCTCAGGGAGATGATGCTCCACACTAAATACCTTCAGGCTATGCCTTGTTTGCCTGTGAAGAGAGAAACACTATTCTAAAGCAGAGATGTGCAACTCCCTCTGTGGCAGTGGCTAGAGAGGAGCTTTGGGTACAGCTGGAGCAGACCCATCTGGGTCTAGAGGACAGAAGCCTCTCTTGCAGCCAAGTTAGCTTTTGTGTCCCCCCCTCCACTCAAAAGTTTAGCAGGATTGCACAAAACTAGTCCTCAAGACACCTAATAGGAAAAGGATTAGGAGACAGTTTGCCCTGACTAGCTTGCAGGGGTTTTGTTCAGTTTCATTAGCATCCAAATTCACCCTAGGAGATTTCTAACTTTCCTGTCCCACTGTCCTTTTAACCGTGTGCATCAGGATCTTTCAGAGTCAAAACATATTTTCCTGTGTGCAGATGATCTTGCAACATAAGTTCCTATAAGTGTAGCGGCAACTTACACTTTGCTTCAGTACCACCTATTGACTGGTTTAGAAAAATATTCCTATTTCATAGTAGAACTTGGATGCCTTAAAAAAATCTTGTATAAGTGTACTAGCTTTCTCCAAAGAAAAAAGCTCATTTATCTTTGTCTCTTAGAGCTACTTCTACCATTCAAAACTTCTCTGCTTAGAATGAAGCAGTAAATTGTATGTACCAGCAACTCATTTTTATGGAAATTAGCTAGTTATGGCCCAGCAAGGCATTCCTCCCTCTCTCCACTAATAAACATTTCAATTTAATATAAAATGTAACATATTTTGAAAACTTGACTGTGACTTATAATCCAAGCCCACCAAGGCATCAAACTGAGAGCAAGACTATCTTCCTGGTTTGTAACATAATTTTACACATTTTAAACTCAGAGATTTTGTGATCTCACCTGATTTCCTTACATGAGACAAGATGTAGAATTAGACTAAGCGGCGCATCAAGTTCATAACACCTGGCAGAGCTCCAGCAAGATATTCTAAACTGATTAAATACTTAAAAGTGATGTAAGAGGTATGATTTTCCTCTGTGTTTTTAAAAAGGTAAAAACAAGAGGCAGAGAGATAACCTTATAACCAGTCCACTTAATCACCCTTCAGATTCCAGTACTTGTATCCTGTCCTTACTCTAATGCAGGGGTCCTCACACTATGGCCTGTGGGCTGGATACAGCCCCCCAGGGTCCTCAATCCAGCCCCCCAGTATTTACAGAACCCCCCTGCCGGGGGTTGTGGGGGGGAAACCAAGCAGCCACAGATGACTGCCTGCCACTTCATCCGCGCACCGGCCCCCTGGTTAAAAAGTTTGAGGACCCCTGGCTTAGATCAAATAGAAGCGGGTGACAAGCATGGGGAAAAATCTGCTTTTGGCTCATTCTGTCTCCTCACATTGCTGCGTACGTAACTGGTGCATAATCTGGAGCGTACCTTAAGACAAACATGCCTTTGAATACCTAGCTTTAGGTCCAGAAGATGCTACAACAGCTGGGCAATGGGAGCAGTTCCTTTTCTTCAACCTTAATTGTAAAACAATCATGTCTGTAATAGGTAATGGCTTTAATTTCTGAAAGAGACAGAGGTTACTTTTGCAAGGTACCATTTAATTTAGTAGAGGAAACTGGTGTGGGGACGCTTCAAAAAACTGTTATATGAACAGACGTAAAAATGATGGGAGGAAAAAAAAATAATTCCAGTAAGAGGGTAGTCTACAGCAAGTACCCAAGACCTGTAGCATTTGATAAGCAGTGGAATACAAATCCCAGTTAGTATTTTCACCCAGTGCATTTTTTTCAGGTTCAACATTTAAATTAAACCCATCTCTGGGTGTGAATAATGAGACAGGTATCAATGTAGAATGAGAAAAAGTAAGTCTGTGCAGAGTTTATCATCAAACCCTGTTCTGCATGGTCACTGACTAGTTCAAACATGTTTGCAGAAAGTAAGTATAAAGCTCAACTTTGGTGGATCATCAGTCTTTATGAACCATTTAAGCACATCATTTCATTTCCAAATGATGCTGATTAAAACAATTCACAGGCAACTGTAGTCTCACTCTGACTGGAAGAGCAGGGAAAACGTGACCCTATCATAAAATACAGCACATGCTACAGTGAGCAGTGCCAACATGGGCAAAAGCCTACAGGGGTGCCTATTTCCATGCCTGATTAAATGCATCTTATTGGTATAATGCCTTCAAATTTACAAAGCTTAATTTTTAAATGACCAGATAATTGTGTAATTGTGGTATTTGTATTCCCTAGGATGAATCAGAGACTATAATTTCTAACGGTTCTGTGAAAATAAAATCACCTGAAAGTATCCACAACTCCTCTGTTCTTTGATACAACAGTAGAGCTCAGTTTGGCCCTAAAGCAGGTCAACACTGTTTGAATTGTAGATTCACTGACAAATAGGACTACACGTACTATGTCCAGTAGACTTCTCATTCTAAGTAGTACATAAATCACCTTCTTTCTCAGAAGCACGAGATCCCCAAGGTGTTTTCACAGGCCAGTCAGGTGTTTCCGATTTCTCTTTATAGCAAGCTCCTTTGAAGGAACAGCCCGGGAGCATCATCTACACTGCTGCTGCATTTTGTCTGGCAAGCCATGCTATCACTTTTAAAGGGACACATATCCATGATGAATAGATTGGTTGGACTCTCATGGAAACAATATACTGAAAGCATTTCAAGTAAGCAGGTGATTCTCAGTGCTCTTTTAAATCTTCCTGTTTCACTAAAACACAAAGTCACCCAACAAATAGTTCTATGGCAGCAATAATAACAGTCAAATTGCTGAAAATGCTGATCAAAGCTAACACCACACCAAAAGATGCTAAGGAAAAAGCATCTAGAAGCTACAGAATAAACACATAAGTAAATTTGGGAGAAACAGCTGGATTTGTACAAACAGGGTGTTTGTACATTGCTTCATACAAAGTCACCAGAGACGAACAAAACAGGTAATTACAGGCAACTGAAGGTAATCTTTAATTCTTTCATTTCACCTGTATGGAACCTGGCACACAATTCTCAAATGCTGTGAGACTGCTTGCCCCTGGGCTATTAGATCTTTTAAAGGCAAAGGATGTAAGAAAAATGCAAATTCGGGCCAGCAGAAACATTTGTCATCACACGCAGCAGCTACAGGAATGTTGGTACTGAGGTATGCAAATATCATAGGTCTTCATTTATGCCAAGTGAAACTATCTTAGCAGCAATACAGCTATCCTGGGAGTCACGCCATCAGTGGAGGATTGATGCACACCCCAGAAACACCCATATCCATTACTGGCAAACAACCTTGGTACAGCAACGCTCAAGAAGGGTAATTGCCACTTAGAAAACACTGGTGGTGCTGTACGGGGCTTTTGGATCAGCATGCTGCTGAGCCAGAATGGAAACATTTACACAACCTGGTTTGTACTCTTTTGCTGTGAGCAGCTTTTTCAGGGCTCTTTTACTGACTGTAAGGTTTACCTACAGCTGTCTAATTCGTTTTTTTTCCCAGACCCATACTGTACTGACCTTCCTTCCCTTTAGTCTTCTCAATGGAGGAATCTAGACCACCTCCCAGAGTTGCTGCCAATGACCTTTCTCCAGATGTCTTTGTCCCGGAGTCCCTAGGATGCCACATACAGATGTGCAAGTCACACTTCATGCCCAAAGATGCTACAAAGCAACACACAGGGCTGCCACAACACATTTTTCCAAGTATCTGTGGTAAAAGACTCCACCCTCGAAAGCACAAATTTAGATAGGCTTGAGACACAGTACAGCAAAGCACTGCAAAGGAAGCCATAGCACACAACAAAAAAACCACACAGTACAGATCTAAAGGCATTACTGATGTTACACACAGGCCTGTGTAGGACTCCTGGTTTTTTAATAAAAATAATTAAAAAAAAGTTTTATCTTTGCATAGTCAGAAACTTTCTACTGATATAAAGTATAAATTTATTCATGGATAATCTATATCAATTCAATTCTGTGAAAGTATTTAAAACCAAATAATTGTGGCCTAATCTTGGCATTTTCTCCACTGATGTAATCAAAAGATGTTGTGGTTCCTCAACTTTCATTTTGTTAGTATAAACAAGCCTAGAAAAGTTATTTGAAGACCTTTTCAACAGATGTACTGTCCTTTCTGTTAACAGAGTAGTAGCTCATTAGTTCATCCAGTCCAGTCCAGTGATATGTATTTTTAAGGTGACTGCTTACAGTAATCTAAATGAAAGCATGCCAATGGCTTCTACAGTATTTCTTTGATTATGCCAGAAAACACCATGCCTGGCATGTGAAAGTTGCACTAGTTTTCTCTTGGCAGCGGCACATAGATGTGTCACAGCCTCAGTAAACTGCAAACAACGCTCAGGCTTTTTTCAGTTTTCCCTAAGTTCCAAATGATGAACTGCAGAAGTTTTGTTAGCAGTCCTTCGGGACATGAATTTGTGCAGTACATCTTGTAATATTAGGATCCAGAGTTGTCCTGGTTTTGGCTGGGATTCCTTTCTGATTCTCCTCTCCACCCCCCTGGGTGAGGGGGAAGTGAGCAAGCAGCTGCATGGCACTTAATTACCAGCTGGGGTGAAACCACAACAAAAGTGTATCTCCTTGCATAATTAAGTTAATCTTATTTTTGTTATACCAGTTGAAAGGCATTTAATTCCCTTCTTATTAAGACAGCCCTGACTTCTGTTTTATACCATCAGTTGAAAATTTCAAACACACAGAAAATTTGCCCCAAACATTAGTGAATATTTTAACCAGTATTAAACTCCAAATATCCTTTTATTAATCCCCTACTGTACTTCTGCCTTTCAGTTTTATACAAGACTTGAAAGGGGACAAAGTCAAAGCGCAGATGGACATAGAAATTACATTGTAGAGATTTACCTCAAAAGGTAAGCTTCATGATTTCTTCATATACACACTGAGAAAAGCTATTAAAATATATGGTACTATAAGCCACTGCATTACCTTCACATCATGTTGTGTTTATACAATAGCAAACATACCCCACTTCTGTTCTGATGCTAAACTGTCAGCTCTTCAGGTCAAGCATTATCCTTTTGCTGCATGCTTTCACAGTTTCTAGCCCCAAGAACACAATCATCTTGACTGGATACAAACACCACAAATTACACAAGCCATCCATTAAGAATTTAAGAAGTCTTCTTCAGCATAGAACAAATGCCCTGACAATTTATGTATCTAAAGATTATCACCATGTTTGTATCATGACAATACCATATAGACTGCAAGACAAAGACTGAACAAAATTTTCTAACTTTATGTTCCTATATTACTGTATGATATTGGACACTACCACTCCTGTAAGTTTTACTGAGCTGGAAACAGCTTGAAAGGTGAAGGAAAACAATGTCTAAAAGCTAAAGAAACAGAATTACAAGAAAAACAAGGCTGTCTCTACAGTGAACTACAGTGTCTAAAATTAAAATACCAATTTGAATTGTCAACAATGACATCAAATGTAGTTAAAACGATTTCTCATATAATACTATCTAATTCCTGCTTTTCTCTGGGTTTTGCAGAATTCATGCTGTAGCTATATTAAAACATCACCTCCAAAAGCACAGATATTTCAAAGTTTTTTCTTCTACATTTTTGTTAAAATAAACTTTTTAAATGCTTACCATTTATAAAACTAGCACATATATGAGAAAAACAATGTTTTGGGATTATTTCTTTTGCCAAGTTGTATTGCATAAAAGCATTAGAAATAGATACTGCAGTATTTCATAAAGTCAGAAAAGGCTAGAGTTAAACACCTGCAATTTTAATGTCATTATATGTAGGCACTCCTATAATATTGCCATCATCTAGTACTTGATACAATGAAACCAATCCAAAACCACTGCACCTTGAAATAAGTAGCAATTTATACTGGAAACAAACCAAATATGTATGGCAAATCCATTGCACTACTGGAATTAACCTGTTCAAATCATATTTAAAAAAAAACCCACCATTGATATTCTCAAATTTGGGAGGCAAAAATCCTTAAATAACCCTTGAGTATATATGGCAATGGAATTAATAATGTGCTTATGCTTTTAATCAAGTGTTGGGCTTTTTTGTTTAAGCATCCACAGAAGAAAATGCAAGAGGGAAGGGAATATTGTCACAATCTGAAACACTAAGCTTGTGTGCTATCCTCGCTGTGTTCTAGAAAACTATTACCATGCCAGTGAAAATGTACAGGCTTGGATGCTGCCATCGTTTTTATTTCTTATAGTATCTCTTGGTGAGATTTTCCCAATTACACTCAAAATGTGAATATGCTGAGTATAAAATGTTTTTATCTTTTTTTTTTTTCTATTACAGATGGTGCTAATGTGTTCTAAGGGTTCTTTCACAGACTGTCTGTTAAAGTCCACAGGCTGAACAACTTCTGAGCTTCTCAATGTGAAATTGTTGATACTATCAAAATTATTACTATCATCGTAACTTACGTCCAATATAATTATTTCATTATCTCGGTATGGTAACCATTCTAGAGATAACGTGGAAGGACTAAAAGGAAAGTTCTTTATCTGCAGATTTCCAGAATTTGCATAATGTCAGCTATCCAGAATGTACGAAACACTGAAAAATGTCACTGTTCTATGGAAAACAAGAGAGACAAACCAGGTTTTGAGCTTAATTCTAGGATGCTTTTGAAAGTCAAGGGCAAATAGTGTAAATGTCTGCAAGTACGATGCAGATGGCATAACATACTTGGGGCTTTTAGATCATTATTAGACACTTTCATTTCTTGTTAGAAATTGTCATGTTACAAGGCACTCAACATTACCTCAGAAGCTTCCTATAATTTAATTTCCTTATTCAGACTGCATAAAGTTTCTGCAATGAAAAACTACAGAAAACTGGAGGGGGGAAAAGCCCTACCCAAACATTATGGGATGGAATGAAACATAGAAGAACGGCAAGGTTTCTTCTGGATACTAATGTTTCTGGCAGTCCTTAACATGATTTCCTACATCAACAGGAACCACTAACATCAGTAAGTATTTCCAAGGTTTGCGTTGCAGTTTTCGTGGCTGGTGTTTGTTACCTGTGCTTTCAGTCGGCTTCCCATCTGGCACAGCATGTTTGCAGATATGATCAGACAGTGTCTTCTGGGTGGTGGTGGGTGAAGTTTGGTCAAAGTCCTATTAGAAAGGGTTCAGAATGTAATTAAGATCAGTCTAGAATAGCTTGATATCATTCTTAACTCTTACAAAAGGCTGTCTTGGAGATCCAGGTTCCTCTTAACCCTGTATCCATCAAACTACTGGCAATTTTGAATTAATGTCAAAATGGACTTGCCAAAGTGTTTTTGCATTCTTAAAGACTTTACCCCCTTAGCGCTGCCATTATGAAATCTATAGCAAAGAAATCAACCTATAGGTGGTCTTGTAAATTATTTTTGGAGCAAGACAATAGCGATATGTATTTCACATAATTATTGCTGCACTCGAGAATGAAAAAGATGTTACAGGGATAGAAGACACTGATCAGGGGACAATCCATTTATTTGAACCGAGTGTGCGATTTGACTGTGGAAATTTTATCCGAGTTTTAAGTGTGTTTGGAATTAAAAGAAGTTATCTGACCTAAAGGCTTATGGCTTTCTGAGGATTACTATCATCAGCAAAAAGAAGCTGAAATATAATAATTAGGCAAAGACTGGAAGACTAACACAGCATTTACTAACCACAGTTAAGAACACTAGCCAGCTGTGCCTGTTCATTCCCAGGCAGCATCACACCAGAGCCTCAGTGTGAACCTGGCTGACACTTAGTGTTGCTGCTTGCCGCAATTTCTGTGTCCAGCCTCCCTGGTGGTTTTTTTAATCAACTTTCAATTTTTCATTAAGCTATAGGTATGGTCAGGTAATGGAATAAAAAAAAAACCCTAACAGTTTTCTAGCCCCAGCTGCCAATTTTTTCAAATCTAACCAGTAGCTCACAACGCAGGGCAGCAGAGACTCCCGAACTCCCCCCCCCCCATTCCACGCTCCATGACCAGAGCAGCCCAGTCGGCCTTTTAGTCAAAACTGGCCACCGGCCCCATGCTTCCCTCCTTCCCAGGACACATCATACCCCTCTGATCAGGGGGTGATACTGTGCCCTGCCCCTGCAGCCTGTATGGAGCGGAGGGGGAAGCTGCAAGCCAAGGTCCTTTCCTCCCCTTGGGAGCATGTAAAGCTCTCTTCTGCTGCACAGGCGTCTATCTTGTGGCAGTTGTAACATCATGTGAGGCTATCTCCCTCGCTGTCTTATCTGCCTCCTTTTAGGCAGATAATTAGGCTATTTTATAGGTGGGGCAAAAGCCTGAATCTATTCAGCTAACTCACAGCAGCAAATATCAAGGCCTTTTAGAATGGGCCCTGTCATCTGAGAGCCTTATGTACACCAGGAACCAGGCAATTGCTTGGAATGCTTTTGCACTGCAGAGTACCTACTAGTTTTCTGCAAATTTTAGGCTAGGCCTGATGAGCATAAGGGTTTTCAGTCTGTCCCCAAGATGTTAAATATAAATAGGCAGCCATTCCAAACATTATGGAATTAAACATCCTTCTCTATTCTGCATAATAAAACCAAATTGCTATGAGTGTCATTAAATGCCCAACGCAGCTAGTATGAAAAACTGGAGCAGCCTAGAGATTTTTCTCAGGTTCTATCAGCAGCACAGGTCTGCCTGCAACAAGGAACACCTATATCCATATGCTTTCTGTCAACCTTATGACAAATGCAGCACAGTCTTTGTGCTTCCAGCAAACAGAGAGAGTAAATGATATATAAAGCCCCTCTATGTTCAGATTCATGGATAGAAGGCATTTGAACAGACAAAGAAAAATGTAATGTCTGCATGCTGATCAGGGATATTCAACCACTGCAGCTGTGAGCTGATTTAGAAAAAAACACCATTTTGTTTTATATTTATGGATTTGAATCCAAGCTAAATGTACTTGTAAACGACTGGAACTCAGTTGTCACTTGGCCTCTATCCACTAACGCAAGGGATACGACCACTCAGCGTGGGCACGCCGGTGCCGTAAGCTCTCAAGCCTCACAGTAGCAGCAATTCCTCTCCTCACCACAGCTGAATCAGTGACCGAGGGTGAACAAAAGCACTGAACTGTTTCATGGACCAGCAGCAAACAGCAAATACCTTGGAGGAATGGAAGGAAACCTAGAGGAGGCTGGTTCAGGCGGGAGATGCTCTTTCTTTCTCATGATCTTCTGTAGGGTAGGACTTCCCTATTGCTGTGTCTAAAAGGCAAAATTTGTCTTCCAAGTGACAATGCCAAAACACTGTATGATAATCATTTTTGCAAGGCTCAGCTTCCTATATTGCAATGAAGGAAAACAAACTTGCCAAAGTAAAGGTCTCTCTTGTGCTCTGTCTTACTTGGTCTGTTCCCTTCTACTTCCCACATTCTAGCAGAGGAAGATTCCAGGCTTCTATAGAAACATATGCTGATGTTACAAAAGCATTTGATACAAAGAAATATAGCAGAGAAAATTAATATTATTAGGCTCATCCCCAGATGAAAGGTAGGATTCATGTCCCTTGAGTCCTCTAGATAATTAGAGGAAGATAAGAACTCCTAAAGGCAATTATGATCCACTAGACATCTTACAGACCTATCTTAAAGCAGCGTCCATAAAGTCCTTCTGGTAATATCTTACATATTTGGTTAACTTGAGAGTGTAGGTGACTAAGTTATTAGAGGTTTCACATTACCCTATTAGATGCCTAAACTTAGAAGTTATTAAACTTAACAAAACATTAAGCTTCTAAACTCATACATCATGTTCATCACCGAACCCCTATTTGTTTGTCTCACTCTATTCCAAAGCCGACTTTAGATAATCTACAAACACGCAATTTCAGAAATAAAATTTCACAACTGTTAGGCAACTGTGGCAGCAATGATCATTCCAGAATACCACCACTGAAACAGGAGGTGCTATTGGCTAGGTTATTACAGGGTCTGTTTCCATAAAGTTCCTATAAAATCCATATGCACAGTAACCCATATTTGCAAGTGAAAACAGTTGCTGATGTTTGCAATTGTTTATTCTGAATACAGAACAGACATCTGCATGGGCAAATGGATGTGCATGCAAATTTCCTCCCAGGCTTATAGAGACAGGTTTGAGCCAAAGCCACACAAGCTTTTAGGAATATTCCTGTGGATTTCAGAGGTTTTGCCCACAGATGTTATTTCCACATCATTGACGTTACTCCATTGCTCCTAAATATCAAGAAACAGCTTAACTTTTCTTGCACTTACAGCACAGTTAAACTGATACTGAGTCAAATCAAGCCCAAATACTCTAAGAAGGGATAATCTCAAGAAGTAAGCTTGATAGTCAGTAAATGAAGCGTGAATCTTACTGTTACGTATTTTCTCCTGCAGTGGATATTTGAAGAAAATTCAGGGACTTGTGGTAGGGTTTTTTGCCTTCCCTCCAAGAGATCTGTTTAATGCGAAAAACCTCCAAACTTTTAACATCCAAGTGTACATACTGAAGCTTTCCATTAAAAAGGAAAAAAACAAAACAAAACCAAACCAAAAAAAACCACAAACAAACAAGCAACCACCCACCCCAAAAAAACAACAAAACCCTTCATAAAGCTCAAACACCTTTCAGTCACATTTTGCTGCTGTGATAAATGATCAAAAGAACTAAGAATAAAAATAAGATATTCTGAAAAGCTTATGGATTCTGTAATAGCGTTCACGTCATAATGGATTTTGTTTTGATTAAATCCAAAGACTCTCAATAATTAGAAAGCTTCCAGGTTGCCCTCGGGCAGAAGAGCACCACCAATTCTGTAATACCAAAGAACCACTGAAGGTTAGATGCATCTCTGTATTATGCAATTGCTACTCTACAGGGTTTCTGGGGACCTTGATCTACTGCTCTGTGGGCACAAGGGCATCTTCTGCTTAAAATGCTCCCAGTCACCACAGGGCAGCTCATCTGTGGGAACCTGGTTCAAATTAGCAGTTAGGTCTTGAACAGAACTGGAATGGGGCCAAATGAGCAGCAGCAAGCAACCTCCAGCACTTCACTCACAGGAATGGGCACTTGTTTGGCTTTGCCAAATCTTCTCATGATTTCTCTTGAAAAGCTTGTTTCCATTCTTTGGCTTAAGCTGCCACAGTTTAATAAGATGAGTTGTTTTTCTTGGTTTGCTGATTGATAAGCTTTAAAGCATGTTTCGTTTGCATTCAGCTACTTGTAATCTGGCAAGGGGCTAAAAGGAATATATTTATAAATAAATATATATTATAAAGATTAATTTGTATAGATTAGCTAAGTGCTTACTGAGTGAGAATATAACTATCCATAAATATTCAGAAAAAATTAAACAACAAAGAAAGATAAATATTGTTGGAAATAACACATTTATTAGGCCATAGAAGTATAACTAGGAATAAATAAAAACCAGTAACCACAAAGTTAAAAACACAGAGGAAGGCTTAGCAGGTTATATCTTTACTTCTGCCATCACTAAATCTTAGTTTATAATCTCAAACCTATTATGCATTAAATATAAGACCATGGCTAACTGTCTAGGTTAATGACCTTGATGTGCTTCTAATTTTCAACTGAGCAGCTTGGGACATACACTTTATCTCTCACCGTTTATGCTACCCATGTTAAACTAATAATAAATAATAATTATTTCTCTTCCTTCATCCTGTGTAATGTATTTATATTTTGTGTTTTGGTTAACATGTATTTAACTGTAGATTAACCAGTATCTACAAATGTCTGTTCTTCCTATATCTATCTATATATCTATATTCCTATATATAGAAAGCTGTATCTGGTCAAAGTAGCACACCAGCTTGTGTCTTGTTAAAACAAATGTTGCTACACTTCAAAAATCACTGTATATTAACAGCGTGCTGAAGATATCAACTTATCATACTTATCTACGAGTTCATATTCCTATCGCTCTCTGTAGACAAACCTTTATGTGCATTTACATCCACATATATGTACACACGTGTATGTATGCATAAACCTCATGAAAGGATTACATCGGGTACCCACCACTTTACCTTGGAAAAGAAAGCAAACAAGCTAGAGTCATTATTGTTAAAATTTTGGCACAGGTTCCAGCCTGCCTCCTGATTCTAACATTTTAAGAGGAGAAAGTAAGTATTGCCTTGTGGAATAAACCATCATCATCACAGATGGTTAAATACAATTTTGCTAGTCTTTCCTACAAAATTTGCACTGCTTTTGTGGTTGGCTTTTTCCTCCCTCTTTCCTTAATAAGGCAAAGAGGGTCACTGGACAACATGACACAGCAAGCGGACATAGATTTAGTGGACTATGTAGGAGATGGGCTGTATCAGAGAAAGTTTGGCACTTGCACACCTGTACAGGTGTGGGTGACTGGGACCTGCCCCAAGCACTGCTTGGCTTGTCAGCACAGCTGAGCCCTGGGGAAGCCCACGCTCCCTTCCCCACTGGTGCTGGCATGAACTTGACTCCAACACACACAGCCCTCCGCTGCACACACTGTGCTCTACACCGTACCAGACACCTCTGCGTGGCGATGTCACACACACAGGCTCAACTGTTACCAGGGGCCTTTATAGCCAGGTGTTGGCACAGATTGCCAGTCAAACCAGCCCTCACCAATACCATGATACACTTCCCAAAAAGAACCTCTCTGATACCAGGCACACTACTACAGGCAACTCAGTTTTGAACTCAAGCCTTTCCCAATGCTGCAGGAGGAACTCACCTTACACAAGGAGATTGTCACAGCATCTCTTAAAAAGGGAAGTCTACAGTTGTTTTTGGTTTTTTTAAGAATTAAAACTGTATCCCCTCAAGAAGCAATAATGTAATTACTGTGCTGTATCATAACCATACTTGTGGCCAGGCTGCAGAGAAGACCGTACAGAGAAAATCTTTGTAGTATCTAAATACTTTCAAACTTTTCTGAATTAAAAGATAAATATAATTACTCCTCATTTTTCCACTTCCGGATAAAAGTAAGTTTGAAACAATAGTAAAGGGCTGAAGAAATGAAAGAAATACTAAGTGCAAGCAAACAATGGCTATTTCTCCACTAATCATCCCGTGGGATTTTTAGAGAGAGATGTTAGAAGTATACCCTGAGAGTAAGAGTCAATCTTTTGGAGGAGTAGCATTTTACTGACATGAGTTCTTGTCTCTGTTAATTATGGAGGTCTGGGTGGAATAATTTATATTAAAAAAAAGTTTTTGATTGTTATTTTAATTTAGTAATGCATACTTTGTACAGTTTGCTTTTAAAATATAAAGCCTATAATCTCTGGAGTACAAACAAATAGCTCTGAATAATCCTAGAGAGAGCTTTACTTCATATGAATTTATCTGCGAAATCAGAAAGTCGTTATTGCCTGTGTATATTTAAAAATAGATAATCAGATCTGAATCACTACTTTTCATCTTGAAGTTCTGCTTTCTTCGGTAGTAAAGACTGTAATCCTATGTGGTTTATGCCTTATCTCTTTACCTCTGAAAGTTATTAGATTCCGTCTCAGAGAATTCTGGTTTATTTTCTTTGTTCTGTGTTACTATACCTAAAAACATACTAGAATATCAAAATTAATTTAGAGTTTTGTATATTTTTAGAAAACTTGTGACTATTTAAAATAATCCCATTGTTCTCTTAAAGTCATAATAATTTCATTTTACATCCTCGTTACGTAGAAAAAATCTACTCTACTTGACAGAAGATATCTACTTAATGTGAACAACACCAAACCAAAACTCTAGCATAGGTAGCCAGCTAAACTAGAAAACATTTCAAGTAAAATTGTTCTCTCTCTCTCTCTCAATCTCCTGTGGGCACAAGTCTGAAAAAAAATATTCAGTGCTGCTGCTGTTATTCATTTGCCAGCTTGTATGAAATTCATTAATACATGGCAGAAGTATTCCTGGCCCAAAATGAGTTCTAGAAAGAATGATCTTATCCTGCACATTTACCAGTAGTGCCCAATCCTGTCTTTGGTTTGCCTGCTGTTTTGAGCTATCCAATGAATTCCCAGGTTATGATTTTACTAGGTAATACACTGGCAGGAGAAGTTTCAAAAACAGTTACTTGACATTTCCAGATAAAGTGAGTCTAAATAAAAGTATGAGCAATTACTGTATTTAAATTTCCCAACTTCCCTGATTGATTTCTCACACACACACACTTTTATTAATACTACTTAATTATTGCTTGTCTCAGAAGTTAATTTTTAAATTTCAAAAATGAACACAGAAGAATTTTCTGAGCTGATGCGGTGAGGTGAATTTTACAACAAAACATGATTTCAGCCTCATTTCAGGGAAAGACAGTTCTACAGACTGCAGTGAAGAACAGATTATTCTACAGATTAAAGATAAAGCCCAAAATTATGCATGACAGCTGCAAATAAGCTAATATATTTTCAGTCTCTGTGAAATATTAGGTTTTCTCAGTAGAATAATGGAGTAAGAAGTTATGGGATATATATTAAGTGAGGATATTTTCAAAGTCACAAAGAAAACAAAACATCCACATTTCACATTCCTAACACTACCGCAGTATACCAGCATACTTCCACTGGGTATGGAGTCCATTCAAGAAAAATGGTAACAATATTTATTGCATTCAAAATAATTTAGGGAATTTATTCTAAATATTTTTGTTTGACAGAAGTGGCATATATCCCAGCCTTTAATGCATTTTACACCCTTTGAAGAGAAAAATTATGGCTTCGCCGAAGATGATGACAAACCCTAAGACTTCCAAAGAAATTGGTATTATTGACCCAAAAAGACACAGAGACAGACAAGGAAATTACATTCTTCAACTCCTAGTTTCATCTAAACCCATTACAATACAAACAATTCACTGGCTGTTTTATACACGTGTCGTCAGCCAAACCAGAAACATGTTCATTACTTTGTCCCATTGAAGCACACGCTGCCATGACTCTTCTAAATTGTTAAAAAATACTGTTGCTACCATGGCTGTTAGTTTAAAACAACAATCCATTTAAAGTTTTACTGACACCTAAAGTGCGGATAAACCTCCACCCACCACCACCACTTATGAAAGGAATTGGACATATCAGACTGGAAACTTCTGAAGATATTAGCTTAAAATCAAAAAGGAAAAGAATTTTCTCCTGACATGCTTAGTCTCGCTCTCTGACTTTTACATTAAGAATGAATTACACAGTTCCTTCCTTATACAGCACCTGGCAGCTTAATGCTTTTGGAAACCTACAGCTAATCACAAAACCAGCTAATTGAGACGTCATTGTTTTTTAAACCAGTAACTTAACTTGATCCTTTACGTTCAGTCAATTGTTACCATCTCCCTGGAACTACATACATCTAAGCATCTCTGAGCAAACTAATATTTATTTTCATTGGGGTTTAATGCATGCTTTATGTTTTAGTAAGATATATGATTTTTCTTTAAAAAGAGTTATAGTCTGCTTTGGTAAAATCCATTAGCTCAGTCTAGTGTTATGTTGTTGACAAAACTCCGTTGTCCTGAAATTCAGATTCAAAATCTGCTCTGCGCTATCCAATATAGGAAGTCAGTATTACTTCTAAGGAATCAGATGAGCAACAGAACTAAATCTTTCCCAGATTCCACAAATAACTGGATAGCCAATGGCTGGGCTTATGAACAGGTTACTTGAGGTAAACTGAAATATAGCCTTGCTGGCATCTACCCTATTAGAGAGTAAAGTACCGCTTTTATAAATATAAGATTTGCACGCTTTTTGCAAATTTGCTCCCCATTTTACATGCAATAATGTACCGAAACACAAATCTCTCACAAAAATGCAACATGATGGATTTTATTGTAGGATAAGGAAAACAATTTTCCTTTTCAGTATCTAAAAACAATATTGTAGATTCTGTAAAACTACCTGCCTACTGAATTTTTAGTTCCCACCTGTGGAAAATGCTAAATGTTTCTAATATTCTAATGAGTTACAGCACTTTCTATGACTTTCTATGAGTGGTAACTCATGAGTTGCCACTTATAAGAAACACAAACAGGCAGGATCCAGACTCTTCCATAAATAGAAAATTACCTGAACTTCAGAGTTCCTGCATTTGTCTGAGACACAGAAAGCAGCAGTAAGGCAACTAAGTCTGCCCAAGCTTCTTTGTAACTTTTTGTTCCAAAATTTAGATTCCATTGATCTTTTTTCTACAATTTTTAGGTTATGTAGGACATTTGGAAGGTGGAGTTCTTGTACTCTTGGAAGGAATTTTCTGAAGCTTCATATTGCCACCATGTGTTTGCTCTGGTGACATCTTTAATAAAGCAATGAAAAGAGACCTAGAGACAGAACCAACTGACATCACTGGCTGGAGCTGCATTCAACAGGAACTGCTAATTTATCTCTATTGATTGGGTGATTTATTCTGTGTTTTCCTGTTAAAGTGGTGTGAGATAGACTTCTTTATTTAGAGATGTTCTTCTCCTAGAAATTCATTTAACCTAACTGTTGATGTTTAGCAATAAATTCTTAAAAGAATCGGCTGGTTTTTAAGTTACTATTGCAACTAATAGCAAGCTGTTGGGAAAGTCAACTAGGTATAATAGAAGCCATGCTTTCTAAGTGAAGATAAAAGCACACTCATTTATTCAAAACCAATGGAGAGGAAATAAAATGGACATACCCAGAGTCATCACCATTAAGTTAACATTATACACGCTATCTGTGATGCTGAAATGCCTGAGTGTAGAGAGCATGTTTTCTCCTAAGTATGTAAAGGTATTATCTGTCCACTCATGTACAAAATTCTGCTTCAAGTTAAGCTCTTTACACAATATGTAAAAAAAAATTAAAAATCCCCTAGACAACGTATGCTACTTGGTTTTGAATCACTATAAATTTTTCAAGTAATTTGTTTGTTTTCTTGTTCTAGGAATGTACAGCTATCTTTTCATTGCATGGTCCTTTTCACCAAGAATTGCTTATTCCACCCATCCTACCAAGAACTCATTTTTGATTCACATCAAGCTTTTGCAATTCATTCCTGGGGTGATTTTCTTCCTGAATTCACTGGGTTTCAGCCTAAAAGCATCACATGCTGTGTTTAAGTAGTGTCACTTGCTATCTTTAGGTCATTTAAACTACTAGGAGGCAAGGGAGAAGGTTTCTGATTTGTGTGCATGTGTGTGCGTGCGCACCCATGTATCTGCATGAGTCACAAAACAATAAAGATAAAATCTGCAAGATTCAGAACTCAGCCTTTACAGTAGTAGGGATTCCATCCCAAAAACAAACACAGGAAACCATCTTCCGTTACTAGCGCATTTAGCTATTCAAAAGCACCAGGAGATTACCTCACCTGTCAAGTAAACAGATACCTTTCATGTAGGGAAGGCCACAACTAGCAGAAGCCTCCAAAAGTTGTCTTTCCTGTGCTCATCTGCTTTATTTTCACATCTTGCTCAGCAACAGCTCTTCTCACTTTTGCATCTCTTAGTTCAGTTTTCTCACACCAAATACATTCAGTAAGATGGAATCATATACAGCAGCTTCTGATCAGAGTTAAAACCCTTCAATTTACTACTCCAATCATTTTTGTGTCAGACATATCCACCCTGCTACTTATTCCGAATCAGCTGGGCTCCGTCCCCCTCAGTAAAATCCACTCGTTTCTCACACATTGCTTTAGGAGAAGTAGCTATAAAACCTCTGAGCCCATGCAATTTCTCCACTTCTGCAGTTCTTTCAGATTATTGCTCCCTGAATAGTTTGGATGCTTGCAGGTTAAATTTCTCTTGCCCTGTCAAAAGACCTGCTAATTTTCCTGAAGGAAAGAAAGAGGAAGATAAAAATTCTCTAAACAAATATTTTATAGACTTACCAAGGAAATGGTGAGAATAGATCTGAATTAGCAACCTTAAGGTGCTTTGCTTCTTGGAACTTGACTTCAACATGCAGATTTGCACATCATCTGAAAGTGGGTGCAAACAGCTGTAACAGGGAAATCTATTTACTCTTTTTCTGCTTACAAGTTTTCTTATGCAGCTTACATCTATCTGAAGAAGCAGACAGTCATTCAAGTACTCTCCAATTCATTGTGGAAGCTCAGACAAATAATTTACTGTAACTTTCCACTTCCCAGCTTTCCAAATCTATAAAAACATGGCATAAAACTACTGCATGAGGGTGTTATGAGAGTAGTTGCACAACAGAGGATTTGTAGAACATGTGTAATAAAGCCTATTTCCATTTGTAGTAATGCTTCTCTTCCCTATTGTTTTGTAACCATGGATCTATAAAACAATAACTTGCGTAAGTATGTGCTTTCCAGGTTGGGAAAGTATGAATTTAAAATAAGAAATTAATTTTGGTCCAGAACCTTGGTTATTAAAAGCTGCGGATTTTGCGGTACTCTTCAGCTGCTCTTGCCTGAGGGCCTTTCAGTGACCTATCTGAACGGTTTGGCCATGTACATCAAGATGACTTTGCACATTATGCACATCCCACAGGAGCCTTTGCTCTGGAAATAGCACACTCATTTCTTCCTTCCAGTGCAGTTTTCACTACATAATTACTCATACTCCAAAAATCACAAACACATGGCCAACAAGATAGGACTTGTCCTCCAGCATGCACACAGGTTCTTAGTGTGAACCTGGTACAGAAAGTCACGTTCCATGGTTAGTCTCACACTGGATGAGCCAGAGAGCTTGATGAGGCTGGGGTCTATAGCCAGGTCAGAAGTCACTGGCAGCCAATGCAATGTGTTGCAATGCCAAGAAAATGAGCAACAGAAATGTTAATACAGTCTTACTTCTGTTCTGTGATTAGACACCTTTATGGAAAAATCCTGTAAATTTTAACAGAATTGTAAACCAACATCCAATAAAATCTGCTAGTTAAATGAAGAGTTGCTATAGATATCTATGTATATTATACATACAGAAGACTACTTTTGTATCATATGTTAAATGTACATATTTTTAAAGTAAACTAACTACAGGAATATAACTTGTGAAAGCAATCATTTTATAGTTCACATCATCTTCCACTTCAGATCTTGTTTTGAAAAGAAAAACAAGAGGATGGCAAGTCTTTTTGCCTATTAATCTCTCCTCAGAAGATAAACCATCAAGCATTATTTTTAACAGTCTGTTCTGTTATTTCACATCCAGTCACTGCTCTGTTTGTGGACAGGAATAGAACACTGAGCTGTCAAGCTTAAATGTGTTCAGGAATCTAATTTTTAAAAAGTCACACAGCAAAGAGTAATCTGTCCTTTGCCTTTTGGTTTTATAAAATCACTGTCATAATGCCAAATAACAGTATTAAGTAGTCCCCATATGATCATGGAATAATGATCTTAGGAAATTTGAATATTATGGTTAAATCTGTCTCTCACATCCGTCCTATCAAACTTTTACAACCAGCAACGTGACCATGAATTAACCTAAAATTCAGAGCAGTTCTCGCCCCTAGAGTGCTTCTTTCATGGTACGTGCCACAAACTAGTAATTCACAGCTGACCTGCCCCAGCTCCTAAGCCTACCAGATAGGAGACCCCAGGAGATATGGTCTGCCAGGGCTGACTGCAGCGTGTGGTGCCTGAGCTCAGCACGCACCGCAGCGGTCACGTCTGCAGCACCGTAATTCACCTGGGTAGCTAAGCATCACTATTACAACAGTATCAAGAGCAACGTTATTTTTTCTGAAGTCACAGGACAGCGTTTTCCCAGTTCATCTTGAAGCACGTGCTTTCAACTGTAGTTGATGCCCAATGTGTCAGTAACAGACTGGTGCTGCTTGTGAATGCCTTGGCAAGCTCCGAAAGCCCGTGTGGCAGCCAGCATTTATGGCTTAGGGAGACTTTCAGTCTGGCCTTACCTCAGTGTCATCACTTGGCAACTTAGAACAGGTGAACACCTCCTCACCTTGCAGGGCAGTCACCCTTAAACACTTCAGATGTGCTGATTGTACCAGGACTTTCCCCGATTCCTTGCTCCCTCCGAGATGAATGCTGGGCAGCTGAAGAGGCAAGCAAGC
>JAVJGJ010000061.1:12235789-12254762 GCA_035590215.1 Microhierax caerulescens
TGAAGAGGAGGCAAGCAAGCCATGAAGAGGAGGCAAGCAAGCCAAGAAGTGCACAGCTGCCTTAAGGCCAACGATCATCAGGCAGCTGACAGGCAAACCCAAGGGTGGCATAGCCTGATCACTACTGTTGTCCCTAGTGAGCACATTTTCAATTATATTCTTGCATACGCTATGAAGTAGAAACTTCCAGAAGTTCTTTTCAATGTTGATTACAACAATCAAGCCTGATTTCAAGCCTCTGAAGTATGTTTCACCAGCAAAAAAATAACTACACAAACAAAAATAATTTAGGAAGTGGAAAAGATACTCTGACCCAGATTTCTGATGCTCCTTGTTAGTATGGTAAATTGCAGTACCTACTGACAGAAACAAGAGAAAGTGTCCCTTATTCTCCACAAAACTACAGCTAATATTTTAAAATCTTTTTTTAAAAAAAGACTGATCAATCTCTCTTACATGTGTTGTGTTATGACTAAGCTTTTGATAAAAGGTTCTAGAAATGCTATAAGAGATGTATTTCATTTTCCCGGGCCACCTATATTTGTGGAAGTGAAGTTGGTTACAGAATAGCTAGAAACACCACCAAAGCTTCACTATTCTTTTTCCATCTGTTTTGCAGACAGACTCGGTAGAGGTCAGTTTTTGATAAAACCGTGGAAGATAGGAGAGTTAATGACACACATCTGCAATTTAAATTATTCATTTACCACTTGAGTACTAACCACAGGCGCAATAAACAGCAGCTAATACAAGTCATGCATGTTTCATAGAGGGAAACTGTACCCTCTGGAGTATATTACATTTATCTCTGAAAAGAGCAACCATGCTTTCAACATCATTTAAACCCAGGTTTTTCCTGCTATTTAACTTTCTGCAGTAAAACCTCCCAATGATGTGAATAGTAGTTTTATGCAGGCACAGGAGGCAGTTTGCAATCTATTAAAAAAAATATTTACTTTTGAAGTCATGAATACAGGGGGAAACTTTTTATAAATGGGTTGGCGCAGTTTCTCTGTAGCTTATGCAAGACTTCTTTGCATGGGCTGCAGATAAACTGCTGTACCCTCATGTGTTTCATATTCTGCTGGGACATCCAAAAGCCAGACACATGCATAAGGATGAGGGTGATGGACACCAGTATTACACTGACTTTGCACACTGCAGTGAAAGTTTTCTTGTTGGACACCTGGGAATAGCTGGACACTCATCAAGTGTTTGCACCCTTCAGCACAGAGCTTCTCTTGTCTGCAGAGATTGAGCACAACCAAAGTACCTTTTCCCACTGTTCGGAAAGGAGGCTAGCATAGAAAATCTGAACAGAAGTCCAGAAAAGGGAAGAAAACAGGAAGTTCTGAAAGGTGCATAACTAAGTACAATTTTAGACAACTTGCTGGCAGCTAGTGATCCCAGGAGCCTGGATCCCTCTAATACAATGGTCAGTCATTACCTTCTTTAAATCGGTTGTGACTGAGAAAACCTGAACAAACCTCACTACAACTGTTAACTTAGTTTTCCAGGAGAAGTTTCTGGTCCACTTACCTGCAGTGAAGTCTCTGCTTCTCCTGTTGGCAGTATTATTAATAGCAAAGCTTGTGAGACAAGAGAATAGCAAAGCAAACATGCAGGATTAAAACCCCAAACATCCACAGAAGTGCTTGGCACGAAATAAGTCTGCTAAAGCGTAATCTAAGGAGAAAAGAAAATTTCACTTTAAATAAGTGCATCGTGAACACCCCTGATAGATGGAGAGAGGCATCGCTAGAATATAGCCACAGGCTGTTAACTCCCGACCTGTTTTCATCTGGACCTGGCAAAGTCAATATTTTCATAACTCTGCTATGCTGAGACTGCAGCTCACTGAGCTGTTAGCCATTTCCTTACACTTCTCATCTTTTTCTTCTATAATTGGTTCCCTATCCTTGACTTGGGAAGATCGTACCATGTAACATCATTCTGCCAGCAGCATATTTGTTCCTCTAAGGAATTAATGGTACTACTCTCTATAAAAATGTCTCTATTGAACCAACACAGCTGCTCTTTTAACTCAATTACTGAGCAGTCATCCAGGAACAGAAGATGACTTCTGAGGCAGGAGAACTCATGTCCCACCAGAAATGCTACCCTTTCTCCAGCTGTGGAGCCGTGACCCCTCAGGATCCAAGCCATTAAACAGTGCCTGACTATCACAGGATCTGCCATCCGATTACTGCACTCTGTCTTCAAAAGAGCTCTTTCATTCACAAAGATATTAGCGGGGAGTTAGTACCATCAGTTTCTCTCTGCCGTCTCTTGGATAGCGGTTTTGTCTCTTTGCAGCTAATAAGGTTAAAGTAGAGATTGTTAGTAAAGTCACAGTAAATCAAAAGTGAAACTTCTCAGTCATTGCTATTCCTGAGTTTCTGCCAAATTCATCATCATCTTCAGATTCTACTTCAAATTAATGACACTGAATATTTAGAGATATAACAGTGTTTTGTGCACACTGAGAACCCTCATCCTAACCTTTCCCTCAGACAAATGTGTACCAATATCCATGAAAGAGCCCATAATAATTTTAATAAAGAAATGTGCTGCTTTTATAGTAAGACCTTCAAAGGCTCCAGCAAGTGACACTGTTCTGCAAGCCCCTGTCGCTAGTTTTCCTACCTGTTACTTCTTCATGGAAGAATCCGTGTCACCTTTCAACATAGCCATTTCTAACTTGGGCAGGTTATCAGAGAAAAAACACAGTTCTGATTTTAGCTGATTCCTGTGATGATCTATGCATCTGTCCAAAACTAAGGTCCCTATAACAGCTACAGCACAGGGACTGGGAGATGTAAAATGTCCCTCTGCCAGTACCCTTCACCTCTACACTTTCCCGGCTCTCCTCACCAGGTTCCCAAATAAATGAGGGATTCACAGGGGACATTATAGAAGCAGCAAATTGCCTTTTCCCTTACTCCAACCATGAAGACAGAGGAATCCACATGGAAATCAACACATGGATTTCAAGTGGATAATTAAGTTCAGAATTGAACTCTTCCTCTCCTCAAAAGGTATGTATCTCTCAAAAGTTTCATGGAACTCCAGCTGGTTTTGAATTCTTCACATGTAAATAAAGTATACACTTGTCCCACACATTTCATTTGGAAGTGGTGAGTCCATACAATGAAACAACGGATGAATTAATTTTATTCACATGTGGCTTGTTTTGTTGTTCTTCTGAGGAGGTGAAAATAACTGTTTACTAGTTATTAAGTTTGGAATTCTGACTGTTCCTTCCCAAATATGTAGAACAGAATTTTCTGCAAGATTTCTTTGCTGGGCTTAGAACTCAGCAGGACAGTCTTACAGTCCTTGCTACATCTAAAGAGGTCAAAACAAAACAAAAAACAAACACAAAACAAAACAAAAGAACTACAACAGTCCCCAAAACCACTGAAACTCTACAAATTGCTTTACTCCATTAAGTAAACAATTTAGGAACTCAGGCAAAGGAGAAATGTCTTTTAGTGCTGGAAACTTTGCTATACAAATAACAACAGACATGGCAGGCCAGGACTTTCCTGAATCTAAGTTTATCCATTCCTTCACAAAATCTAGGATAGGAAACCATTATTTACCAGCTATCAGTCACCTTAGGTTTCTGGCTAAAGAGATGAAACAGTACTGTTCTCACTATGCCCACAAAAAATATGAAGTAGTTTTTGGCACATATTTTGATGCATATTTTGACAAATATTCCAGTATATTTGTTAAAAGGCAGAGATAACTATTAATTTTGCATTAAAATATTTTTTTTTTTATGATTAGGATGCTATCACAGTATTGTGACAAAAATAAAACTAGCATAAGCGGAGATGTGCTTAATATTCTTATTAACAGAACAGGACTGGCACACTACTACTGCCGTAACAATGAAAAGAAAAATCAAAATTGCCGTAGCTTAAGCATGCGAAAGTAATAAACCCAAGAAAATTCTTTAATGCTATAAGCAGAAAAAGAAGAAATAAATACACAGTTAGAAATTAAGGTTTAAAATAATCTAAACAGTTAAGATTAATTTAAAATACCACCTTTCTAAAACAATGATAAGGTGACGTGCAAGAGCAAAGGTAGACAGGAGTTGGAGACCAGAGAAGGAAGATGCTACAACCAAACCTAAGACAATGTGTGAAGAGGTATCATGCAACCCTTCAAGGTAAAATAAACTTGAGTCCATGAACCTGGAAGAACTGATAATGTTTTTCTGCATATCCAGTAAGTACTGCAATAAAGCTTTCAAAAAAGAGAATATTTTTATAGATAGATACTTCTTAATCTAAGTAGCAAATAAGATCTGGAAAGGGTTTGGGTAATTAATTTTATCTCAAATGTATGGAAGACTATAGTGGGAATTTTGGATTACAAAATAAATAAAGATAGATAAAAAAAAAATTATAAAATGCAAGACTTCATGAGTAAAAATACATCAGTTTGGACTAACCACGCATCTCTCAAAGAAAAATTTCACTAATTAAAGAACAGAAGGCAGATAATACCCATGGTTTGATCACACCACTTTTTGTCGTTTTGGCAGTCAGTGGGATGCCCTTGAAGAGAGCAAGATGTTAGCTACACAGATTAATCGGCAGCAAACCATGACCCAGAGGTGTCATAAAATATGACTCAATGGTGTCATACATAATAGTTATAAATGCTGCCCTTGGTTTCCTCAATTAATGCATTTCCAATAAACACTGGGAAGCAGCAGATATTTTCAGCTATTTTAATGTTCTCATTTATTGTTAAAACCTTATCCAGAATTCTTTATGCAATTCTAAATGTTAAACTTCAAGGAAAAAAATGTATTTGAAATAAAAGCTTGTACCAAGAAGGATCACTACAATAATAAAGAATTTGACTGTGGATAAACCAAATAATTTCTGATTAATTGAATTCATTTGTCCATTCTTCAAAATGTTTTAACAGACCTGAAACTAAATCAACCCATAAACAGTAAAACTATTTTTGTTAAGTACAAAATTCTCATATCCTCTTTCTTTCCATCCAAGCAGGCACCACACACCACCAACTCATACTGCTCATTGCAAAAATTATGCTACATCAATTTTCTTAATTTCCAAGGCAGACCTTCTCATAAGTGTCAACAAAACCCTGTCCTTTATACTCCAAATACCCCTATATCAAAAGCAAGTACACCGTTAAAACTGCAATTAAACTTTTAGAATTCTTACCATCTATTTTACCATTCACATGCCTAAAGAAATCCCAACACACCGTGTATCAAGTCTACATTTAATTATGACCCATAGTATAATTTTTTTCCCTTCTGTCCAACTTAAACTATGTAATATTATCATTGTGAATTGTTTACAGCAGAGCTTCTGAATGCAAAAACTAGACTTATTGGAAATTCTGTTGATACACAAAATAGCTTTACAATATGTTACACCTTCCTACTTCTATTAGTCTTATTACTTCATATTTCAAGCAGAAGTAAATAGTGTCCTTGTGGGAAAATACTGTCTATTTGTGTAAGACTTAATGACATAAGGTAAATTGTGCTGTTGGTTTGAGTTAGACACGCAATACACTTCAATAATGTGCTATTTCCTTTTGTATATGATACAATCTTGAAGAAAACATGATTAGAAAACCCATTTGTGTCTGAAATTTCCTTTGATTGTTTTAAAGGCTATTACTCACATCAGCATTGTACTATTCTTCCTTCATCAATTTCCATTATCAGTTTGATTTAGAATAATGCTGTCTCAGTAGGTTTCCCAAACAGATTTAAAAGGAGTGTAGTGCTCTGATTAAAAAAAACCAAAGCAAACAAAAGCCTACCGATTCGATACATTCTGAAAGACAGTCAACAAGAATAAGTAGTATTGCATTCAAACATCCTTGTTTCATGTTTTCATTAGAATATATATTTTCTCCTCAAAAAAAGAAGTATCACTACATGTAAAGACTTCTAAATTTTTTACAAGAAATTAAATTTCTCAAGAATTTTCCTTTTCATTAGAAACTCTACAAACAGAAAGACTTACCCAATCTCATCCAGTCCTTCCTTTGCTCATTTATCAACATTTATAGCAAAAACATTTGCTTGGCTTTCAAGTATCTTATGTTCTCTTGTAATAAAAAGAAAGTGTAGTACTGGAAAAACATACTAGTAAGAGCCACTGCTAACTAATGGACAAGTGAGTTTTCAAAGAAACCTGCAGAGGAAACACAAAGTGACTATTCCTGTATGTATTACTGGTTGTTCACCTAAAAGCTGGTAGATCAAGACAGGAGAAGCAGAAACACCAGAAAGCAAACACCAGCAATGAATCCTTGGAGCTGGTCCCTGATCTAAGTGCAGTCAGTAAGCAAGACGAACTGAGGGCTCTGAAGAGAAATTATTTTCCTTCCAGCATCTCCAATAACTATTTAACCCAGAAAGGTTAACAGAGTCTAGGCTGCTGTTAAAAAAACTCATTCTGAAACAGCTCTTCATTTTTCCTTCTTTTTCCTTAAATATTAATTACTATTCAAGACAAAATTTCACAATAACGATACAAGATATGTTTACTATTTTTCATAGTCTCTCTCCAGTGCTGAATTTTGCCTAGCAGATTTTCAAGTTTATACTGTCTGGAATTAATTTATTTCTCTGTCTATTCATGTATTTTTCACTCCAGGTCAGAAAGCAGAAGGGAATAAGGAATTTAAACGTTATAGGATGTTTTAATACAGATGAGCAAAATGTGTGATGTTGGCATATTGCTGCCTGTTACTCACTTCTTGAAGAACTAACAGTATAAAGTCAAGAATTTAACACAGACACTCTCCTAAGCATATCCAGACAATGTTCATTACCAAAGTCACAGTAAAAGAAACCAGCTCTGATAAACAGTTGTCAGAAATGCTGCAAATGGGGTTGGTCAGTCTCTGGGCAAGATTTATAGCCTCCTGTCAACATTACAAAATATACCTTTCCTGGCCCAAACCAAGGGACCTGTGCCATGTTCTTGTTACTAGCCAGAAGATGATGCCTAGGAAAGATATAAACATATGACAAATACTTGCCAAATCACTTACCAAATACCAGCCATTTTCAGCTAAGCAACTGTACGAAGCTATCATTCACTTACCCACTAAAAGGAACAAACAAAAAAAGTAGGTTTTTTAAGTCATCACGACTGAAAACGCAAGTTGTGCACATGTCTGTGTGCAGAATTAGAATAAGTGCTTGGAGTCTCCTAAAAAACAACTTTAAATACCAGCTTGGGGCAGAGAGAAGCCAGTCTGAACTTCCCAAGAGCTGTAGTTCTCAAGGAACCAACTGTTCTCAGATTTCCAGACAAAATACCGGAACCAACTTAACAGTTGCTTATGACGTGTATCATGTCAGAATCTTCTGCAGCCTCCTACTGCCTGTTCAGGGTTGCTTTCTATCCGTTTGATATTAGCAGAGAATCATGATTCCCATACAAGTCTGACCTTGAAAAAGCACCTTTTGTAGTTAGTGCTAAGGTCAATAGAAAAATAATAATTCACTCTGAAACTGCTTCATGCACTGCTTTGCTGGGATATGTAGCTCACTTTTGCAGTGTCAAGAGATTTTAAGAGTTTGATTGTAGTTTTGGTAGGTGTCTTTCAAACCTACTAAACTGACAAGATTGCTCAGGACTGCTTCCCATTTACCTGCTCCTCCTGAGAGTTTTCTGTATCTGGCTGCTGCAGAGTGAGCTCCACTTGAATGCTGCAGAAGCAGTTAATGAAGTCACATAAATAGTTCGAGGAACTAATGCTTCTTCCTGGAGGACAGTTAACACGTGGAAGGAAAAAACCAAATTGATATGTTAATAGTGCTAAAGTAGCACATCCCTAATTATACCGTCAAGAAGAATTTAGTCACTTATATGACTGGAAATCAAAGTGATGTAGTCCTTTATTACACACAGAGGTACTGTGAGTTTCAGCAGCACAATTTCCTATTAGAAGTCAGTTCAACCCATAATTCCCTTTTCCAACTTTATCCTTTGCTAACTGGAAACATGCAAGAGTAAATACAGCCTCCAAGCTTAATGCAATATTCTGAATGGATTAAATAAAATCTATCTGAGCAAACATAATAACGTTATACGTTTCTCAAGAAGGCTGAAGGATTATTAAGTGCTCTATGATTTTCTAACTAGAGAAGCAAGCTACTTCGGGACATGTCTCAGCCTACATTAGTGGGATTTTTATACATTTGCCTCATCAACTGGATTACCAGAAAGAGTAAAGTCATTTAGAGAGACAGATTTTTTTTTTAAGGTATTGCAATAGCAAAACCAACAAAATCTAAAGAAAATTTAATTTATAAAATCTGAAAAGATTTTATACACATGAACAATTGGCAATACACAGTAAATCAGTAAATACTAGAGGGATTCTAGACCCATCTGAGTTCTCCTAAGATTAAATGAAGATTACAGGAAAAGTTTGCTTTTTTGAAACAGAAGATAATATTTCTGCATTAGAAGAAATGACCCCAATATATTAAAACTGTTTCTGGCCATGGCACTGTCAGACCAGTTAAAAATAAGATGTTAGTGACAGCCCAAGCATCAGTGCAGATGGGAGGACAACTGTGAGCTGGAAGAAAGCAAATCAACACAGCCACTTCCCAGAAGTCGTGCACAAGCAACGGACACCTCTAGACTGGAGAAGTTTTGGGGCTCCAGGCCTGGCCTGCTATTTACTTCGAATTTCCAGGAAGCCCTGTGGTCACGAAATGTCACGACGCTGTACAATTTTACTGCAAGAATAATTTTTGCAGACCTCCATTCAGGTTGTTCACTTACCGATCACCTTCCCTACCGCATCCTGAGAATTAATGATGGACACTACCTTCCAGTGCTTGGATTCTCCATTAGCTGCATGCCGCAAGGCACTGCAGCAAGTCCCACGTGGAAGAGGACAATACTGAAGATGAAACTAAGGCATCTGCAGTGGATGAGCACAGTCTGCTTCTGTATTTCAAAGGGAAGGGCACTAATCCTGTCCCTCAAGCAAGAGCTGTTAATCACTGTGAGAGAAGCCACCTGTTAATGATTTCATATCCTTATCATCAGTTTTATGGGCAGAGGTACTACCAAACTGTCAAAGAAAACAGTACACTTTACTCTTACAAAAAAGGGGTTCAAAAATTAGATTACATTTTCATCGTATTTTTTAAAGATAACATGCATTTTTGTTTTATACATCCTTTCAGTTAAATTTTGATTGAGATACAGTCAAAAGAACATCTATTTTGGTGAAAAAAACTGTCTTTTTTGTCTAAAAATTTAATGCAACTTTAATTCTTATTTAAATCCACCCACTAAACTGAATTAAATGTAGTCTTCTCAGAACAAATATTGGTACTGGAATGGTTTGTGGTAAAGAGCATTCCTAGACTTGAATGAACACTTCAGATTGCATGTGTAAAAAGGAATATATTATATTCCACTATAACAATAAGTAGAATTTTTTAGTGTAAATACTGGCACAAGACCAAATCAGTACAAATTACTAATAATAATTTAAAGAAGGTAAGCTTCTAGTCCTATGAGAAGTGAACTTCTGAAACAGCTTTTTCAAGCTTAAATCAAGCTTATGAAAGAAACTGTGTATATGAATTCCTACAAAGAAAAATAATGTGTACAATCATCAATTTATCAGTGATCTGTGTTCCTCCAAAGTCATTTGAGAAGAAAGTATTTTACTATATCTTTGTGCCATATGTATATTACTTGAACCAAAACCTCCGAGGGCTTCCACTGGATAGGTGCAGGACCTCTGCATTAGATCTGTCACACATAGTCACTAATGTCCATGACAAATCTGTTTGTTGAATTTTCATCCTTAACAAAAACCTATTTTGACCACAGGCTTTCTACCAGGTATTTAAGATTATTGTAGGAGGCTGAAAAATAATTACCCAAGGCTGGGTACAGCACAGATCAGTGGGTACTTCTGGTCACCTTTCATTTCCCATGGCTTTACAAGATCAGAACTCATTGTTCCTACATATATTTTCAGGGTGGTGGTTTTGTTGTGGTTTTTTGGTGGTGTTTTTTTTTTTTACATTTTGTTTATTAAGAAGTTCTTCAGCTTAGCTAGCTTTTCTGCAAGTTTGTTTTGGATTTTGTTCTTCCCCCTTTTATAGCAGCTGCCAGAAAAACAAAAGGCAACTGATTGGGGTTTTTTTTATTATTTATTTTGTGTGTGTGTTTTGGTGTATGCTTATTTTTGCCTCTTTTTAATAAGTCTAAAATTTATGACTGCTAGGTAACTTTCCCCTGAAATGAAGAAAAAATCTAGTGACTCATAAAATATGGAATTGAAATTCATTTATTTTTGTTACCATTAATTCCTAGTGTGACCGTGACTGCTCACTGCAATTTAACACGTACTGCACACTTCAATATAGCTGAAGCAATGGACTGTAGGATCCTTTGAACAAATGACCATATTGAATGGTCTGTTCAAATGACTGACTTTTTCTATTTTTTTCTTAGTCACACAGAGTACCACATGTGAAAAGACTGACTGAAGACTGTCCTTGGACTCCTGAGGCTTAGAAGATGCAGCATTAAAGTAGATAACGTTTAGAACTTGGTTTCTTTTCAAACCTACTTCCAAGCTATGAACCTAAACCACCAACATTTGTGCTAAGTGTTTTTTCACTTTTTAAAACTGGAAGCATTGTTATGTACACGTTTGTTATGTAAATGTATTGAAATTCTCTTTTAGTGCTACAGTGAGAAACTGCTAGCTCACAGGGTTTAAAGTCTAATCAGGATTGGAGCAATCTATTGATTTATTACTGCCCTAATTACGTGGAATCAGTGAACTATACTTTCAGGATCAGCTAAACCACAGTATTCAACATTTACAAAATGTTGATACCTATATTATTCTAAATACTCATCTATAGCTAATCCCAAGAAGTTCTAATCACAAAGATGGAACCCCCCCAACATAAAGTGCGAGCTACAAGCTTACACCTTCCCCTCTTCTCGGAGTTTCACATACACCTCTCCAGCATGTGGAGGCAATCCGTCTACACGCAGTATTTACACCCACAGCCAGCAGAGATTTTTTTCCAGCTGCTTCACTCTGCCAAGGCTAGAGAGGAGCAGAAGAGGCACCCCACTTCCATCCCTATACCTTAGTACAAGAGGCTCTTTCTGAAGATTATAATGAAAAAAATCCCGTTGGATTCAAGTACATAGTATTTTATCCCTCATGCTCTCATATTCTTCATTTCTGTATGAAATTAGAAAAGTAAGAACTGACATAATATAAACCATTATTGCCCATTTATTTCATTTGGAATTGCTTCATGCAGTTGTTATCTTTGCAATTTAAAATTGTTTACCCAAATTTGAAGATCTGAGTATCAGCAAAAACTTGATTAGTATTAGCTAATGAAATAAGTGCTGGTTTTATTTCCAAAACTACTCAAGGTAAATTAATCTTCAAAATAAATACGATGTCTTTAGAGAGGAAAAATAAACCACATAAATGCATATACCAAAAAAGTTTCAGTCAGCCTTAGTCAACTTCTTTTAAACTCTTTCAGATAGTCTACATTAAAAAAGACTGCATTTTAAGTAGTCTGCCACAAGTAAGAACAGCATTTCACGTACAAACACATGACTGCAAGGATGACATGTTCCAGCTACATATGAAGTTCCAGCACAGCCTGGGTTGAGTGATAATAAAAGTACTTGCCTGAGTTCTTAGGCTGGGCTGCTTTTGCTGCCAGAATCCTTGAAAACAAGAACTACATCGCTCACTTTGCTGCAAACAATTCTACAAGCTTTAGGAAATCTGCATGTTCATTTCTATTAAACAGCCTCATCGCCATATTTCCAAACTTTTGACCTCCAACAAAAATAGAACCAAACACCAGAGTGTTTGCCTGTACTATACTGTTTCAGGTCTAAATCATTACACAAGGCATCAATAGGATGTTATTAAAGAACTGGCATAGCTTTATTGATCTTATTGATTGGAAATCAATCATCCTCACAAATGTCCTGTCTTAAGCCTGACTAGATAGCAAGATCTTAAAACGGTAACTAACAGAAACAGCATCTGTGGTACCACAGTGGTACCTATGTTCGCAGACCCACACAAATCCGCCTGCAGACTACAGTGGACTATACGTTGCATAACACCCCACTATGTTTATGCAGCTAAATAGTACTGAACAAGACAATAGGAAAGCCTTCCATCTATTCACAATGTTCTAATGACAAGGACCACTGGAATTCATGCCAGCATGAGGCTGATCGTAAGGAATGTAACCAAGAGCAAGCTGGCTGTGGTCATTTACCTTCCCACCCTACACACATTACTGGAAAACCAAACAAGGCTGGAGGTGGTGGAGATGCCAAGGAGGTTCCTAGTCCCCCAAAGGATCCTTACCAGTCACTGAGATTGGTGCCTGCTGCTGACACAGCCCAGCGTAGCACATGGCCCTGAATTTTCATTTCTGATGGAATGGCTACTATGCGCCAAGCGGCCAAGATGGCCAAGCCTACTAAGATATTTTCTAGAGCGCTAAGCATAAAATGGGGATTAGGGTGGTGGAACTTTATGCTGAACTTAACAGTTGCTAAGCATTCTGGTACCCAGTTGCACAGAAATACAGTTTTCTTTCATTTTTATTACAGTTTTTATGCATTTGGACTGATGGCATTTCTGAAAAAAATTGAACAATCTTTTGAAGCTTACAAAATGTGCTTTTTTAATGGGGTTGGGAGAAAGTTCTTGGACTGAACAGCAACCACATTAAAAGTTATTAGAATGAAAAGAGAAAATCAGAATTTTTAATGCGACTTTATAAATAAAAATAACAGATTCTTTTTATTATATTGGTGTGGATTAAAAAAAATAGCTACATCAAAACACAAATACTGTTAGAGAAAATTAAGGACATTTTTTACTGACAAATTAGCACAAAACTCAAAGCTACTATAGCAGTGAAATCTATACACAGGAAGACCTCAAAATTGTTTGACACATTACACTAAATCAAAACATCTGTTGCAATGAGCCTGAAATTTCATACATTTGGACAGATTACTGTACTTGTGTGAAATGCAATCAATTTTAAAGACTTTACTATGGTACACAAATGCTAAAGCAATCATAATTAACATCTGAGCTATCATTCCTTACATACAAAATTTGTATCAAAATCAGTGATTTTTAAGAATTCAAGGTCAGGCCTTCAAACACTGAAATCCCTTGTCACTGAATATCTACCAATGATTAAACTATGATGATTAAACATCTGCTTAGACTAAAACACAGTCGTTCAAGGAGTCTTAAGAAACAACAACCGCTAGAAGGGTGGAAAAAAAATAGAACTGATTGCAGGTTTGTTAACCTGAGGCAGTAATTTGACTGCTTATCAGTGTTTCATCAGCACATCTTTATATGTTGAATAAAGCAGACACGAGATTGCTGCCTTAATCAGCATCATAAAACATCATGCTTCTCTCTGCTTCCTTACAGCTGGTTTAAGAGGAATAAAAGGTTTATTTGATGGGTAAGTTGGAAGATCTCCAAGGGCCCTCTAAGTTGCTAGATTTCTACAGTTGGACTTTCAAAGCAAGTTGGGTCTTTATAAGTACTGTTAGCTTAGTTTTCTAGAGCATAAAGTTTTCAAAAAAAAAAAAAGTCAAGATAAATTCTCTACCTCCAACAGAAAAATCCTCTCCCTCGTCTTTTAACAAAATAATGTCAATTATATATTGTTACGGCATCAATAAGGGAAAAAAAAAAATACTTCCTTTAGATACAGCAACTTAAAATCTAATTCCATAAAACAGAAGTAATATTTCACTATCTACAAATCATGCTGCTGAATTGTGAGGTTTCACAATTATACCTCCACATTAAATCATTTCCACAAAAAAATCCTCCTACCTCACATTTTTCTTTCCCCTTGTGGAAAAGACCCATACAAGCAGAGCAAACTGACCAACCCTGTATGTAGCGGAAGCTTTATGATACACTTGAAAAAGAACCTTCTTGTATAGCACCGATTACAGTATAGAAACCAGGAAACTTTATGCCAGACAGAAAATGAGATTGTTAGAAGCTTTTTATGTCTAATTGCTACTCCTACTGAAATGTATTACGGTGATGCTGAGCATCTATAAAAATCCCAAAGAACTTATCAACCCTCCCCTCAAAAAAAAAAATAAACAAAACACCCCATAGCACAACATAAACATGCACAAAGAAAGTAGTGTTAAGAAAAATAAGTTTTCTCTGTTTTGTTTTTTTTTTGTAGCATATCTAGAACTACCTAAAATTAGTAAGATAATAACAACAATGTAATTCAGCTGAGGATGCCTCCTCTTAAGGCTTGCTTTACTTTTCCTACCAAAGTTAGAAACAGAACAAACAAGCAGCGCCACTAGATCCCTACTGATTCCTGGACTTCCTAGCGATGATAGAAAACTGAGCACCTCTCCCAATGTCACATTATTTCATGTCATGCAAATCTCACTATGACATGCAACGTTACCATGGCTGAGTAAAACAGTTCTAAGTCATATTTACAGTTGTGGTGGGGCTTCCCTCTAGTGTAAATGTTCTGCACAGTCATAGATTTGTTTCCCGATATGCTCAGTTTGAATATTCAGCTCCTCTTTGGTGATAAGCATTGCTCTCATACTGCTGGAGTTAATTTTCCTCTTAGGGAAACTGAATTATCATTATTCTGCATTCTATCTTCACTTCAATTATGGAACAAATTCAACTGACAAATGAAGAAAACCTCAGTCATCTGGTCATATCATCTTGAATTACATAGCCACAGATATAGAAGGAAAGGTAAAGTACAACCTACCAAACTTTGATACTTAAAATGTACAAATTGCAAAATGGCCATTTGATACACTGGTGAGCATTTCTATTACAGTAAGAAAATAACTTTCAAGTAGAATCATAACCTTCAAGGGTACATTAGACTTGGGCATGTGCACCATGCAATATTGCAAAGATTTCTTATTCTGATGCAGAACTTAACAAGACAGTCATAATTAAATTAAATTAAAAAAGAGTCCTGGAAATCCCTAAATTATGCCTGGGAGCTCTCCAGTCCCACCTGGATTAGGCAAGAACAAAACTGTTTTACAGATATCTCTATTACACCCTGCCTATTAAAGGTACAGCACAGCACCTCCAGCAATATTGATTTCGAGGACATGCTTTACTTGAAAATAAAGAGATCTACAATACAATATATTGTTCGATAATCCCATATTTATCAGAACTTTTCGCACAGATACGCAGGAAGCCAGGACTTCCATTCTGTACTCACACCCCTGCCTGAGATGAAGGCTGTGATCTGACACAGACAACAGTTATTGTTTTTGTCTTTGGTTTTTTTGCTCCCCTCCCACCACTTTTTGACTTACATAGAGATCCAGGTCCACACAGAGATCATCATGGTCTAGCTACAAAACCACTAAACGCTGGACTGACATCCAGGCAAGAACTGCTACAGATGACTTATCCAGGGTAACAGCGAAACCACAGGTGTGCATTTGGGGATGCTGTAGAGAACAACAGCACAGATAAGTGTGCATCCTCCAGACATCTGAAGCTAGTGTTACTGCTCCACATCTTCACTCAGTTGGCTGAAGTTAATACTAATTTGGTATGGCTCCCTGTATTAAAATTTCATATCCAGGTACAGTAGGGAATACATTCAGGTACGTGCACATGTGAAAAGCCAGAATGCAAAAGCAAAAGCAATTTCTTTGCTTTAATGAGACAGAATAAAAAACTGAAGACAGCTCATTCCCAATGCAGAGCTTTTACTAGGCCAACAGGAAGTAAATCAAGGCATCCACTACAATGAAATAATGCAGGAAGACTTGGAAAAGAAAAAAAACTTCTGAAGTCTCAAGTTAAGAAGCTTCAGTCAGAGACACTTCAGGATAAACAGTAATGCCTCCTTCAGGACAGCAAGCACTGGGAAATTAAGAAAGCAATTAGCTCTTTGTCTTCTGGTGGCACTCTACTTTGTCTCATCAAAATCTTGCCAGTAGGTTTTATCCATCGAGATAAATATCCTGTGTTAAAGAACTGCCTCAAACAGTAGTCTCAGAGTTCCAAAGAAAAAAAACAAACCAAACCAAACAAAAACACCAAGCAGTGTACAAAAATGCAGAAGCATAGCATTGCATGTCCAGGAACTACACACAGCACCTTTTGTTTAAGAAGTTTAAAAGCTCCAAGAGAAACCTCTTCTCAGCTGATCTCCAGCACTGAATAGTCTCAGCTGGTCCAAAAGGAGTTACAGGGACAAGTGCCCTCTGTCCTCCCAAAGTGCCCCTACGCAGAGCCCAGGCTAGTTCTTTGTTTCCAAGAAAAAAAGGGTTCAAGGGGATCAACCCCAGGCTCAACCAGAACTTTATCCAGCAGCAGAAACCTCTGCCACAAAGACTAAGATGGAAATGACAAATTGTTTCCTCCCATTTACTCCAACTGCTTGGGGAAATTTAACTTCTTAAATAGGATTTGTACTGGAGATAGTATGTGAAAACAAGATAGCTACAAAACAGCTCTTCTGTTTCCTGGGGTGTGACAGTGACTGCTGTGTCACCCAAACCAGGCAGGGTACAGTCTCTCCATTGCTATAGTACTCTGTTTTATTTAGCATTCTTTTAAAAAAGACAGTGCTTTGGAGAAGGAAGAGCACCAACCAGGTGACCACAATTTGGGGGAACAGCAATATTTTTGGTTTAATGAACTACATACAAGCACACGTTTCTGTATGGAAGTGCTTATGCCATTATCAACACGAACTGTTGATAATGTTGAGCTAGCTTTGTAATGTATCAGAGCAAATACAAACCAAAAAAGATTTCTGAAAAAGAAAAAAAAAAAAATACAAACCCAAATCCAAAGCACTTTCTAGAAGAAATAACAACAATTCCTGAAGAAAAAGTATGATTCCATCTCTTTCTTCCTATTGGTACATTAACAAATTTACATTTTGAGTTAAGAATTGTGTCATGTAAGAGTACCTGACCTGAATAGTACATAACTGTAATTGTACCCTGAAAAGAAGTGAGAAGCTGTGTATTCTTCCAGCAGTGACTTATGCTGACAAGGCTGATAAGATGGCAAAAGAGAGGTTACACTGGGAATTGTTCGATTTTACTGTTGGGACTAGGTATAGATGTTGTTCTCCCATTTATATGAGCCAGGAGTTTCTGTTCACCAGCAACATAACAGAGAAGCTTCTTGGTTTGACGGATAGTCAGGTGAGTTTTGTAAGCTTTTTTTTTTTTTTTTTAGATTATAAAAAGCAAGGTGGGTTTTGTTTGTTCTTTTTTAATATTAGAGTGTACTTGGGAAACAAACTGCCCCAAAGGTAACAACATTCAGTTATTACTTTACTATCTGAGAAATCATTGAAATTTCAAGAGCTACATACCTATGGCTTTTGTTCTGCCTGACACAAAACTCTGGCAAACTCACAACCATTTTGAAACAGATACATTTCATTTTGAATAATCCTGCTATATCTTTTGCTATTTCAATCTGCAAGTAGGCACATTCTGTTAAGTCAAAACAGGAAGACCATCTATCCATCTATTTGTGTGAGGAACGAAAGGATAAGTGGGGGGAAAAAAGGTATTTCACAGAGCTATTTAATGCATCATATTATCTGCTTGAGCCCTAGGAAAAGAAACAGCACCAGAATAAAACAGTTATTCTGCAGACCAAGGACCATGACTATTACCAAGGGAGAATTTTACACCAAACCCAGGAACAACAGTTTCATATAAAAACATTTAATATGTAGATTGGGATTTGGAAAGCTTAAGGTGTTAAGTGTGAAACTGCTGTTGCACAGATAGGTCTTGAGAGCAATACCTGCCATTACCTCTGAAAGTCCACACGTGGTTTTGCTTTTGATGGGAAGCACAAAAAAGGCAACAACTCTTCAGTTGCTTGTAGCTCCAGCCCAGCCTGTGCATGTCCCCTCCTTTTCAGGACCTCAGTTGTCACAGGTTGAGAACACTCATGCGTTCAGCCACTCCAGAGTCCATGCCCTTGCTTTTGATTTATATGATCCAACATTTACTTCCAAAAATAATTCTAGATTAAGGTTGAAAGTGTCTTCAAGAGCTAAGAAGATATTTGATTTGTGCAACTTTAATCCTACTCTTTGCTTGTACAATGTGATATAATTATTAAAATACTGGATATCTTCTCCCTGAAACCTTAGGTATAAGCACCCACAACAGATGACTTCCATATACTAAGAAGCTAATGACCAGTCCAGGGCACTATGTCCACATCTGTATCCTGCACAGAAAATGCAAAACAATTAACTTCCTAAATTTTTCCCCAATGCTGCTATTAGTATTATTTATAAGCAAATATCTATCTCTGGTACATTTGCATGTCACAAGCTGTAGAATCTTGAATGAGAGTTTTGCATGAAATCTACCTACAGTCTGAGAGCCAGAGGATGCCAGCTGTAGTAGGAACAGAGTAAGCCAAACAGATTTATAGTCTTGCCTTGAGAAAGCCAAATGCTTAAAATCTGATGTTCAATATGATTAATTTTTTAAAAGATAATCTCTCTGCATAATTTCTAAGAAATGTACTGTGTACATAGATAAATACACAAACTTTTTCACTTGAAGGCAGAAGGCAGAGCCAAACAGATTAGCGATATTGTGATAACTCTTCATTTATCAAAAGTGACAAATCTCAAAGTACCAAGCTCAACCTTTTACACTTGTTTCCTTTTCAATAACCCCAATGTACCAATAGAGAGACTCGCTACCAGGGGAAGAGGCCTTGTTCTCTGTATAGTCAATTGTTCCCCATAATAAACTGTTCTGTGTAATATCTGAAGTAAATTCACCTTCTGAGAGGAAGATGAGACTGAAATTATGCTGGTAAATAAAGC
>JAVJGJ010000061.1:12254862-12282290 GCA_035590215.1 Microhierax caerulescens
TGAAATTATGCTGGTAAATAAAGCTAAAATAAACAAACATGAAAACCCAAAATAAACAGCAGTGTATTCAATTACATAAAATTAGTAAATATGCTCCCACACATATGGGGAAAAATGAACATATGATCAACCTAACAGAATTATGCAAAAGAAGCTTCTAATAATAGGCCCATAATAAATCTTTTTCAGTCTTGGGACTTGCCTATAATTATTCTTCATGTGCATAATTTAATTCAGGCACAACATAATTCTATTCAAAGGACAGATCTTACAACAACCCTCCAATTGTGAGGACACAACTTTTCCTAATCTAGTTACGGTTCGACAGATGGTACACAGTCCACTCCTGAGCCATGCTTCTCTTTGTTCTGTGCTTTGTTTTACTGACAAAAAGAGGGGAGTTTTGTTGGGACCATCAAAACACAGTTCCCTTGGTATACTAAACAGGTAATGTAGAACTGAGAAGAATTTCTCAGAAAACCTTATGACTTCTAAAAGTTATCATGATAATTACTTTACTGGTTTAATCTTACTATATTCCTTACTGTATTCCTTAACTATCTTATTTTTCAGGGGGTAATGCGTGTTTATTTGAAAAAATAAATGCTAACTGGATCAAGTAGCATCTCTAGCATGAAACACATTATCTGGTATTTTATGCTTTGTGTGTGCATGTACATATGTGTCTGTGTCTCCATATAAAGCAACATATATTTTGTTACAAAGTTTTCCTACGTTTAAGAAATAGACGATCCTCACAGCAAAAATGTAATAAAAAAGGTATTAAAATTTCCTATCAATTTTAAAAATTTCATGGAATATCAAAGACTGAAAAAGGGAAAAATGGAAACAAGAAAGGAAATTCTACAGAAATTCTACTTGCCTCATTAATTTAAAAAAAAAAAACAACAAAAAAAAACCTAAAAAACCCAACATGAAATATAGCGAAAATACTTCCCAGTTACAGATAATAGCTCACTTTTCAGCTCCTAAAAATAATTTAAATCTTCACACAGGACTAAGAAAACGTTCAGGAAAGTGGTTCTCTCTCCCCACCCCCACCCCAAGTTATTCCATCCAGTTATTTAATTAGGGAATACAACTGCTGGAAGTTGAGACTTTCATTAGCACATATTCCTTTTCCATGCAAAATACTACAGGTGATAACTGAGGCCAATATTCCTTTTTTATTCTCTTAAGGATAATTATGGTCTTCCAGTTATGAACCACAGAAGAAAAAAATTACAGCCAGCAGCCAGTTATCAGAAAGACCTCAAGCACCATCACTTCAGCCCCTCAAATTTCACCTTTGCTCCTCATTCTCTGTCATTCTCCAACTGAGTATAAGAAAATTTAGCTGTTTGTGCTCTTCAAATGGGATTTACTTTTGTCTGCATGTGGTGTCAAACCAGCACCCTGTAAGAGAAATGCTGCAGGTTCCATACTCACTTGTTACCAACATACATACAAAGTAGACTAATAAGGCATTGCAAAAACTGCCAATACAGGTTAATTAAAAGTTAATTTCAATGCTAAGAGATATCAAGTGCTTACTAATATTAGAAATATGAGGGGGAAAAAAAGCTTAAAATTTTAATTAGACAGAAAAAAAGATTCTGGAATGAAATCTCAATGTATTCTGAGCAAAATCAGTGACGTTGCTCTAAGTGTGATTTAGATCATGATGTGAAGAGATGAGTTCCTTGGTATTGATTGACTTCTTTAAATTTATGTTACTACTGCTGCTGCTACTAATAAAACCTCATCTGTAGTGCTGGGAAGTATGAATTAACATTAATATACTCAGGGATCTGCTTGACTAACACAGTAAAAGCCTTGGAGCCTAAGCCTGCTGCAGAACAGCATACCAAAACCTTGGTGGAAAGGGAATGCGCTCTGCATAAGTTGAGCAAAAGCTAAAAGCTGCAGTAGTAAAATGCAGGTAGACACAGATCAAAACTGTATACAGAAACTGTCTGAAGTAACAACAGAAAGGAGATCTAACCACTAGCCAAACTACAAGGAGGTAGCAGAGATGCAATATGCTTCTACAGCTACCAGAGTTTAAAAAGAAAAAAAATACCCACCAGAAGAAATGGAAGGGCACTTTGAAAAATGAAGGGGGGAAGTAGCATTCTTGAGAGTAAAGTAGTTTAACAACTGTTTTTCACGTGAAAAAACTAAAAGAATTTATCCTTCCTACACCACAGCATGCACAAATACATAAACAAAGGAGTAGTCATCAACAATGCAAGATAAGGATGCGTATTTCACCTTAATAATAAAATAGTAACTCTGTCATTATAAAACAATGCAGTCAAGGGGTAACCCCATCAGAAATCCAGTGCCCATCGAGCTGCGAAGGCACCATTTAAAAGAAAGCTCTACTTGTCTGATTCTTCCCAGCAATCTTCCTGAGGAGATGTGCTCCATCGTGAAGCCAGACCGTGTGCCTGGCCGCAGGCCTGCTTAATGGGCTCCTAACACCATACGTCTCGGTCTGTCCCAAACCGCGCTGAAGGCCGCCGAGGTGAAAAATCTGTGCGTGCCCTGTTCATCTGAAATACACTAAGTCAGGCACAGTAATATCATTGAAGTTTCCTATACTACACATATATATGTGCATAATCTGACCTCAAGACAACATACAGCTATGATTCAAAAGCATCTCTGTTACATCACATATTTCTTCGATTCTCCCTGTTACTCACTCACTCTTTACAGACATATCATTGCCCTTCCAGCCTGTTACGTGCTCGCACAGTCTGGCAAAGCAAAATCAGACAGAAGTTCTGCAGATTTAATAGGAATACTCATATTGTGTCACAAGCTTCAGTGACTCTGGGGATTAGATGTATTTAGAAATGCTATGTAATCTTCTATGTTCTGCAAATAACCATGGTTTGGGATTAAAATATATAAAAATTTGTCAAGACTCTGGTAGACTTAGTATCTGCTTAGTGACATCTCATTCAGAGAAAAGATTCATTAACATCAAAATGCTATTGTTTTTTTGCAGGAACAGTATGCCATGCAAGGTTGAGCTGGCGCTTGCTTTATAAACAGAGTTGCTGTCTGAATGGATACAGGCCTCAGCAGCATAAACTTTTGTACAAGGAATCAGAAAAACATGGAAATCCATTAAATGTGTTTGCATGCTGGAACCTCAAAAAACATGACTGTAATCCGAGTTGAGGCTGTTTCTGCTCCCTAAATAAAAGAGAGGATCTAAATGAAAATTACTAGAATTTGCCTACCAAGCATGCTCAGGCCTTCGGGTGTTGTGGGAAAAATATTTGAAATGAGCCAAATATTTTTAAGCAAGAATGAATAAAAAGTACTGAGCAGGTGCAGAAGTTGATTTTCATAATGTTCTAGGTTATGCAGCAAATATAGCATTGCAAGTTTCATTGCAAGGCAAAATACATTCTAACATATTTTGTTTTGACACTAACTGCCATTCAAATGAGTGAGAGTACCCTCATTTATTTTAATGACAGCTGACTTAAAAAATCCACGTGCAAATAAGACAACATTGCATAAAGAAAAAAAGTCAATCAAATCATGAAACATATATAAAATGCTAAGTATAAAAATGCTATGGTCTTTGGCATGCTTAAACAAAGAACAGATAATGAATAAATGTAGTCAGAAAAGAAGCAGACAACATACGTGTCTGTGTTGTATTTACACAGAACATATTTGTAGTTCCATCAAAAGAGCACCTATTGCTGCAAGCAGCTGAAGAAGGGAAAAGTGGCAAACTTCCAGGTAAACAAAGCAAGCCCAGCCTCTCTGGGATTTTCACTTATGCAGCTAATGTCTGAACAACTGGAGGTTCTGAAATAGGTTTCTTTTCTTGCCCAATTCTTCATCAACGTCATTATCAAAACCACTGATCTATATGTACAATAAAAACCAGTATGCCATTGGTCTGGTCAGGAGCTGGACTGAATTATATTTTGTTTTCTACGCTCTTATTCTCGTTTCCTTAAACATCTGCACTCTTGAAATGTCGACTGAATCCCAAGCAAAGACTGTAGAAGAAGGGAAGTTTTCTTGTATTTTCTATCAGTATATTTCCAAGCATTTTTACAAGTCATGTAAATAGCAGCATCGTTGTATAAAACAGTGTAACTGAAATGGTGTAATTAATTTTGATACCTGTAATCATAACCTGTAATTATCATGTAACTGGAAAACTATAATCAAGGAGCAAAGCCCAATTCCATATTTGATATATTTTGCAGCAAGAGCTCTGTGGTTATGCATTTAAATAAGAGAAAACTCTACAAGACAGAAGATCAGCTTTACAAGGAGTACACTTTTAAATGTCATTGTAATTAGAGATGCTCAACAAATAGCATAGATGAATAAAAAGGGGAAAGAGGGGAAAAATAGTGGTTTGATGGTCTTCAGAGAAATATCAAACTTTTGACATTTTCTCAGCTTTTAACTGTAATTGTGATATAATTATATAAAATGCATTACAGAGGAATCATTCATAAATCTGCCTCAGATGTGTTCAGCTGTCTATACTATACTATTCTCTAACAGTAAAGCAGGACTTGTAATTCTTTAGAAATCAACCAGGGCAACTTTTGAGGCTAGAATAATATTTGCTTGGAATATCATAGCAATATTGTGACGACAAAGCTAAATGAGCGTAGGAAATCCTCTGCAAGGAAGGAAGATGATCATACTTAATAATGAATTACATAAAAAATTAAATAAAATCATATGCACTTGTTTTTTCATACACACAAATTTGCAAGCACAGAAACACATGCTTTGAAATAGTCTGTCTATTACTACCTGTACTGTCACGGAGCAGAAGAAACACCAGCTATAAATGTTTCATGTCTCCAGGGCTTTTCTTACAAAGTAGAGGATATGGTTGCACTTTTCATACCTTTCAGAGGCTGACAGGGATTCTGACCTTTATACTCTCTATTCTGTCCTATCCCCAAGGGAATAGAACAATGTCAGTTATTTACTCATAGACTTCTGTCTCTCTATTTGGATGCCTGATGCTTGGGGTGCTGTTCTTTGTCCTACCTTCATCATTTCCTAACAGCTTCTATCTGTCCGTTATTTCACTGTCATTTGTTTTCCCAGTCTCAAGGTCTTGAAAACTTTTATCTAACTGTGCTGTGATCTTGCTGCTCTAGGTGCCATCAGATCCTGATTTATTTATCCTTCTTTCATTGTTTTTCTGGTGCTTCCATAGCCTCAGCTTCCTATTCACATTTCATTCATACAAATCTTATAATTCGTCTTACGGATATCTACTACAATGTATTCCCACAAGGGTTCAAAACTCAAACTCTGGACTACAATGTTTCCTTCTAGATTAAGTAGCTCCTACCTACAGAGTCAGATCAAAGAAAAACTGATCTCTCTCAATCCATTCATGGGACTTGATCCTACAAAATCATCTGCATACTTCTAGTTATGCAAGTTACACAGTGCTTTGTTGGGTTTTTCTTAAAGTTCACAGAACAGAGTAACAGTGAAAGAAAACCTGCAAGTGTAACCAGGTTCACTCCTACACAAACAACTCAATTTGTTCTAGCATTTGGGTGGTTTATGCTATAACAAACATCCATTATTCTCCCATTCTTGGGAGAGTGGCATAATTATCTTTAGGAATATTCATGTAAAACTGACATTTTATCTGGTAAATAGTTTACAGGTTGGCAAAGTTTAAATACATACAAATTATATGCTTACCATTAATGTCAGTTAGACAAAAGAGAACTAGTAGGAACCTGAGGAGACTGCACGCTGTTGTTTCACACCTCGTGCAAACGAGATCAGTGGGAACTCTCAATGCACTCGCCTACATCTTCCAAACAGCTGATCTCATACAAATCAGGCATAAATTGATTTTAAAAAGACCAGCAAGGAAATTCCATGGATGCCACATACAGTGCCCTGTGCAGCACCCTGACAACAAGCATGGAAGAAGCAGATCAAAACTGACATGTGGATACTGTTCAAAATGAAAAAGATCAAGTATTAGATGACCTTATTCACAAAGATGAGTTGACTGAAAATAATTTGTACAACCTCCAGCTATTATTACCGTACTTAAAATAATAATACTTATATAAAAATACAAAATATGCTTTAGCTGTGTTACAGCCTACTGAAAACCCCCTCAGTCTAAAATGTGAGAATGCCATGGATTTGATCTATGCTACATATCAATCATGGACAATCTAATACCTCCACACTTGTCTTCAAAACACTTAACACTAGTATATACTGACAACCTCCAAAAACATAAAACATTTTTTTAAAATCACAGGCAATAGAACTTTTTCCTTAGTAAAAACCAAGCAAGCAGATTAAGGGCACAGAAATCCTTACAGCAATTCCACTTCATTTTTTCCACAGTTCTGGAAACCTGATGGATGGATGGATAGAAGAAATAACTAATTCTTATGACAGCTACAGACTGAAGATAAATAGATCTTTGTAAGGATTCCCTCTATAAAACCATTTATCCCAGTGACTCAAGCCCAAAACATAACAAAAAGATTTCCGTTACTTCCAAAGGAGGGATTAAAAAGTCACAAATTTTTAATAACATGCTGCCTAGAATGCTAATTATGATGTTCCTTTTATGAATATTTAATTTTCTATTGGGTCTTATGTCCTTGAGCTAAAGCCCATAACTTCTATCAATATTAATGACAACTATGCATTCAGATCCATAGAGATCAGAGAAGTTACCCAGAGATCTTAATATGCCTAGTCTTGTTTAACTATATTGATTTTCAACTTCATTTTTAGCTAGTGATTTATGACAAGGATACTGAAGACATACAAGTTTTCAGTCCTTTTTAAAGGGCACAAATTATGATGACAACAACAGTAGTTCTTATTAGCATATAACACGAGTTAAAAGGTTAATCAATTTGAAAACAGTGACTAAGTATTGTTCTTCTTAAAAGGAATCCAACTTGCAAACTCATGAGAATGAGGTGCTGCAGAAACCACAGGCTTCCAAGGCAAGGAAGGCCTATGATGGGAACTAGGAGTCTTGAGAAAAACTATTCCAGGGCAGAGACCCATGGTGTGAGCACAAAATGGTTTATACTGTTGCTCTGTTTTACAAGCTGTTTGCACGCAAGATAAGAAATTGCAAGTGTTTAATTAAAACTAGGTAGGGGAGTTGAGGCTAAAGCAAGTTAATTATGTCCAAAGAGCAAATAATAGATGAAATGCAGCTATTGGAAATCATAGGGTGAGAAAGGAGCCCTGGGACACCAAGCTGCCTTCATTTGGATAGCTGTAGCTGCTGCTGGGCTTGGCTGCCTAAATTCATATCAGAAACAACAGAAACAGAATTGGGAACCATGAGGAAAAGTTAGACAATCCTCTGTCAGGCCTACATCTGAAAGACTCCGTGTGGACAGGTAAAGTAAGAAGGCATATATCTTCTGGGAGGAATGGACTCACACCTTAATAGTCATTGCAGGAGGAAAAGAAATACAATGGCAACTTAACAGTGCTCATATAGGTTATTTATAATATTTCTTTATGAAAATATAGTTCTGTATCAATAATAATACAAATAGCATTTATTAGTCAAATAAGGTATCATAAATATGTTAATCAATAAACATCATAACTATCCTGCTTAGTTTCATCTTGAGTCTCCTGTCTAACAGAAGATAGTCAGGCTTGTAGAGCAACAAAGCTCTAGTGAGTTTGTCTCAAAGTTTTAAATGAGGTCTATCAGTTATACTACATTACACTGCACAACGGAGTCAGAAAGTAAACACAAACTGTAACACATGGGTTTGATGAGAAGCAGACCTCCAAAGATACAATTATGGAAAGATATTCTGTCCACTAACTAACTCAATCTATATGTCTGAAAGTTTAAAATGAAAAAAAAGGAAATTTAGAAAAGAGAGAAGCAGTAGAAAAAAGTTTTACGTAAAAAAATGAGTCATACTTTAGTATCTAGCAAAGTTTAAGGAACAAGATTTATGGCTTAGGTCTACTACTCACTCATACATCAATACAGACTAATAAATATATCAAGGGGAAAAAAGAAAAAAAAACACAAAAAACAAAAACAAAAAACCCCAAAACACTCCATTGAAGTCAATGGGGAAAAAATGCTGTCAAGTGCTAGGTGAAGCAGGATTTCATCCAATGGGTGGTTTTTCAGATCAAAATCTGTATAGGAATGTCTGTATCTGGAGAAATTTTAACCTATTATAAATAGTTTTGATGTATACTAGCAAAGCGATAAAACATGCGCTAAAATGTTGGTTATGTAGAAATGTTATTTCATCAAGTGAGCACACTTCTACTTCACCTGCAGCTTTCTCCTTTCCTCCTATTTCAAATGAAAGTAGTGTATTTTTTTGTGTGTGTGTGGTACATCCAATCATCCCATCAAATCTGTTAACACAGACTCCTCAGGTTCACCCATAGATTTCAGCAGACTACAGTGAGATTACTTACAACCACATAAATTTCAAGCATTTTTTTTTTTTTTTTAACCAGTGTAATTCCAAAGACCAACATCCTGTAAACAAACAAACACCAACCAGAACCCCAGTTCTTTGCTGGGGCACACAGTTCGAGCCCTTCAGCCCAGGCTCTCCCCATTCACTCCCAGCGGCACTCTGAGAACAGCTTTCACTGGGCAGCTCCTCTGCCAGTTCTTTCGCTGCCAGCTGCCAAACTTTCCAGAACTTCCCTGAAGTATTGCAGTTTGTGAGAAATACTGGCTCCAGATGTAATTACGTGCATTAAATTTTGCAATTTGTCCTGTCTCTGATTATGTCAAATATAAGATGCTTTCTTCATAAAATGCATTAGAAACGCTTTGAGGAAAAACTCTATCCATTCCAGTATGTTTGTTGGTAAGCTGGACAAAAAGAACATTTTCCACCTCTGTTTTCATATTAAAAAAAAATTCTTACTGGTTGAATCTGTTTAGATTTTCAAAGCAATAAGAAAACAAAAAAAGGGGTAGAGTTTCCTTTTTTTGGAAAGGGTATCTCTTTTCCCCAAAAAATTGTTTTCCAGGACTTCATTTCTACAGAAACCACATTTTTTGTGAATTCCCAAAAGCTTTAGTTTGGGTTCAAGAAAAAACAAAAATTCAAACTGAAATAATGCATGTTTGCAGATCTCTAGTACTGGGACTTCCTAGACTGAATAAGTTATTAGAACATATCACACTGTGCTATATCAAGCTCTTCATATTTCTTTCTAGAGTTCAAAGGTTTTTTTGTCTGCATCACAAAAATCAGTGCTTTTTCAAGTGAAATTAGCTCAGAATGACACACAATGAGCATAAAGAGCAGCTTAAAATTCAGAGATTAGAATTCTATCAAATCAGTTTTTATGCTTCTCCATCAAAAATATCTATTTTGTTTGGAAAATTATCATGGATACCTATTTTTATCTTATGTGAAATACAAGCACATTTCAAAGAGTACAATTTATCACAATTTTCTTTTGCATGTGGAAGATCTTGAGGGCCACATTTTTACATTTTCTAAAACACTACAACTGCTTAAGTCAAACTCAGTTTGACTGATGTTTAAATGAAGCTACAGCTTTTTATACTACTTAAAAGAAAGGCCATAGCAAAAATCCATTGTTCTTCAGTAACTTCCCAATTGTGAAGAGATTTTGATACATACAAGTTAAAGATAAGCCCAAGAAAAGTATATGCACAATGTTTAAGAGACACTATACAAATTCATGCGTCCCTCTGCAAACAGAGCAAATGCATCCTTCAGCCTCCCAGAGTTATGCTTTCTGGGTTTTGTTTTGCTTGTTTGTTTAAAAAAAATAAAATTACTGCTGACAGTTACTTTTCAGCAGAAACTGATGTGCCGCTACTGAGGAGAAGGACAGAACATGGACCATCAAAAGGCTTGAATAAGCATTATAGTCTGCTAATTAAAAACCTTTCAAAAAGCTCTGGGAATTTCTTAGTATTAATTTTTACAGACATACAATGCAAAGAACTCACAAGAATGGTACAAAATGTTGTTATAGCACAATATAAAGCAACAGTTCCAAATCAGTGCACTTACAATTGCACAGCAAAGTCTCACATCCACATTTTTCAACTATTGCTAACCTCTAACTTATCACATTAAATATTTGCAGTTTAAGATTAAACTCTTACTTAAAAAAAAAACAAAAAAACCCTCAAAATCAGGCTGTCTTCTTATTTCAGAAAATGTTGTCCTTCCTATTATGAAGATAGGTTATAACCAAACACTCCAAATAGTGAACAACAAGATCATACTCAGAAATAAAATAACTGTGGCATCATTAGCCTATGCTAATTTAGATGTATGAAAACTAAGGCTTTTTCAAAAAGAAATAAAAGGTATGGTTTTTAAATGCCATATTTTGACATCAACTTCAGAAGGTCAGGGTTTCATCTTGAAATTTACAATTTACACACACACCAAAAAAAAGTAGACTAAAACATAATAGTAATACTCCCCATCTTTTCATTAAGCCAAGAAGCAAACCCAATCAAACCAAAAACAAATAAACCAAGGGGCAAAAATCTCTGCCTGATCCCTAAATCTACCATCGATGCTTTCCTTCTCTCAGAATAGACTGATATTCTTCAGACGTGCTGAAAACTGGATTTGCAATGGAAAAATTATCTCAGCTACTGAAATCTGGGAAGTTCATATCAGCAACAACAGCATGAAATTCCTTCTTTACTCTGGTTTGCGGCGCTATTTGCCTTGCTGGTTTACACTGTTAGTGCTCCAAGCACCTTCTTTACATACACAAATGCTTCGACTTTTACTCTAAAACCATCATAGCAAGTAATAAAATCTCAGGTTAAGAAGAGTGGGAAAGCTGAAAAGGAAATTTTTAACTGCTGAATTTTTATTTTTGTTTGTAAATTATTCCAAACCTGACGGTGTAAATGATAAAACTGAAAAGAGAGCGTTAAGTTCAAGTCTCCATGCAGAGCGGCTGATGCTGCACAGGACTGCCAGCCCACAAGGACTCATATCAGCCCCAGAGAGGAAAGGAGATTGCAGCAACTTTCAAGATGGCTTGTTATCTCCAGAAACCCCTGTATCCTCCCTGCTATATGTGCCTTTTTGTATAAAAGATTTCATATTCTAACACAACAAAAACCAGCCATGGACCTGAAACGGGGAGAGCTGGATCAAAAAACAGCGACAGCTCATCCAGTCACTCTTTAGCTTTCTTTGATCCAACACCCCGGTACACAAAAGGCTACAAAAGAGCTTGATTTTGCACCACTGCACATTCCGTTTATGTTCTCATCACCACAACTTAGCTGATCTGCACACATTTCATTCTTTCTGCTGCCAAAAGGGCTCTTGTACTCTGCAGACATGATTTTTTTCTAATTAGTGTATCTCTGCCTCTTACATAAAAGCATTATGACATATGTTTGCCATCCAAAAGAAATGCTGTGATAAAACTTCAAGATATTGACATCACAGAGTTTTATCCCTTATTGTAATACACAAAGGATTTTACATATGTGTGTACATTGTAAAAAGAACAGAAGGAGAGGGAGCATGTACACACCAAATGAGAAAGAATAGAGAAATTGAATACCTGTTAACTATATTACACTAAAACCATTTCTACTAAAGTATCTGTTAAATTAGAAAGTGGACTATTTGTCTGAACACCAGAATGACGATCACATATAACATAAAGAAAAGCTTTCAGAGATCCAAGGGCAAGAACAACTCTTATTTATGTTTAGAGACAAATGCCTGTCTGATCCACCTAATAGTGACAGAAACCCAGCCAGGAAGATAGAAACTAAAATGAAGTAGGGCCTCTGTGAAAATGGATGACTAACTTTCTATTGATTTCTCTCCACTTCCTTAGGAATCAAATTGTTGTAAGACTCAGTTTGGAGCTCCCAGATTTTTGCTCAGCAGGTTTAACTTCGACTCAGTAACCTCCGAGACACATCTGTTTCTATTTATTATATTCAAGTCTAAAATGGAATTTGTGCTTCCTTCACATCCTTGTATTGATTTGATTTTCTCTGGCTACAAGAAGGGTCATTAGGTTTAATGTAGGTCATCAGGATGCACACTGATTTGTAAGTGAATGTAATGCAAAGTGATACTAGGTGTTAAAAAAACACAACTGGAGCATAGGGGACTGCAGAGAAAGTAAAAAAATGGAGCGGAATATTCTCCTAAGAGAGAAAATAACAGCCAGGCACAAAGAATGCTACACTACTTATGTTCTGCTTTCCAAAAATAAACGTTTCCATGTAGCACTAGATAAATAAAACAGAGGTTATAGTTGAGAGCAGTGGTTGAATACATGGGAAGCTTACTTATCCAGACTGAGAGGAAGCAGACTTAGCCCAAAAGGGATACTGAAGCCATTTGTCAAATGGGATCTCTCTGTTTATACTTACTGTGGACGAAATGCAGCTGCTACAGAGTGTTAAATAAGCATATTCATACATATCTGGATCTGTGCAATCTTGCAGTTACCAATTTAGTCTGTTACTGCCTGGAAGTGTTTGAGCATTACAAAACCAATGTCTATTTAGACTAGGAATTTTCTAAAGCACTATTCTAATCTGTTATTTTAGCCAGAGATTGTGCAGCAAATTTCAGTTAGTAGTGAGTTTTATACCGTTTTGCTGGCCAAACCCCAGCCAACTACCTGTTCTCTCTACTTAAATCCTTCATGTATTTTTAGATGTAAAAAGCTCTGTTTTGAGCTGTCATGGAAAACATGCATGCTACTACACCAGTCTGGGGGCAACCTTCTTCTACATCACAGCTGACTGCATTATATTATAGAGCTAAGTCATCCTAACTGCAAGCTTTACAATCATTTTACACGATCTCCTATATGTTTTAATATCTTTAGATGAGTTCTGTGTACATTACTCGGTGATCATTTTGCCTAACAGAGGAACAATGAAATGCCAAGTCAGGCAAAACCTGAGGAACAGGTCAGAATAGAACAAAAATTTAAAATAATAATAATAATTTAAAAAAATCACTGTGTGTATATTAATGGAAGCACTTGCTCTAGTACAGACATAACATTAAGGAGTCCTCTCCAGGGGAATAAGTAACATATAGTCACATCCAGTAAGGATTAGAAGTGAGATAAAACTAACTCAGACTGTATAGTTGAACAAATTTATAACAGAGGGAGATTAGACCAAACTCCATAACTTTTTCTGCCACTCCTTCTGACAGTGTGAAGAGTCTGTAATGCCCTTCTAATGTGTTAGTAGAGGATTTCCAGAAAGAGGCAATATAGAACTTCTCACATATAGAAAGGAATATATAAGACATCGAAACGATACTCAGTAAATCTGATTTTTAAGTACTGACTCCGTCATAGACTTCCACAGGATTTCAAAAGCCCTTCATGTTTCTGTTCCACACCTCTTTACCTGTAAAATGGGAGTAATTCTTTTTTTCAACCACAGGGCAGCAATACAGTAAATTATTGCTTACCACCTATGCAGCTGTCATGGTGGTATAAACATTAAAGCTAGGAACGGGGAACTCAGTGCAGTGGTTCTGTAATCGCTTTGTGCCAGAAAGGTTTTCTGGGGCCAAACACAGCCAATTCCAACCTTAAAAAAAAGTTACACATACATGTGTGTATGATCCCACATGCACCTGTATACATGTACTTACGTGCATGGGCATGAATAGATCCCCTGCACTGAAGCACAGAGACAGACTCGTTTTGCACTGTGGCCCAGATAAGAGAATTCAGGTCAAATTCTCCATTATCTACAGCTCCAGAAGTACTGGGAAATACGGTCTCAGAAAACTCCAAATAACACTATATGAGACATGTAATTATTACATCAAACAGATAATTGTACTGGAAGAAAGAGATGTCACATTATTTTTGGTATGTCGCTCCAAAGTTCACGGACACAGAATAGGCAGCTACGTGTCCTATGTTTTGTTTACCTTAACCAGTCTCATCTGTGCAACTGAACTTATTTAAAACATGTAATCAACTCAGGGCTGTTTTCAAATAATTTCAAGAATTAAATCTTTGCGGTTTTCCCTCCATCCTTGTCATGTGTACCTTTCTACAAACAAAATCATCCTATTCGCTGTTAATGAAAGGCAAATCTCATGAGGATCATAAGTACTCAGCATGTCTTACTACCAATTCCAAAATTAAAAGCCAGAGGGACTCCTTTTCCCTCTCTCTGAGGTCTTCCAGCAAATTATTGATTCTTGCTGATCTCCTTCCATTAATATATTTCTTTCTAACAGCCTGAGTGATTGCGTTAAAGTGCTTAGTAACTCTGTAATCATGTACATCTCCTGGGGCTGAAAAGAGCTTTGGTTTTAAAAGTAATTTGTTTCAAATGAGGCCTTATGCATCCTAATGTGAGGGTCAGGGGCTTAGGGAAAAAGAAGAAGTAAGTTTTCAGGGATCATATTTGTGAGATCCAGAAATCTGAGCCACTTAAGGTTTGACAGAATAATAACTCAAGTCTATACCTTCTGAAAATCACCTGCCATTAACAACTTTCTATAAAAATCTACTACTATTAAACGAAACCCTCCACTTTACAAAATATACACTACTGGAAAAACAAGTGTTAATAGACTCCAGCCTTTGGTAACCTTGGAAGTCAGACTCACTGTCAAGACAAAGTGAGAAAAATTGAATCATTAAGATTTTTTTTTTTTTCCTAAATATTGCAGCAGTTATTTCATCTCATGCTAGAAGCCCATCTAGGCTGCGTGATGCCCAGGATTTTCCCCTCACCTGAGCTACCCTTCCAGGTAGAGACCTCACCTGCTAGTATCTGAAAGGATGATGTCACCAGCACAACTTGGTTTGACTACGTTATGTTATGGATCAAGCCCATGTCCTTTATAATTAAAATTCAGTCATGATAACATGCCATGATAATATAGGAGTCCCACAGAATAGTCCAGCATAACACAATTACTTCTACTGAGAAGACACAGGGGCTGCACATTTTGACCACGCAGGTTGACAAGGATGTATTCTACAAGTATCCTACTACATGCACAGTGCCTTCTGAGCCAAAGTGAAATCTTAAACTTGTCTTCCCCCCCCCCCCCCCGAGCAACTACCTCCAGAATTCATAAAGGTCTTTAAGACAGGTAAAAGCACAAAAAAAATATATACATTGAATTTCTGATTTACTTTAATGCAAAGCCTTTCATACCAGTTAAGCTGCAATTAAGGTACCAATTAAACCTCAAAGAGATGGTGAGCTCAATATGCCAATGGGAAGAACAAATGCTTTTACTTCCTGTAATAAGATCTTTATGTTGCTTGGCACAGATTTGTTTACAAGCCATCAGTGGTTACAAGCTATACGGGAAGTCCTAGTACCCCCATTCACAAACACAAGCAGCCACAAAATCCTGTGTAGCAAGTTCAGATGGCCTGTGGCACAGGCAACAAATACTGAAGGAAGGGGGCTTCATCCATCCACATAAAGCCAGGTATGTGCACTATGTATACAACTACAGAGGATCTTCTGTGTGTTGCTCAAACTCTTGCAATAAGGTCATCTGCAGGAGTGGCAGTTTTAACACCATCCGCTCGACTGCAGTTCACGTTCTGCACTGAACGGTGGGTTACAAAGTACAACTCAGCTCAGATATTAACACATATACTTATAGGGCACATATACTTATTTGAAATCCCTCTTCTTCCCCATGAATGAAAACATTGATCTACTGCAAAAAACTGGACAGATCCTGATGGTGTCATAACACTAACTGGTTTTCTTTTTTTTTTTTTTTTGCTTTCATCTTTTTTTGTCTTCCATCTATCTCTTTTCAACTTAATACAACATTATCCAAATAAATAAGTGCTACACTATTCAAAGTTTTAGACTAAAGCTTACTGTAGGTAGTTATTTTACACCTCATTACTCCCATCACCTACTTTCACAACTAGTGGCCTTCAGTCATTATAGCTGATTTTAATGAACTATAGAAGTTGTTCTAAGACTGCTTCATTTTCTGTCACCTTTACCAGCACCCACGGGCACAGCTTATACACCTAAGCCTTCTACGAGAATCAAGATTAATACTTGTAAAATGTTAAGATATACTATTGCGTGCTCCACTCCAAAATCCACTTTCTGTTTTATTGTTAATTTTAAAGTTTTTGCTAGTGTAGTCGAGATGTTGGTCTGCAAGATGCTTGTGAAAATCTTATGTATGCCTAAGAGCCATGAATAATGCAGCCTGTGCTGTGTGAAACAGAAGGAGAAAAATCTCTGGAAGCAGATTTGCAAAGGGGAGAAGATGTAGCTGATGCCACGATAAGCACACTCAGTCCACAGGATCCGTCAGGACAGATGCAGAGCTGTACTGCTTCCAGGTGCAGCTCACTGGTGCTCAGCAGCTGAACCAGCCCTCTGGGCAGCACTGAAACTAATGAGCTTTGACTGACCCGAGAAAAAGCCACTTGGTTGGATCCTGCACAGCACCTTTTAGTGCTCCACATTCTGAGACTGTGTGGGTCCAAGGGATAAAGTAAGGATGCAAAACCGTACTAAGACCAAGTGCCTGCAATTTTCCTTTTGCTGGAATCTATATAATCCTCCCCAAAACTGGAAATATGGAGCATTAAAGAAACAGTAAGTACTGAGAGACCTGAGCAGACTCCTCACAATTTTTTTTATTTTTTTTTTTTTTTCCTGTGGTATATAAACCAAGTCTGGAAAACAAGGAATTGGGTGTAAAGTTTGGGACCTTATATGACTAAGTCAATTATCTTACTTCATAAATAGTGGACAGCCCCAGAGCCTGTTGAGCTCTCCTGCATGGCAGAGGGCTGCACACCTGTATCCCCTCCTTGAGTAGGGATGCCTCTCAAGGTTACTTCTTGAGTAGGGATGCCTCTCAAGGTTACTCCTTGAGTAGGGATCCCTCTCAAGGTTAATCCTTGAGACTGAGACATTCCTTGCTACAACAGACCATTGGTAAGTGATTAATAGCACGCTAAGCTTTGAGATCTTTGCTAAGTGGTATAAAGGACTGATTGTGCATATGATGACTTGGGAAGACAAATGCCATAATGCTGAATGTCCCCCCCTTTCCTTCTTCTTCCCCCAGTTCAAATGTTCAGTATAACACCATATGGTGTGGAATGTCCCTTTGGCCAGTGTGAATCACCTGCCCTGGCGGTGTCCCCTCCCAATTTCCTGTGCCCTCCAGCCCTCTGGCTGGCAGGACCCAGGAACTGAAAAATTTGACTTCGCATAAGCATCACCCGGCAACAGCCAAAACATCGGTGTGCCGTCAACATTGTTCTCACACCAAATCCAGAACACAGCACTGCACCAGCTACTAAGAAAGAAATTAACTCTATCCCAGCACAAATCAGCACAATTAGCTAAACTTGGTAGGTTTTCCACTCTTTCTGCAGCACCCAGCACCACTCAGATAACAGACGGTTCTGCCCTTTTATCATCAAAACAGAGTGGATCAGATGATTCATCTCTCATACTGAAAAAATTGCACTTGCTGAAACTCTGCATAAGTATCAAAAGAGGCAGAATAATTCCCTTTGCAATACACCCAAGTCAGATTATTTTTGCTACAAATGGTAGGATTCAGCCTGAGATTTCTGGACTTTTGCCTGTTCCTCCTACTTCATCTGTCACATCTGTTCAGCAGCATGAAGTGATTTGTTGGTGCAGGTAGAAAAGGAGGCAGCCAGAGGTCTCCGCAGCAGTCACTGAAGATAAAAGTTTATAATAGTAGTTCAGTGGAGTGAATCTGCAAGAGAAACTGTATTTCCCCTCCTAAGAGGATGTGGCTCCCTGAATATATAGGGCAAACTACCCAACTGTCTTTGCTTATCCATGGGATACACTGCAACTTCCAAAGTGCAAGATTTGATGAATCTTGGTAAAAATTCCATCTGTCTACCCCCTAATCTGTTAAACTATAGGGTCTTTAGACCTGAGAAGAGGTCATATCTTTACAACATTAGCAAGCCAGGACAAAACTGCAGGTCAGCACAGGTTTCTTAGCAGGGATCTTAAGCTTTTCCAGATAGACTTCACTTCAAATCCCAAAATTGAAAGCAAAGTTGAGGACATTCTACTGTTTGAGCCCCAGATTAAAAAATAAGGAAGAAACAGTCACTGACAATCAAAATTGTTTACTTTGAGACATGGACCTGAATGTTTTTAATTTATTTCTCTCCACTCAGATAATCAACATCTGAAAGAGACAAGGAATTTTGTAACACCCACTATCTTTTGCCAATAACCATTAATTTTGTTTATGAGACTGTGCTTATCATAAATCACACAATAAAGTGAAAGCCATTCCTGTTTTTTTCCTTTGTGTCATCGCTGTCTTCAGGGAAACTGATGCTACCTGTAGCTAGTGGAAGCTTCTTTACTTCTTGCAGAAGAGATAAACCCAAACAAAAATATTAACTTGAAAAAATCAATTAAACATGTTGCAAAAGTTCTGTTGCTGGCTAAAGCCTGTGTAAAATATTACAGAGTAGCTTTCCATTACCTTCACTACTTTTTTATACTGCTAAAGTCAATTTATTTTCATGCATAGACTAGGTATCAGATTACTTGATAAATTTTTTAGCAGCCGTTACGCTAAGAAACAGGATGTTTTGGATGTTATTGCCATCCAGAGGAAGATGCCTTAAGAACAAAGTGTGCATATGCATCTCTCTATATATACATATATATATGCACGCATAGACACTTCTCTATTGTAAGCTTGTATACTTTTCCAAGTAATAGAAAATAGGGCTGTAACACTTAAGCTGTTGCAAAATTAGATTTCTAGTTCAACATAAAAGCAATTAACTGGAGTACACTGAATCTACAAGCAGTAGGTTAAGTGCATAGGGTAACATATTTGTGTTATTTATATGACAGTTCTGTACCTTCCCCCCAAATCACCAAGGTACAAACATGTCTACCCATTGCAAGAGCATCTCAGCCTACCAGATTGACCTGATCAACATAAATCTTATTTGCCACCACAAACATGAGATCACTGAAAATGAGATGTTCCACTTCATTTGACCTTTTCTTGTAGGAATGCATTAAACATGTAAAAAAATTGTACATTTTCTTTCATTGATTTCAGAACGTATTCAACCTGAAAGCAACAGAACATGGTTTTCAAGAGCTGTCAGACACTCAATTTACTGCTGTTCTGGGTACTAAAATGTGCAGGGCTCAGAGAACAGAAAAGACAAAGCTACAGTTACATGCTCAGAATATAGAAGATCTAAAAGATAATTCAAATATTTGCCAGCAGGTTTCCCAAGCCTGATTTTTTGTTTATTTGCAAATTTGCTATGTAGACCATTTAGAGACAGTATGTTTTCTTCTCTCTCTCACACTTTAATAGTAAGTTATTAATATATTCGATAGTTATATCTGTATAAAAGCTTGTATGTGTATGTGCATTAACATGAGTATATAAATATTTATGCCCACACCTACCCAATAATTAAGGCTTTTCTTCTACACATTTACACATAGGCTTTAATGCAGAAGCCTGACTTCCAACCAGATTACTTCCACATTTATAATAGCCTATTTTCACTACGTATCCTGACACTATCATTATCCTGTACATGGTATAAGCAGATTTTAAGGCTTTGCAGATCACCTTCTTACAGAAAGGAAGATCAGAAGCAAAGGGCATGGAAATATTCTACATGCAAGTTGGACTTATTTGCATAATAAATAACAGTCTTGGGACAGAGATAGTCAAGCCACATGTCTTTCACCCTCCTGGGAGGCTAGCTCTCTCCTTAACTTTGCTGACTAACTCAGAAAAGAGAACAGGGCAGACAACTAATACTCCTGTCACTCAACACACACATACCCCCCCCAAAAAAAAAACAACAACACAAACCAACCTATCTCCCTTGAAACTTCGATACACCACGTGGTGACCCAAGTAGGAGCAGTGGTGAATTCCCCTTGCCAATAGTAACACAGGAGCATCTATAGCCATGGCACCTGCAGACATGCTGTAACTGCTGCCCCAGAACAGCACAATTAAAAAAAAAAAAAAATCACAAGATTTGAAAAGCAGATCCACAATAAGTTCAGGAATTTACCAATGTTACTTTCATTTCATCTGTATGTGGTGGTCCCATCAGATTTAACCAAGACTCTGACCATCACACTACCTGTGATTCACATTATAAAACTCTCACATGCTTCTACAATATTGCAAAGGGTTTTATATAGATTTAATTCTAAAAAGAACATTTCATATCTTACCAATGAGCTATATTAGCAGACACAGAACTTAAGCTTCTTGCATTTGAGACTCTGGGCTTACTGCCTGTGGCCTTCATTCTGCAAGATAAGCTTTTACTCAACAGACCTCTGGTCCCCAACAGGACAATTAATTAAACAGTACAAAAACAACAAAAAAAAAACCCTAAACAAACAAAAAAACCCACCCACCACCCTCTCAGAAGTTCATGCAATGCTAACTTGAATTGTGATGAATATTTTATTCTGGAACCGCACATAGCTGGAGTTCCTTGGAATGCTGAAAGGCACTTACTCCCTCCCAACAAGGGTTCAGAAGTAGGCCTTCAGGAATCTTAAAGCTTGAGGCTATAATTTCCCCATTTTTCCACATTTCGGACTGATTCCCACTTCATTGATTGCGTGATAAGGATTCACTAGTCTGGTTTGCAGAACCATCAGTATCTACATAACTTCAGTCTACGTCATATTTCATATGATAGAAGTACATGAGTCCAGTTTCTTCTAAAAATGTAACTAGCATGTTGAAATGCACAAACACTTGCTTTCGTCCAGTTGAGGCTATTGAGTGGTTTCAATAATCACACTGCAAAGAGACTACTTACTGTCACTAGACACTCTTCTTTCAAACCATTCTCTACAATCAATACTATTTTCCTTGGTCGTATTGGTCAGTTAGTGGATGGTTTGGATAGAACTATAAATAAAATAAATAGTTTGAGAACTTTAGCTCTTTCCAATCTGATTTTTATAATTGGTCCCAGTATTTAAATTTTTCATGAGGAAAAAAAGTCTATTATCTCATTCAAATCAGTATTGACCATTAAGTTTACCATTAACTTAATTTGTAAAGACAAGCCTCAGATGAAATTAGAAATCCTGAATTATTCATGATGAGTTCTACTAATTTTACCCTATTATTTCTTATGCAAAACTTCAATGTGTCAAGACCAGAAGCGGGTTGTTTTGTGGTGGGGTTTCTTTGGGTTTGTTTTTTTGGTTTTTGGTTGTTTTTTTTTTTTCCTGGAAGGGAATAAATGCTTCAAAACACTCCCTAAAGAACAAAACGTAGCTGTCACATTGAAGATAATGCATTTAATCTCTTTGTTACATTACAGCAACTTTAATAAGCTTTATTGTACTGTGTTTCTGTATAGTAACCCTGCAAAAAAATTCATTTACTAAGTAAGCAGCATGATGGTCTGTACGTTTCTACCCACTTAACAATTAGATTAGTGCTTTCAAAATAGTCAAAAGCAGCAGCAAATTCCTTTCATAAAAGCTGGCAAACACAGCAAGCACATCAGTCATTCTTCAAAGCAAAGATGACAGTTTCTTTCTAGTCTTCACTGGTTTAGTTGAATTTGGATTCAAATTACACATGATTTCCAGCCTTCTGTTGCAAACTTTGCTCTACTCAAGACCCATTATGCAGGTTACTTCTTCTTAATTTATTTTACTGCCCATATTGAAATATATTCTATTACCAACATGAATACTTAAAAATGCTGAATACATATAAAATTTTGAGCCCATAAATTAATTATATGTATTATATAAAAATAGATACATTATTAAATAAAAATAAATATTAAAATATGTATTATAAAAATCTAGCTGTAGCATGTAAATAAAAAATAAACCTCTCCAAACATCATTTTCTCACATTTAAGTGGCTACTGCAAACTCAGCCTCCATTTCCTACACACTCATCACTAACAGCAAAGTGTCTTACGAGCACAGACCTCAAATACTGTGTTAGCTCTGGGTGCCTCACTCCAAGAGGGTGAGGTGCTGGAGCATGTCCAGAGAAGAGCAACAACACTGGTGAAGGGTCTAGTGCACAACTGTTATGAAGAACATCTGAGGGAACTGGGGATGTTTAGCCTGGAAAGGAGGACACTCAAGGGGACCTTATTGCTCTCTCCAACTACCTGCAAGGAGGTTGTAGGCAGGTGGGGTCGGTCTCTTCTCCAACATAACAAGTGACAGGACAAGAGGAAATGGCCTCAAGTTACACCAGGGGAGGTTTAGGTTTATAGGAAAAATATGTCCTCACTGAAAGGGTGGTGAAGCATTTGAACAGGCTGCCCAGGGAGGTGGTGGAATCACCATCCCTGGAGGTACTTAAAAAACATGTAGATGCAGTGCTTAGGGATGGAGTTTAGTGAGGGACTTGGCAGTGCTGGGTTAACAGTTAGACTTGAAGATCTTAAAGGTCTTTTCCAACCTAAATGATTCTATGATTCATAGTGTTGTAAACAAGATTAAAGCGCCAATCCAATATAGCCCATGTAAGGATTCAGCCTCCTTTTATCTAGTACAAGCATTCAGATTTCACTGTTAAAAGTGCAAAATACTCTTTAAACTGTCTGAACAATGATCCCTCAATATATGTTAGAGCTTAGCGAATATCAGTACTTTGGCATTTTATTTAACTTGCCTTCTTTTGACTTTTACAAAAATAGCACAATTTTAACAAATATTTAACTCATAGACTACAACAACCTATGCAACAGTAATTGCTACAGAACACTGTGTATTAGAAGCACAACAGCAGCTACCACAATAGTGTCATTAAGCCAAAGCAGCGCACTGCTGCTCTGTGTAGAGAAATGCAGTTATGCTGACTTTTCTGTTATTTTTATTTTCTGGTAATGTGAACTACTAAAATTCTCCATTCTCATTTAAGCAAGACAGAAACAATCTCGCATACGATCTGAAACTGCAGTAATAATAAAACAGAGTAATTCAGGACTTCATATAAATTACAGTCTATTTAATGTTAGAAGTGATTATCTGGTATAAAATGCTACAGCATAAGAGGAGACTGACCAGATGAAATGGAGCCAGTTGTTGTCATATACTTACAAGTAAGACTCCATGGCAAACCAGTATCAACACAATCTCTAGTTGAAAACCAACACAGAATTAACAAATAGAATTAGTGAGGGGAATAATATGGGTGCTACCTGAAAAAAAACCCACAACATAATAAACAGTATAGGACTGTTTTTCTAGTTCATAGTAAAGAAGCTAGCAAGTTAACTGTAAGCAGTTACATATTTTCACAGACGGGTTTTGCTAATAAAACTTTCAGACAGCGCACACTGCTCATCTTGGAAAAGACTGGTTAGAAAGATAAGCTTTGTAATATTCCCCTGAGGATGAGCAAACATGAATTTTGGCATGCACTGGAAAAAAGCAAATTTAGAATTCAGAGACCTCGAAATGCTTCATGGCTTCTCCATCTATAGGGTCCCCAATTAAAGACAGATGTTAAACATATGCTTCAGTCTATTTCAATTTAGGAAGTCAGTGAAGCATGTGCTCAAGACTTACATTCTGCACAGGGATCATTGTAGAAGTGGGGAATTTAGTAATAAGTAATACTTAACTCTTGTGTAGCAGCTTGGATTAGTGATCTGGAGGTGTTTAATGTAGGAAATCACTATCATTAGCTTCATTTTAACTGATGAAAGAGCTGGGACACAGAAGTGAGTGATTTGTCTCCAGACACAGAAAAGGCCAATAAAAAAAAAAAAAAAAAAAAAAAAACCAACAAAAACCCCAACAAACAACACAAACCCACACAACAGAAAAAGCCCATATTATCTGATTCTCAGTTTAGACTTACAGTCTCTCTAGCCATCAAATACAACCACCCCAATTGTATTTAACAGAAAAAAACATAGAACTGTATCAGTATACCTATTGTAATCCATCAGATGGTGCTCTTGAAGTAAGAGGGTAATGAGTAAGACCTTCATATATTCTGTGACACAAATCTGCAGTAAATCTAGTCCAACACAGCAGAGCCATGCAATCAGTGATTACATTTTTTAAGGGATTAGAACCTGAATCTATCAAAAAGTTGGTGGTCCATATTGACTTGAGATACCTTCCCCCATTATACTCATGATTTTGGAACACTTTCTTAATAATCTACGTATCTATTTTTCTAGCCCAAAATAGTTTCCCTGGGGACAATAAACCAGATATTCGCAAGACATTTTTGACAGAACAGAATTTCCTCTGCTTTTACTGAATCCTAGCCCAACTTCAAAAAGCATGCAAACTTATTTGACTTATTACAGATTCATGAATGAAAGACTGCCAGTCAGCTGCAGTAATTCCTAGTACTTGTCATACAACACAGAATTATCATCAGTATCTTCTGGAAAATGGCCAGGACTGACAATTCTTTCACTTCAGCCTTCCTCAGAAACTCCTAGGCACTGTTACACTCATCCTCATGTGCCATTTCTATCAACTGTATCTTCACGTCCAAACCAGGTCTTAAACAAGCTAAATGAAATAATCTCCTATTTTGCCAGCAGTATGTACAGAAGACACACACCTGTTACCTAAACTCTGATGTTCCCTTACTGCTTAATCAGCTGTCAAAACTTATCATTGCCTCTGCTGTTTCCTTAATGCAAACATTATTTCGCATTCAAAACAATGCGGCACAAGACTCAGTCTCAGTCAGTAGCCAGTAAAACAGGTTAAATGACACCATCATTTACTTACTATCCCCAGCAGTGAAAATCGTACAGAGAATTTCAGACATCAATAGAACAATGCTGCTTTAACAGATATAGTTGATCATGAAACAGATAATTTATATTCTGTATTTGTGCATGTTTTAAGGCCTGGGACAGCATTTTTCCAACTGCTATTATACAGTAATCCTGAAAAACATCTTGCTAACAAGACTACACTAATGTTCATGTCTGGAAAAAATCAGATCCTCCGAGTTTCATTACTTATTTTATAATTATTTTAACTATTCCCTCAACAAAGAGTATTTTTGCTTACTTCTTTAGATTTCACGGTTTATGTACTGAATTGCCTTTTAACAGCCTCTCTCTGGGCTCCCACAACTTTAATTCATTCGAAAACTATATAAACCTTTGTGCCATCTGGTAACTTTTTGCAATGTAATTATCCTGATAAATGTATGCATGATATTAGACATTTTCCATTACAGAGGTGACTAATGTTGCTTATGTATTTACAAATCTGTCTGCAGATTTCTGTTACAGGTCCATTTGAGCAGGCTAACATACTCATTCATTTAAATTTATACCTTACTGAAACTTGATGCCAAGGTTTTTTGCTAAACATTATTTAAATTATGTACTACAGTTTATTTCAATCGGTTTTCTGTCTTGTAAATTAGGTATACAAAGTAACAAAAATGCCACAGAAGTTGTTCTGAAATTTTTTGTATGCTGCCAAATGAAATTTTGAATGAAATCATTGCTGCACTGCGAAAAAAGAAAAACAATGATTGAAACAGCAGATTTTTCCCTCATTTTGGAATTTCAAGAAGGCAGTTGTATGTCTTAATGTTCAGGAAAAGACAGTGAACTTTGAAGTTTACAGACAAGTATTGTATGTGATCTGTGTTACACAAGGCTACTTGAAAAATATTATGAAGCTGCATGTAGCCCAGCGCTTCCTGCCCAGACATTCAGCCTAACAATACATGGCATGTTACATCACACCTCTGTTCATCCCAAACAGCAGTGATGTCATTGACCTGAAGAGCACCATCATGACTGAGAACACTCCAGGAGAAGTAGACACTATTGTATGCGTACAAGTAACACACATTCAGTCTTGTCTGATACCCTGGTATGCTGAAGGGAAACACAGCAGCCCTTCCCTACGGGAACTGGTGTCTGCTGTTGCTCAAGACATTAAAAAATACAGCCTGCACTTGCTGCGTTGAAAGCTGAAAGCAGCCTGTGTTATTTTCTTCATCACTCCTCTCCCACTGTTTCCCCTTTTATCCCCTTCAACATCTCCAGCCATGCTATCCCTTCCCACCCCTGATTTTCTCCTTGCTTTCAAGACAGTTCCTGGCACCTACTCTGCCAACTAAAATTCAGACCCTACCTTCAGGGAATACTCATTTATACAAATTAGGTTTTCCATCTGAAATACCCCAGAGCTTCACAGATGTGCTAGGGATCTGCAGAGTGAAACAAAGAGACTGATGGCTTTAAAAGGCAGCTCAAAACATACAGGGAACCAGCCTCAGCCATGCCCTGCTCGCTCACTCAGCAAACATTGGTGTCTGCAGTCTTGGCATAGAACAATTGAAGTGGCATTAAAAAAAAAAAAAAAAAAAAAACAAAAGTATTCTTGTCTAAAAATAGCCAAAGCCAAAATTCCTCTGGATTACAGATGAAGAGATGAAAAAAGCAAAACAGAGATTTACCTGGAACTGCTCTCATATTTAATAGCAGAAACAAGGAGATAAAGGCCTTCTCTGAATGTAAGACCACTATCTAGGGAGCTAGGGACAAACTGTTATGTCCTACTCGGGAGTGGATAATTAATGGGCAAACATTCAGTGTTTTGGTTAAAATTCAGGGAAGCCTGCAACAAATCCTGCAAGCCTCTGTTCTCTGACTTCTACCTGCCCCTCAAACAAGGTGCATGCTTCTACCCAAAAGACAGAGCTGGTAGCTGCCTATAATATCAAGGACCACCATATCACCCAGGGCTAGACCTTCCTCAGCCTGGGACAAAGTTGCTGGAACAGGCCAAGAATTAGTCAGGGCAAGCCAATAGTTAACAGTGGAGGAGTCAAAGCAGGGTTCAGTGCATGTTCCCTGACTTTCTTTTGGTTAACATTACGTATGCTAAATAAATGTCATCCCAACTGGGATCTGGGTTTTGTTTCTAGCTCAGAGAAATATTCAGGGAAGCTGAATAAGAATCCTATTGCCTTACATTGCTTCACTGTGCAGGGAAATCTCTGAGTGCATTTAATACAATTACTTCTGCTCCCAGGAAAAAGACGTTGAGGTGGGGAAAGAAAAAAATATCCCATGTTTTCCCTTGCATGAAACACTTTTCAGAATTGTGACTTTGTTTTCCTTCAGTTGCTGGTGTCTCCAGGTCTCATGCTCTCTGTGGGACTAGCTTGTAGATGTTTTTTCATCCCAGAGTCCTGCATAATAGTAATAGTAAGGTTATAATACAGAAGAACAGTGTCCTTCTTACCGTAGTAGAGTCACTGTATTTGCAAAAATAATGTCTACACCTGCACAACAAAAACAAGCTCTGTGTGACATCGGCAATAAGCTTCAATAAGCAAAGTCAC
>JAVJGJ010000061.1:12282390-12299014 GCA_035590215.1 Microhierax caerulescens
TGGCATTAAAAAAAAAAAAAAAAAAAAAAGAAAAGTCTTCTGGTCTCAAACTAGCCACTGCCAAATTTTCATAACACCTGCAGAGAATAGAAAATTTGTGAAATTACAAAAAAGCAAGGCTGATAGAAGGAAGGGAGCTACAGTTTATCTCCATTTAAAGAATAACTATTTTGTGTACTCAGCTTATTTAACATTTGTGAAACTGAATAAAATGGAAGTGGAGAAATGGTTCTTGCACATTTTATAGCTATACAGCTAGTCATGATATTAACTAAGGTTAGTGAATTCCCTTAACATTTGTCTTTTTCAGTAAGTCGATGTTACAAGGCTCACAGACCAACATACTTTGCAGTCACTTTATGTGCTTGTGAATCATATCTAAACTCTTATAAAATATCCAGGCTTTTTTTAAACCTTTGAAATATAATCACTTACATAAATATATTTACTTATTTCCCAATATATGAACATTTCTTGTGTTAAAAATATTACTTTTTACATTAAATGTATCTTAAATACATCATGAATTGCTGTATCTCTGCTCCTCACTAGCAGCAAATTCTGAAGCCAGCAAGGAAAGAGTTTTTCAGAAAGGTGCAGAATCACCAGTTGCATAGAGTCCTGCCATCAAGACCCAGTTTCTCAACTCTGGCTCTATTTCAATTAGCGCAGTGGCACATAACACCCTTTAGTTTGGGTATCTGGGCAGGGGCTCCTCCAGGAAAGCTGTTTTCCACTGTTTTTCTTTCCAGATGCTACTGCAGGTTGCCAAAATGCAGGAGGAGATGATGCCGGTAAATTCTCAATCACCAACGTTTTCATTTAAAGCTCAATGTTTTCATTTGAGGTGCTGACAAATAACTGGGTATAAGTAGGCAGACCACCAAACTTCATGGTAAGATGTGTCAGTACAGAAGTACACTAATTAGACAGTTAAAGACATTTTTTACTCTGAACTCTACTGAAAAGGGAGCAGTTGGGTAAAATAAACAAAATTAATGAAAAAAGCAACACTTAATATTGGACAGGCACATTTATCCTTCTTCAATTCAACCATTAGTAGTCTGTTTTGCTGCTGAGTAGCAACAGGCTGTCTCGGTGCTAATTAAACCAGTCATTATCATAGCTAGGTGTTTACAGCATTTAAACTTCTCACTCATTTCTTGTCCCATTGGTTCCTAGGAAAAGCATTCGCCTTTTTAAATCCAGACAGCAAATAGGCCAAATTTTAAAATTATCCTACTTAGGGCTCTTAGCCAAGAGGTTAAAAAGAGAAAAACTTTCCAACTCAAGGCATCCTAAGGATGCACTGGAGCATCTAGGCCAGGATGGTGGAGTTGGGCAGCTGGTTCGGGGGCTGCCAACATCTGCTGGCATGGCAAAGGTACACGATCCCAAAGAGTATTCCCCAAGACCCGCAGAGACCTCCACAGAGCTCCTATGGTTCTTCTCAGTGGCTGCAGGTAATGTCGAGACAGTTGTTGATACTACACAGTGAGGCACTGCGACTGAAGGACGGGGGCAGGGGATGTGGTTTTCCCTCGTTGCTGTGTGAAGATAAGCTTTTACACGTTGTGTTAATGCAGCAAGATGTGGAATGTCTGTATTTCATTAAATAATGTTATTGAACAGGCTGACTCACAGCCTCTGTGACAGTACAGGGATACAAAGCTTCATTTTAAATGAGTACCATTCTGAAAGTAATTTGAGGAACAAAACAGAACAAGGGAGAGCTGTAACATCCACAGTGTTTCTAATTAAGACTAAGCTCCTATACAAGCCTACCACAAGTTACATGTGCGTTTCCTGACACATTCAAAAGCTGTACCTGAATGCCCCAAACTCTGAAGCCATCAGGTAAGTCCCTGGGATATCCAAAGAATTTCCTGAAAATCAGGGTCAAAAATGCAAAGTGCCTGAAAGAATTTGTAGGACTGATCTTGTAACCAGGACTTCTAAATAACACAAAGAGAAAAAAGCCTCATGAAAGCTAATAATAATAATTCAGGAAACAAATGCAACTGTCAAAAAAGCCTTCTTTCTTCCTAAATGATGCATGAGTTGTACGTAAGTCTTGGTATTGATGACTAGCCCATATGAAAAAGTGAACCCAGAGATATCTGAAATGGGCAAAACTTAAACCCAGTGTCACTGAATTAATGTTTCTATTATACTGATGCACAGATTGTCATTTCTCAAAGACAAGGAATCCCCCAAACAAGTTTCTATCTGTCACTATAAATCAACATCATTTAACATGCAGGTTCCCCCATTATTTTCCACTTCAGAAACATCTTCCAGTTTTCCAGCTGAGATATTATAAAAAGCACAGAATTCTTAATAGTATTTCTTAACTGGGCAAGCATTGGTGTTATAGGAATTTATGAGGTATGTGTACACATGGTTCAGCTTTGGCATGTGACAGCTGTAAAAGGACAAAAATGTTTTCTAAGACAGAAACACAGTAGTTCAATAATAAAGCAACAGATGCCTCTGCAGGCAGCAAACCGGGACATCCCTTTAGGAACAAACAGAAGCTTCCTTTAGGCTTTAAAAAGACTTTGCCAAATGTCTCGAACAATCCTTCTAATCAAAAAAAGCTAACTTAAGCCATGTTTTTGAACTCTAAACCCCTTTTGCTTATCTGTCTCCTAACTATACCTCATCAAGAATCATGAAGTAAACCCAGACATGCTCCATACAGCAATTGGTGCCATGCCAACTGAATCATCACATCTCAACAATTAGCAACCAAAGCGGACACAAGTTTTTAAAGATGAAACCAGAAAGATTTCAAAACGAAGGCTACCTAGTTTCAGAAAGCAAAAATCTGCCCCCAAACTTTGAAGCCATAACTACAACCATTTAAGTGTCTTGCAGTCTGGGTTCTCCTAACACAAACCTCAAGCAGCTTCTGGAGCACATTGCACTGCCTCTCCCTTCTAAGCACCTCGGGTCCCATCACTTGTCTGCTCATCACTCCACGGAAAAGAGTCAGCACTAGTTCTGGTCTGTCAGTCAACAGAAGAACAATGTTAAGTCACACAATGTAAAGACAAACAGAGAATCCAAGTATTGACAGTATAGAGTAAGCCTGGGAGCATCAACTGTAAGTTCACTGGAAGATTCACAAAAGCCCGGCACCAAGCAGCTCGACACTACGCTGTCGTGTGAATATGCATCTCTCTAAAAGCTGAAATGCTGCATGTCACAGGCGCAACTTCTACTTCTGAGCTCAATCTTCCTTTAAAAGAATCTAATTTTTACTTCTGAATGTACAAACAGTATGCAATATAACAGTCCCAATTTAAGAATTCCCAAAACACATGGGTGATAAGGGCTTATTTTTCAAGCCTTCAAAAACTACACAAATATCAGTGAAAATACGGATGTGGCTCATCTGCTGTATGGGTGCTGCACTGACATAGAATGTGTCAAGCTATTTAATCACAAAAGAAATCAGTAAGTTGTTGCTTCCTTGCTGGAATATTTTGTTTATCTATTTCAGCCACTAACAAAATCACTGATTACTTATTGCTGCTTCTTGTGAAGGTTTCAAGAAAAATTATCCACAGAAGTGTCATATAAAACCAACAACTTTGAATAGTAGAACCATGCAGGTAATTGATGAAGAAGTCAGATGAAATTATTTTTCCTCATTCTGGTAAGCTTTACAAGATTTTAAAATAAATTTTCTAACAAAAATTGCATTATTAACAGAAAAAAAATGCTGTTTAATGGAAATAAAACAACTCAGTTTTTTTCTTTGCTGTCCTAAAAAACTGTCATAGATTTTTAAACATATTGCATAACACTGAATGTACTAACTCTTATCTTTTATTTTTGTATTGGTTTTGTTATTTAAACCTGGATACTTAACGCCAGTAAAAATCCTCCAGCAGGTGCCATCACATAAGCATAAAAAAAAAATCTTTTTACTGGAACTCTTATTTCTCCTTTTATATCAGGTCTGTACTCTACTATAAAGGCATGTTCTAACTGCATCAAATTCAGTAGGCTGGGGGAAGGGAGCATGGGGAGAGATAATGGGCAAACCAGAGAAATTTCCTATTGCACAGAGGCAGTTAACAGTAATGATTAAAAAAATACAGCGGGTGTGCTGCAGATAAGTTCTTAGGGCATAAATGCATAAAAATGTCTCCCACTACCAGGTATGCAGATAAAAAGCACGACATTCTGGTGCAACTGGGAAACAATTGGACCATTTCAAGAAGATTTGTACATTAGGAATGGTACAACTTCCTCGTTAGATTAATTGAGAACTAGGCAAGATAGCAACTGTGCAGATGTCATTGAATGCTGCACTGATATGCACAGCTGTCAGCATCAGGTATGGTGCCGTTGTGTTTAATGCTTACATTGCCTGCATGTGACAGTCTCAGTAATGAAATGCTAGTTAGGAACAGGGCAGAAATATAGCTGCTTTCTCCAAAGAAATTAGATGGCTCCAAATCACCTAGAAACAGCTGCCAGAAAATTGTTTGAGTTATACAACTTGAGATTTTCAGAGCAGCAGGAATAGATAATTTGCCGGAGTTCAGCAAAAACAGTAAAAAGACTCTAGAGGTACCCAAGCTAGGTTTACTTCATGCTCCAAGGGGATATAGAATAGACTGTTTTTCACAACTGAAATGTATTCATTTGCAGTTTCAATGAAATATGATTAGCCATGGGAAATCAAGGTTGATTGTGGAAAAGGACAAGTTTTTGGAAATGTATTGGAAAAACTCAGTCACTCTTTTTGCAAGACCAGAACAACAAAGCAAGTCTGATTTCTTATGAGATTTTTTTAGTAATGAGTTAGGTAGAAGTCTACCAGAAATGATGCAAATTGTGGATTGGAAATCATACACCTTCTTCAGTAGGTTGTTATGAACTATGTGAGCAGTATCAGATGTGCTTATGCAAAAGAAAAAGCCACACTGATTTATGTCAGATGTCACAATCATGACTTATCATAAGAATAATTTATGGAACCCATTTTCATATAAGAGTTTCTTGTGTGCACAACCATCTTTTTTTAAACTGCGTGCAAGTGACTTAACAACTAAACTGCACCCAATGTGCAAAGCCACAGCACAGCAAAGCCATGAGTAATGATGCTCGGCATTTGAAGTCCATCATGTTCGTATCACAGTGAGAAATTTATAAGTTACTATGGCCCTTAATAGCATAAAAGGTAAAACTATTAAAATGTATGTTAAACCCACAATGAGAGATGGAAAAAAAAATAGTTTAGCCCTAAATTCCTCTTAAAATACATGCAGCAACATTCATATCTCAGCAATGCTCATACATACCAGTATTTGCCGCCCAATGAGGTCAAAAAGCCTCTAGCATCTGTCAGCATAGAAGTCCTTTTACCCTCACGTTACAACTACTCTACTAGAACATTCTTATACCTTGCATATATTTAGAATTTACTGAACATAGGTAATCTCTTAGAAAAAAGCTAGGAACTGAAAAGCAAGGAAAAGAATGTTTTAATACTCACCTGATTGCATTCAGCCACCAAGATCACTACCACAGTATTTTAGGGCTGTTCCTGAACTTAACAGTCTTGTACATTCCAGGATGAAGTTGTTCCTCTAAGCCCTCATGCCACTGCTCTCCTCTTCTGTCTATACATCTTCAAATAAATCTCCATACTTCAAAGATGGATCCAACTTTATCATTTTTTCACCAATTACCAATTTCTCAGCATATGTCTCTTGAGGAATGCAATTTATTTATCATCACAAATCATTCTTCTCATTTTGATGACTTCTGTTTTAAAAAAAAACCACACATATTCAGCACCGATTCCCAAGCATTCATTTACTGATTATTTCATTATCAGCCTAACAGCAAATATTGAGAGGAGTTAGCTTGGTTTATTGTCAAGCTAATTACTTTTCCTATGCCATTGTTTAAATTACGTAGAAATGTGTTGACAACATTGTTCTTTTTCAGTGATTTATCTGATGTTGCTTCCAGTATTAATAATGTGTTATTAAAAATTCTAATAAAACTGTGACACTTGAGTACCAGTACATCCATATAGATGTACATCAACTGGAGAAAAAAAAAAAAAGTAAATAAATTTCCTTCAAATTATTGAGAATACTCTTATTTAGTTTGCTACCTTAGTGAATTTGCTTAAATGCTTCCTCTAAATTTTATTGACAATATAATGCTGGTTCTAACAGTCAGCTCTTCAGTATATTAATAAAACTCATAAATGAATATAAAATATTAAAAAAGGTTGGCATTCACTACTGCTAAAAACAGCTGTATGCACTGAATTCTAATGCAATGGTTAGCAACCCTTCCACAGCCAGTAATTGAGACCTCCACAAGAGAAAAGTGTATTATGGCCTGTATTTGAATAAACACTTTCAGATCTTTTTCATAATTGTAGGTGAAATACTACATTTAATTCTCTTATTTAACCATCCAAAAATTATTATTTTTCAAGTGGTATTAAAAATGAATAATTTCATCCCGCTACTCAGACTAACATAGTTCCACAATCACGGCTGAGGATTTGGTTCTCAAGTCTTGACTTTAAAAGGACATTACCAGGCAAACAAACATATCCTATCAATTACTTCAACATATTAAAAAAGCCCAAAACAACTATGGAGAAGATCATATCAGTCATATAAATGATCTAATTTAATATTATAGGCAAAAGCACGAGAGTAGGATTCCTTAGTCTAGGTGAAGATGTCCTTAAACATTTCACTGTGCTATTTTAAGAACCTTATTTTTTTAAAAAAAATCTCACTTAGCTCTCATTTTTTTTTAATCTCCAGATAAAAGAACAGAGACTGTGAAACAAAATAACCATGCAAATAAATGTATTATTTAATTTAGACTGTTAATTGATACACTAAATTTAAATCTTCTCTCTATTAGTTTTGAGCATGTGTATATGTAATTTTATACAACGTAATGCTAACTCAGTTTTCATGGTAGTAACATACATTGTAGTTGCATTTTTCTGAGGTTATTTGCAAATGAATATTTTTTTCTAGTCAACACTTGAAATGCAGACCATTTCTAAGGCAGTCATTCATTACTGTAGACACCTGTGGCTTCATGTGTATCCCTCTCTCACCACCCATGACAGAAGTAAAACAGTAGTAATTGCTTTGTCACACAGTATTAAAAGTAACACACCCTAAAACACCTAACGAAAAAAGAATAAATAAAGAGCCCTCAAGTGTATTTGCCAATATTTGGGGTAAAAAAGAAGAGAAAAAGAATCACACCCTGTTCTTTGCAACAAGCATCACAAAAACATGTAAGAAAAAGCAATTTGGCATGATATTCTGAGGCAAGTATGAAAGTGAACAAGTGAAAATCTCATATGGCTTTGGCTTTAGATTTTGGTATGTTCTTTTTACCCAGTCCTTTAAAAGAAGTCAACAAGCAGAATTTATCTGGGCTGTCACTGACAGCAATGCAATGACAAAAAGCATTTTTGCCATGATAGAAAGGAGAAGCTATTAAAAGAAAATTTGAGAATCAAAATGCAGAAAGCCATGCAGAAGACTGCTCCAACAGGTCAAAGTCCACTTTAGATTTAAAGAGGTTAAGGCAAGCAGTAAAGCAACACTTTATTTAATTTATTATTTAATTTAACATTTAAAATGAAGAATAAACTTGTTTATTAATGTAACTTCTTTCTTCAAACATATATAAAACCAGCGAAGAAGAAAACAAGGATATTGACTATAGTTAGGTACAAATCCTACCTATAGCATAAGCAGATTTACTTTCAGCAGCTTCTCAGTCCTTGTGCAGTGTTACCAACCTACTGCCCTCCAGTCTCAGTTCACAGTGAAGCATCACTGGAATCCCTCCATAAGGATACAACCATCCCTATTTGCTACTCCATCCTTTCCATCCCTGCCAACTACTGTAAGTGGTGCTGGATACTGGATGCAAGCCTATTATGTCTGTCAAGTGTCATGAAATAATTTTCTATGCAAAGGTGTTCTAAAGTAATTAAAATTTATCCTGATTTTTTTTTTGCTGGCCAGAAAAACAGCAAGAGGGTGAACAGCCTGTGGGGAGGATGACTGTACAAAAAAACCCAAACAACATGTTTTGGGGGCGATCAGAGTCACCATGGGTTAAGAATCTCCAAGTGGGAAAAACGAGAACATATTTTCCAGGCTTGGGGTAATGCTGACCTATAATTTCTCCTTGTAATGCCTCAGAGACAGAAGAATGTCCTGAGCTATGCTATTTTTGCAGTGTTTCCCTTTGGTTTCTGATGTAGTATAGGTCAACACAAACTGTAGGCCACGCTTTATACCAATGCCTTTGTAACATTTGGGACTGCAAACCCCCCAGGGTTCTGGCACCACAGCTGCATTCTAAATGCACGCTTTACCATTCCCACCCTTCTGAGTTGTTTTGCCAATAGAAGAAATCCTAGTCGAAAAAGAAATAAAACCCATAGTGTATTTCTACTGACTTCCACATAATTATAGTCCAAAAAAAGAGTGGTAGAAGCTGAACACTGTTTATTGCTTATATGCCAGCTAAAGATAATCAAACAAAAGTTAGCAGTATTCTACCCTGTAACTTTGTTGCTTCTTTGTGCCATACCAAAGCATAAATGATACAAGCAACAACAACACAAAACAAAAAAACACTAGTCATGCTGAGCAGTGATTTTGTATCTTCTTTATTTTGTGACATATTTTTCATCTACAGTTGAGCAAAATAGTTCAGTAGCCAATGGTCTCATTTGAATTAGGTCAGACCATTGCCTGACTGTATTTTCTGAACCTGTTCTTTTCTTGAGAAGAAACTGACTTTAGTATTGATTTCTCCACTGGGATACAAAGTGCATGCTACTGAAAAAAAATGAAGTGATTCCATTCTGATATTCAGCATTGACCATCAAGTACCTAGTGCTATAGAAAGGCCTTCATACTGTTACTTAAGTTTGGGGATATTTAACCTGTCCTATCACTTCAATGACTACTTTGCTATTTACACGCTGGAAGTGTATGAATCACCTCCACAAGGCCAAAGCAGAGAATAGAAGCTTTTGCTAAAGGTTTTTTTCTGAAAAGCACAAGAGTCTAATTTAAACTGTTCTGGTTACTGTCACAAACAAGGTGGTGGCATCAAAACTAGTATCCAGCTGGGCTGGACACAAGTGTGAGGACTTGATGAGAAAGCAAGAAGCATGCTTCTTGCATGAAACATTCTTCCAGTATGCTCCAGGAAAAAACACATACAAAAACCTTCCTACAAGCTACACAAAACCATGGGGCATCTGAGACATCCTTGATAAACTTCTCTTGTATGACAGAGGTGATTCCAATGTTTTCAAAGAACTTAAGAACTTTGGTAGTGCCTCTATTAGCCTGTTAACTTGCATAGCTGGGAAAAAAATGGTATTTTCCTCCTATTAAAAAAAAAATCTAGATTAATTCTATCAGCTAAAAAAAAAAGCTGCACAAAGTTATGCTTGATACAAGCTCTTAGTATTTCCAGAAATTGTTCTGAATGGCACTGTCATTAAAAAGATTTGGGGAAGGCAACTAGTTCAAGTGTTGTTTCAATTAAGAGTCTAGCATTTGCAATTATAGAGTTTTGAGAAGCTAGGCAACATGTTCTCATTAATTTGTACAGCAATAACAGTTTTGGCGTGAGGTTAAAATCTCAAGCCAATAAAACAGATGAGCAGGCAAAACTGCCTTTCACTGAAAAGACAGTAGGCCTCGTTAGGCTTTCTTGCAAAGTCCATAACTAATATGTATTTACACAGTGAGCAACAGGAAGACCGTCAGCAACCTTTTGGAGTATGTGTGCATCAGAGGGATGCAAGCGTCCAGGAACAGGACAAGAAAAGAATTCCATGTGGCTATACACACACACTTCTGCTTTTACTACAGTCAATAAGATACAGATAAAGTGATGAAAAATAGATAGTAGTGTATGAGAAAATATTAAGCCTATTTTCTTCATGTTGGACTTTTATCACAGTCAGTATTTGTCTTCTAAATTTCAAAGTATTCAATTATGAATAAGCTTGCAAAAACAAAGTCTGGTACAGTAAATTTGATAACTTTACGTGAAGTTCTACAGAAAGACCAACCGGTTTCTGCAAACCATTTTTGAAATGCTTCTCAAGAGTTCCTCAAAGAAGTATGTATGTTCCAAATACAATCTGCCAGATAAGAACAGTATCACCATCTGAGAAAAGAAACCTGTCTGGGGGCTTTGATGGCATAAAACATTTACTTATTCATCTTTTACAGTGTAACTTATGCAACAAATAAACCCTACAGTGACTGCATCATAGTTATTCCAGTTGGAACAGATACACTTTAGTAAGTAGAATTTAGCCAACACTACATGAAATATAAGAAACTAGGATACCATAAGCGTGCAGAAAAGATCTTTAGAAATAGTAGTATACTAGTATACTTCAATAACTACTTAAAAACTAATGTTTATTGCACATTAATTAGTTGAAATTATTATCAAATTAATACTGGTTTGCATCTAGTCATAGACCAGACAACACACATCAAAATACCTTGACATGTCTAAAGTTGCTAATATAAAAATATAGGCAATGTGGTTGTGCACTCACCCTTTGCTTCAATTTAACACCACATACTTGTGCTTGCTTATACAGATTGCCATTTTCAGCCACTTTATACAACAAGATGTTGTTCATTCCTTTTTCAACGAAGCCCAATCCTCTTTACTAGAGAGAAGAAATACTTATCAGTATGAATCTGTCAAATTTCTACTTTCTTTTAGGTGCAAACAACTATGTAAAACCAGCTGCATGCAAGCGTATCCAAAACCAGACGCACACCCTCCTACATTGTGAACACATTTACAATATTCTGTTACAAAGATCTAATCAGATTTTCTTAAATGTGTGAATAATCTATTAGTGTTTTTAAGGGAAGATAATGATGCCTATATGGGTGAAGACTTCAAGATCTGATCTTTGAAAAACTGAAATACACATTAGCTTCTTATATTCAGCTTCTTGTTCCACACTTGAATTTCCTGCCAACTCTCTTATTTCTCTACATATTATTTTCTTAAATAAAAGAAATGCTGTGACAAATAATTATGTGGAAGTAAAGTATACAGCGAACAAATAACATGTGAATTCCTCAGGACTATAGTATGAGAAAATACAGCCTTTACTCTTTTGCCACTTTTTCTGCACTTCCCTTTTGAGACCAAAACTTCCATCACCACTAGGCAAACCTCCCTTTTGCAGGACACTGTAATTCCCCCCAACCTTTCTGCTGCCAAATGCTGCCCAGCTCTCAGTACACCACAGCTACAAGTCTGGACCATGGGATCGTTAATTAGATCAAGCGGATGCTGCTGTCATTCGGGCCAGAATCCACTTCTGACACCAGAATAGAGCACAGCCAGAAAGTGCACGGGAGCACACTGCATCTCTGTTCATCACTGCCTCCTCAAAGCAAAGGATTTCAGCTAGTATTTAGATTTATGTACAAAGTTATCACAGCAAACCATTTAAATCCAAACTGATTAATACCATTATCCGTACCATTCAATTAACAATTATTTTTCATTGACTAACCACAGATACTGAGACACATTTCTACATTTATTACGCATGGAGCACTCCTATGGATGCCCACGTGCATACACAGAGAGCACACAACTCAGCTGCAAACAACAGGGCTCTGCAATGTGGACCAAGGTGGTGAACTTTACTCCTGGTTGTCTCACTGCCTCTCAAAAGATGTCACTACCATGGCAGAAGAACCTATGGTTTTCGTGCAGGGGCTTCAGAATGAATATTCATTTATCACTAACATTGAAAAAACACATTAATGAGAGATGCTGTAGAACAACAGTTTCAGGAATAGGAAGAAAGAAAGAAAGAAAAAAAAAGAAAACCAGTGCAGCATATACAAGCCTTCATACACTGACGACCACAGGGTCAAATTAACATAGATGTTTTTGCAAATATATATACCGACATCCTAATGTGTTTCCTTCACTCAGGAGAAACGTGAGAAGGAAGATAATTAAGGAGGACGGAGCAGATGGAATAATCTTATTCACTAGATTTTAAAAAAATGTTCTAAAACAAAACTCATTCGAGTCAATGGAAATTTGAGGTTTTATTTTCCTGTTAGCAATTAGACCAAGGTGACAGGTTGTGGAAAAAAAAGTCTCATGATGACATTTTCATTTGGACAAGCTAATTGGTGTCTGTGGAATAGATGGCTGAACTCACGGAACAGTAAAGTGCCTGACAGGCTAAGGATACCAGGTTATGGTCTGCTACAAGCCATCAACATATAAACTGTCCATTTACAGTGAATCTTTATTCATAACCTTTCCAGAATGTCTTCTCACTGGCTGTATCACAAACAGCAAGGTCCTTCAGCTCTACCTTAAGCTCAAGTGCCAGATGCTTTTCACAGGGTTAATTAATCAAAGGGTACTTGCTAATTAAGTGACTTCAACATATCTAGATGGCTATATGAAAGTGCACTTCTATCTCTGTCCTGTTAGTTCTTGTAATTGCTTTAAAAAGGTAAGGCCTATACAATGTAGCCATGTGCTGCATGATAGAATCAGCAGGAACCTTCTCTGCTGATGCTTGGCCCATCTGTAACACAAAACACTTCAGCAAACATTTTTTGCCAGCAGTTTTTCCATTGCCAAGTGAATTTTCTTCCCCTCCTCAACTATTTTCCATATTTTGTCAATAGTTAAAATATAGGTTACAAACCAACCCCTCAAAAACAGATTGGGGAAAATTTTATATTAAAGAGAGATGGTTATTTTCTTTTATTGAGATAGTTTAAGATACCTTTTCAGTGTACCAACACTGCTCTCCTTCACCAGGGATAAAGTTTCAAATAGTAAATAAATAGGGGAGGAAAAATACCCTATTATGATTACCAAGCTTTTCAGAACAGGTATGGAAGTTACAATACTGAGATAATATTATAGGATGTTGCCAACAGCCACATGACATCTCCCAGCTAGATGTTATGCAGAAGAACAGACTGTGAATTCAGTCAAAGAAATGATCACATGCAAGGGAAGAAGCTGAATTCCTGAAGGATATTATTCCATCAGTCAGTGCTATATTACTTGGAGGTTATTTTGGAAATGAATAGCTACATTATTTTCATAAAAGCATAAACAAAAAAATCACTTTATCTTTGATCATTTTGGCAGTTCTTAACCTTAGGAAAATCTTAGGACTGAAAAGACCTTGGAAAGGGCATCTTGCATTTTATTGTGCCTTCAGCCATACAAAAACTATTCTTAGAGACAGCTACACTGCTCACCACACAACAGAGATTGACCCTTCTTCCTAAAAAGAAATAGTTCCAGAATTATTAATAGTAAGTTCTGTTCATCTGCTTTTTTTTTTTTTTTTTTTTTTTTTAGTTTTGAATTCCAGCATTCATTCTGGATTTGATCCACACAGATTAGCTGTTGTATCTACAACCCAGAGAATCTTACTGATCCATCCATCTGTTGGGACCATACTTGGCACATTCCCTTTTCCCCTGGCTGCAGCTTCTGTGCACAGCAAACCCAGAGCACACTTAGCTGGTGGCCACCATTCATCCTTACAGGAACCCCAGATGGGAGACATTCAGGGTGCAGAGCACACAGCAGTGCACAAATAAAACACACTTCTAATTCAGTGCTTTCTTTGCCTTTTTCAAACACATCTCAACAACTATCAGATTTTATCAAAGATCTCAACTTCCTTCTACTACCACGACCCATTACTGGAAATATTGGCTACCAGTACATTCAAGGCACTAACAATTACTTTATACTAATCTCGTTTCATTTGTTCTTTTTCAATTCATCTGGACTTATAATTATGATGGAGAGGAAAAAAATTAAAATCTCATAAATGAAATCTGAATATTTCTCCCCTCACTGCGGGCTAGATTTCACTATTATCATTAAAAAACCCACTACAAACAACCCACCCATCATATTTATGTTCTGTCAGTAACTACAGTACATAAGAACAGAAGTGAAAAATGAGAAACGTTGCAGAAACAGAGTGAGTTTTGGCTTCTCAAAACAAAACAAAATAGAGAAAAGAGGTGGTCACTTACTACAAATGCTTCAAGAAGACAAACATCAGGGAGTCGAAAAGCCAATATCAAGACAAGAGAAAATGGCCATTACAGAAGCATCAATACATTCAGTCTGAAAATTATAAAGCTGCCAGTTGTTAAGAGTACTGAAGTTCTGGAATAGCATCTGAATTGGAAAGGCAAGACAAATCACCTGGTGTTATATGATAACTGTTGTTTATGATAGGTAAGTCAAGAGATTTCTTTTGTGTTCTCATCTCTTTAGGACTTGCCCTCTTATGCTTATTGAAATGTCGGCATACAATATAACTGCAGGGTTAAAGAGATAATGATGCACGAGTCTTTCTACTTGGGACTATGTGAAAATAAGTATGAATACCCTGTCATTTCATTTAAAAGACTATATATATTCATTCAAGTTACTCAGAATAGTTCATGCAAATGTACAAATATACACTGTTGCCTTGTGTATACACAGAAAATATAGACAGATCTTTAAAGTCTTGATTTTATAGCAAGATCTGCCTGCTAATATTTCAGTTATTCTTTCTGAAGTAGCTTCTGTTTCTGAACATATATAAATTATACTGTGGCTTAATTTGTGACAATTCAGTTCTCAGGTGACAAAAGCACAAACCACAGCTACCAGGTACACATGCTGTGAGAACCTCGTATTCCTGTAAAGCTGGTAAAAGGGCATTTTGGACACTTGCTCTTATTTGATCCTCTAATGGCAGTTGGGAATGTAGCCAAAACCCTACAAAGTTGGTGATGACAGGCTGACAAACACCTTCTATCAAACTGATTGATAAACTCTTTGCCATATCTAGTAATTGTTTTCCACAATCTCTGAACTTTATTTCTATCCTGCCTACACACACCCCGATGTCTGTCCACTGGACAGCTTCTGAGCCTTAAACAATCGATATCTTCAGCAGCTCTGAAAGCAGTAAAAGTATAGAGCTCACTATCACACCAACAGCCAGCATCTCCATTCTCATTTCTTCTTAGGATGGTTGGGCCTGAACAGTGATATAAAAACATAAAACAGAACCACCCCAGAGAAGGACAGAAGAGGGAACTCAAGGAGAAAATCCACACACTGGATACAGGAAGATTTAGGGATTCAGTGTCTTTCTCTTTACTAAACCACTGAAAATTTCAGGCTTACCAAACATCCCTCCCAGGATTTATTCTGCATACCGTCACAGGACCTGATATGTTTTACAAGTATTTACATTGAAAATCAGTGAAAAGACCAAACACATTAGCATTAGGGCTCCTAACAAAGGCCTCACTGTAACTTATGTATCTTGAAAATCCCTTTCTTACAGAAATAGCATATATCGCAGTATTAAGATCAGGCATACCTCTCTTTCTACCCAAAGACAGAGTTTCTTCTAAATTAAGGTTTCAGAACTGTCATGATCCAGCTCAGCCTGAATGAAAAAGTATTTTATTGCCAATATTACCACTGTATAAAAATAATTATATTGCAGCTGAAATGTCTATTAATAATTGGCAAATCAAGACTTTTTATTACTTTTCATCAAGGGCCATACCACATCACAGCAGTTACTATATTCCTTGTGGTCTTCCTCCTTTTATTTAACCCCTGACTTGCAGAACAGTGTCTAAATCATGACAATTATTTTCAGAAGGGAAGTATTTATGAAGTACAGTAGCTATAAAAAGCCAGGTGCACTGAAACAATTACAGCTTGCCTTTTACTTTTTGGCTATACTGTCCTATTATGTCAATGAAGCAAAAGCCTCTGTATAGATTCCAAACTTTTAAAAAAGATGATACTTGGTATTAATCCACAGTTTTGGTCATGACCTGAACACTAATCCTTTGAGAACTAGTTTAAAAGTTTCAACTAACTTTGAAGAACAGAATTTTGGGGGTTTTGGTGTTTCATTTTTTCCCTTTGAGGCTTCTGAAAATTAACTTATGTGATCAGTGTTTCTAGCTGAAATGTCCAGTTAAAAAATGCTTAGAAGTGAAAAGCAGTATATCTACATTAAGTTTACTTGTCTGACAGTTCAAAGATATGCAGAGACCACAGTGCTATTAAAAAAAACCAAAAAAACCAAAAACAAAACAAACAAACAAAAAAAAAACAACACCACAAATATTTCTATATGTTTCTTTCCTTGTCAGAACATTACCTTTACTAAAATCACAGAGTGGTCAGGGTTGGAATGTACTTCAGGTTCACCTAAAGCAGGTTGCACAGTCATGTCCAGGTGGGTCATGTGTCCAGAGAAGGAAGCCCTACAACATCTCTGGGCAGCCTGTCCCAATGCTCTGTCACCCTCAGGGTAAAGAAATGCTTCCTCACATTCAGGAGGAACTTCCCGCATTGCAGTTTGTGCCCGTTGCCCTTGTCCTGTCGCTGGGCACTGCTGAAAAGAGCCTGGCCCCATCCTCCTGCCACTGCCCTTAAGGGATTTGTGTGCGTTGATAAGATCCCTCTCGGCCTTCTCTTCTCCAGG
>JAVJGJ010000061.1:12299670-12358961 GCA_035590215.1 Microhierax caerulescens
GTTCTCAATCCACCTCACTGTCCACCCATGTAACCCACACTGCCTGAGCTTGCCTATGAGGATGTTATGGGAGACAACGTGAAAAATCTTGCTGAGGTCAAGGAAGACAGCATCCACTGCTCTCCCCTCTTCTACCCATCCAGTCATTCCATCACAGAAAGCTATTATGTTGGTCAGGCATGATTTCCCTTTGGTGAATCCATGTTGATTGTTCCTGATGGCCTGATGTCTGAAGACAAACTTTTCAGCTTCCATTAGATGATCTGGGTATTAGCTGCAGAAAGGCTGATTTAATATAGGTTTAGATTACAGAATCAAAACAAAGAACAGAAGAGACTTTTTACACCTTCTTAGTGAGGCTGTATATAAATGAATAGTATTGCTCTTTCAAATGGATGACATCTGAGAGATAACCGTTAGGATGAAGAAGGTATTCTTTTATTTTTTGTTTTCTCCCAGTTTTGGATAAGATAGTTTCATTCTGATATTTACCCTCAATATGAAGCTTTTGTTTGTATTTATGATTAAATTACAAGGCAGAAAGATGACAATGAAATTTCAGAATGTATTTTTCCCCTCACGCAGTTACACCTAAAACAAACTATACTGACACTGGTAGGCACCCCTGTTGAGTTTTTTGATGGTTATAATGATACACTAACTACACAGTCAGTTTCCTTCATTTTACATTCTGAAAAGATGGCATTTTGCACTGAATTTACTTGTTATGAATCACATGCTGCCTGTTAACATAAAGGAACATAAAGCTACTTTCACAAGAAAGCGTTTGTATTTTTTTATATATTTTCCAAATATATTCAGCATCTAGACTGTCACTTCATATCTAGAAGTACAGAAAGAAAGGGGAGAAGAGTACAACAGAACAAATTCCTGGTTGTGGGACAACTTAGACTTCTAGACCGAGACAAAGCTCAGAAATATTTTATCTCGTACCTTGCACACTGGAGTAATATGTATGTACATTAAACTGTCCTTTAATATGCCAATCATGGGTACCATCAGAAGATGAAGATGCCCAAGACAAGGCTTCATCTTCATGTCTAGGCATCTAAAGCTTCTCCTCAGTTCTGCCATGTATGCCAAAGACGACAATACAGAACTCCAACACCACTTCTGTAAATGAACTGCAGTATTTCAAAATAAAATTGAGTAACGAAATACATGTACAAATAACTCAGGTCAATGTTGAATGCCTGTGGAAATAATCTCTTTAAAAATAGGAACTGAACAGGAAATAAGCAAAACCAGTTCAAGAAAAGGCCAATACAAGCATAATCATCAAAACCACAACAATAAACATGAACTTAAGGAAAACCAAACAAACAAATGAGATTATATCAGTGAGGGTGAACATAAATCCAGAAGGATATTAGGATACTCCAAGCTGTCTAGAAGATAAAGTCAGTCATATATCTCTCCAAAAGCTCCTGGCAGTCACAGCAAGCTTTGCAGGAGTTATTGTTCCTCTCAAGTAAATAGGATCAGAACCTACTGGGTTTTTTAAGCTATATGGTCACACACACAAAAAAAAAAAAAAAAAAAAAAAAAAAAAGGCAAGTCACACATGACTTTGTTTTGATACTGCTAGCTGTCCAACTTTCTTTGGGGCTACTTATTTTATCTGTATGTAGCTACTGTTTCAAGTTACAAGAGGATGTACTTAACCTACAAACAGCTTATACCAACAGTAGTTCCTTTGGTGTCTAAATTTACTTCATTCCACAGTTCCTTAAAACACTACCTCTTTATTCACATTCTGAGCATGCCATTTGAACTATGCTCTGCAGTGGCCCACTAAACATTTTGCAATAATGAAATGCTTAAGAGGCTAGTGGACACACAATCATGATATCAACCCAGTACTTGATATCTGGAGTACAAGGCTAGAGTACAGTGCAACCTTCTGAACAGAAAAGATTGCAGTGTGTTTGACTCTCTCCAGTGTTACCTGCATTTGCCAGTGATATGCAACCTAAAAGACACCTGGAGTAATAAGAATTGCTAACAAGTCTTGCCATCACACAAAAGCTAACTATACCGCTCTGTAAGATCATATCTTGCTTAAGTGAACAGGAACATTTCACTGGCACATGGCAGTTCACATACCCTGAACTCTCCTACTTCACAAAATGACTACAATCTCCCCAACACCACATACCAAAGTAGTTGTTCTGTAAGCACATGAATTTCCAACAAGTTTTTGTTTTGTTTAGTTTAAAGGCTCATGCAACCTTCCCACGTGAAACTCACCCAGAGACTAGAGCAGCTCTATGGTCTTTCTTCATACCCTTCATTGATCCATAGTTTGAAAGGCTGAGCTCATGCAGTCCGTCAGAAGACAAATTTCTTTTATTTTCTCACCAAATTCTCCTTTTTAGGGTTTTAATTTTCTGTCAATCTTGACTGAATAGGACAACATATTCAAAAGTTAAAAGGCTTGAAGTGTTTGGCAGGCAGACAACAGACACGGGTGTTTCCACAGGAAACTGGGGTTTTTTTTTGTTTACATATGAGCTGTCATACTAATGCTGTCAATCACTTTGGAATCCCGACCTTCATCTTTAGAGGCCAGTGACAACCAAGGCTGCAGTACAAATTCCCAGCTCCCTCATCCTTTAAGTGGAAGAGGAGGGTTGAGGAAGGAAGTTCTTCAGACAACATTATCACAATTTAATCTAGATGGTACATCTTTGGCAGAAACTGGATTAAGCCAATCAAGGCTTTTACTGTTAAAAATCTGTGTGAAAAAAATCCCAGTTGAACTGAAGAGCAATTACCTCGTACTTAACACATTGCAAAGCTCATACAGAATCTGATCACCGTCAAAAAAATCCTGAAAGCCATTTGGAAAAAAAGTGAGCCATTGTACCCAACAATTTGAAACATATGAGACAGATACGAAAGAAATATTGACATAGATGAGAATATGCTCACAAGGCCTTTAAAAAAAAAAAACCAAAAAACATGCCATGAGTGCAAAGCTTCACTATGATTCTATCAAAACTTAAATAGCAAGGTGGGAGAAAACGGCACGTGACTATTTTAGAAATGGTCTTTAAGCTCAATATTCAACTCACCATTTTAATGAAATTCAATTAAAATTTCTGATGAAAAGTAAGCATGAAGACTAGAATCATCAAAACTGACAAAAAAGGGAGCATCACTGAACAAATACCTGCAGGAAATGGCCAATTCACTAACTCCTAAGCAAATTGTATGAAATATGAAACCCAGAGGGAATTATTATCAGGCTCATGTTTTGCAGGTGTCCTCCTGTTAGTGCGCTGGCCAGGGAGAACTCTTTAAGGATGATTGTTAGATAAAACTGTCAAAATCAACAAGAGTGTGGCTACTCTGAAATCAGTTCAACCACTTTCATGTGAAATAAACATGTAAAATCAGTATCACATATGCTGTTCATCTTGGTGCCTTTAAAATATATATATTAAAAAAAAAAAACAACAAAAACCCAACAAAAAAACAAACCAAAAAGGCCACAGACCTGCTTACTGCTTATGAAGCTTTCTGTACATCCTTATTCTAGATTTCTGCTTAACAGGATTTTCAATAGTTCCTTGCCATTTTGTGAATCTTGCCTGATTCCACATAAAAAACCAAAAAATTCAGTTTGAATTTGTAGTTCACAAGGTTGGCTTGTTCTGTTACAACAACTTGAATTACCTCTATTTTCCTGGAAAAAGAATTCCCCAAAAAAGCTATAGAACAGCATCACCATTACTGTGAAGACATCACGAGTTGTGACAGTCTTTTTGACTTTGGGGAAAGCTGATGAAAATTAAGGGTCAGAAATAGGTTGCACTTACAGTTTTGTTTTCACAAAATAACATATATAATAAACAAAACAATTTCATTAGAATTACATGTTGGAAGGCTATGCCGGGTCAGGCCACCCAAATCTAAAATCAGACATGCACACTACTCCTTTATTGCATATATTAAATTCAATAGGAAACCTGGTATTATTACTGACTTGGAAAACCTGGGCCACTTTAGCCAAAGAAAAAATTTTTGTCAAGTCAAACAGAGCTCAAGCACTGGGCCAGTTCTCAGCTTCACAGATTCTTAAAGAACAAATGCATATTTTCTCATTTAGCATTTTTAAATGAACAGTTGTACAGTTGTATGTTGTTTCTTGACCAAGCTTGCATTGTTTGCTTAGTTTCAAACTTGCAAGATGTTGAAAAAAATACACAGTGAAAACAGAAGGAAAAGCTATTCCAGACTTGGTTTTAAAGACTTATGTTGCCAGACAAATCAAGTTATACTTAAGTATTAAAAGACTAAAAATCATAAACATCAGCTGATAGACTCACTAGAACTGCTATAAATGATTGCATTATAGTGACATCACTAATACAAATCTCAAAAATAGATTTTTTAACAAGACTGTTTTCACATACCCTGTTATAGCCCAATTATATGCTAATCTATCATCAGATTTAGTTGTTGTCAATTTAGAAAACAAGCTAAAAATTTAAATGATTGCTCCTACAGGGCCTTCAGAGCTCTCCTAGAACTTGTTCAGTACTGTTGATCATTCAGAGTAGACTTCACTGACGTGAACGGGAGCTGAATTGATTAGTCAACATGCTCCTCTTACTGCTGTGGTTATTTATCCCACACCATCTTTCTCACAATCACCACATCACTTATTTTTCTTTCATTTGTACTTCACTTCTGGAAAGAGACGGATTCTCCTTCTGGGGGGAAAAAAGGCCTTAAATGGCATCATGAGCTGCCCTGTTATCTGCATTAATATTGCATTCTGGAGGCTATTATAAATGAGCCCATTTAGGCACAGAATTACTCTCTACACAAACATAGCAGCTCAAACAGTGAGTCACAGCAAAGTATTTTTGCTGTTTTCCCATTTACATCTGTCCTTCCATCAAACCATATAGGCAGATTGTCACCTTTAAATGAAGGAATCCATGGGAAAGGGGTGAACTTGCCAGAAGACTCTATTGCCTTTGCTCTCACAACCTCCTAAAACAAGCTGTGCCTTTAAAACAAAAAACGACAAAGTGTAAGATACAACCCAACAATTTGCCAGAAACAAATTATCTCCAAGACAACCAAAATAACTTTGGTTAAAACCAGCCAATGGGCTGAAATATTATTTAGGAAAGGAATGACAAATAACACAGGAGAGCAAAAGACTACATAAAAATTGTTTCCATAGAAATCTTGTCCCCTAAAACACAGTGACAGAAATCACCATGGAAACTAACCCGAAGAATTATGATGCAGATTTAAAATTTATCCTGGTTTAAGGATTAAAGGACAGATCAGACCACTGCACTAACAGCTGTATCCCTTTGGGGATTCAGGAAGGATACTTGCTTAATTACAATTTACTATTTTTCTGCCATTACATAAAATCTATTGCAAGTTTTCTCTTCCAAAGGATAGAGCTGCACACGGATTTTAACCATTTTTAGAAGTTACATTTCAGTTGACTGCATAAATTGCAAACAAAACCCCAAAAGCACAACAGTATACTGGATATTGTTTGACAGCACTCTATAAAATAAAAATAGATAATCCAGCAGAAAAGAGAGGGATTTAAATGATTTTTATTCTTAATCTACAGAAAAACCATAAAAGTTTTTGGTGCATCCATGTCTTTTAAAGGAATCTGTGTGACCACACTGATAGGGGAAACTACTTTTTCCTATTCTTATGAAACAAATGTTGTATTCTCTGCTATGTACAATTTATATTTTGATCTGCCTTTAAACCCTAACTCTAAATGTTTTAGATCTGTTTATACTTGTACAATTTCAGGAGGCAAAAAAACCCAAGCAGACAGACCTCTGGCTGCTGACCACACCTGGGGGAAAAAAAAAAACAAGTAGCTGCTAGGAATGATTCAATTATTCTTTTATTGGAATATTTGCTTTACATACTTAATGACAATTACTCACAGGAGATTGTGAAGCCATGCCTTAAGGTTGAAAGAAAGAGTTCCTCATTTTCCCCCGCTTTTATGGCAGTAATTTTGGTGCTGCCACTATTTTCAAGCCATTACACATACTCAGAAATCCTGATCTGAGGAAATTTGGAGTGAAACTTAATCTAGATTGCTGAAAATTATCTGACTGAAGAGCTCTTTTGGTCCTCATTATCGTAATTCTTTTTTTTGCATTAAGGAAGATGGACAAATAACTCCCTACCAATTAAACCTGATCAAAACACAAATTTATTTCAAATATAAACGTTGTGTCCTGGGGACAGCTAATCTAACATTATGAGGTTTTATTGTCGTCTTCCTGTTTTTTTGTTGGGTTGGTTTTTGGTTTGGTTTTTTTTTTTTTTTTACTTTTGTACATAGTGTGCTTAAGACTTGAAATAAGAATTCTGACGTTAATGTAAAGTTGGAACAGAAGATATTTGTGAACTATTAGCTATGGTGAAACTTCGCATAATGCATATAGCTGTTGCAATTCCCCCCCCCCCCCCTTAATTAAAGGGTAGCCACAGCATCCATATTTGGAAGCTCTAACCAATAAGCTAAGGGGATCTTTATGGTTTTCAACTTTCAAACAGCTGGTTTGTGTGGAAACGAGATGTCTTGGCACAGAGAATTTTTTATACCCATGTAGATTCAGTGTGACATTATTGCATGCAACAATATAAATCTACAAAGTAATTTGAGAAAGAAAAGGCTATCCTGGCGAATTGTCTGGCAAAAATTCTTCTCCATCATTACTCAATCAAAATCGGTTTTATGCAGAGGTAGCATTTCAACAGCTCAAGAAAACCACCATACTTGGCATATGCTCAGCAACAACAAAAAAACCAAACCAAAACAAAAAAAACACCCCACCCCAGGAACACTATTTACCTATTGAGTCTCTGAAGTAGATCAATTCATTTTGATGGTATGTGGTTGCATTCTTCCGTATTGTTTTATATGATATTTTATATACATCAGTTCCAAAAGAAGACTGCAATTTTTTCTTCATGTCACTGTGATTTTTAGATTTTATCCTGTTGTTAAGTGTGACAGTAGTTGCTAAGATACTACATATGCACATACACAATGGAGCTAAATTTCTCTTGCCCTGTGTGTTTACCACAATCAAGAAGAGGAAAAAGAGAAAAGGAGATTAGACTATTTTTGCTTCTACTGAAAATAGTTGTTTTGCCTTTCAGTTAATCATGTTTTTCCTCTGATTTATCCAGTTGTTCACACTTTTAGGAAATACTTGTGCAAATTAATACTAAGACAACAAGCACTTCCAACACCTCTGAAAATGCTCCTGACTCTTACTTAGCACAATAGGTCAAATCAAGATCAGAAAAATTCTGATAGCATGCTTTACACCAGACAGATATACACAGAAGAAAAGAATTTCTAACCATTCATGAGTAAAAAATATTGAAACACTAGATTTGAAAACAAAACCTAACAAAAATATTAAATAAACTTTTTCCTGTTGTTTTGTCCCTTTTGTTGAGCACCTTATATTTTTACTGCAGGAGAGAGACTTTTTCATGCTTAATACCTAACATGAAGGTAGCTAATTGCCAAATGAGCTTCTGCAACTTTCACAGATTGCAGAAGTTGTACCTTACCTGCTGGGTGTCTACATTATTCCATGCCTGCCTTTAGCTCACAAGATTTGAGAGCTGAAGTCTTGACTTAATCTGAAGCACTCTGCAGAAGTGCTGATGAAATCCTCACCACAGAGCTTTCTTCATGAAGCTACCCTATTCATTTTCTCTTAGGGACTGCAACTCGGTAGAAGAAGACAATCAGTCTTTACCATCAGTCAGCCTCTTTCTCAACAATACATCTTGATTTTTTTCCTTAGTAAACCTGACCATTTACTTGTGCAGACTGTGCAGCCACTGTCTCATGTTTCCTCCTGCTGCAGTTCTCATTTTGTTCTTAGCAGCTTGCTGGTACACATTATGTTAGCAATCATGCACTTGCTTTTCAATGCAGAGTTCACATCTTTATTTAGAAGAAAAAGGATGATTATCCAGACTATGAATTACAAAAAAAGGAAACCACCATCTTTGGCCATACAAGAGAAAACAAAAGCTTGTTTGTCATTCCACCTCATCTGGAAGTGGAGTTATTGATTGCACTGATGTGGAAGGGAACACCAGAGATACACACACACTGCGAGAATGGGAAGCTGCCACTTTGGGAACCATGAAAACCAACATACGGAAGAGATCTTAACTAGTCCTAAGTAGGACTTACAAAAAGCAATGCAATTTTCCTTCCAGGGATGTGCCACTTACATAAACAATCATCTTTCTTGTGAGAGATGTCATCTAGCTAATGTCTGTCACTCCATAACATATACAGGCCACACTAGTCCTTACAGCTCAGGACCTACACATGGCTTCATAAAATCCCAACCACAGTCCGTCACCCTGAGATCAATAAATGAGCACAGATGGAGAACAAACTCTTTTAACCTCCATAAAGATGGTGTCTTCAGGTGAAGTGCTTCAAGAAACAAACCCACTGGCTATGTTTCATCTGAGAGAAAAACACATCCATAAGAATCTATTAAGCTAAGTGCCATCTATCCAGTAAACTATGCGAACCACATAAAGCACAACACACTTCATTACTAGGGGGGAAAAAAACCACAAAGCCAAAGTGAAACAAAAATACAAAAGACCTGCATACCTGGAGGTAGTTACATAACACTAATAGAAGATGTCAGCAGTGAAAAAAGGACTGGACCCTATGAAAATAGGCTAAAATACATCAGCTGAATATCTGAAATAATATACACAGAAGAGTGTTTTCCTGCTCTAGTACATCTGTGATTAAATAGCGTTTAGGCTTATCTTCTGAATTTGTTAACAGCTTCTTGGGGAGCTTTTCAGAGAGTAAAGGTTAATATCTACTTGGAATTACCCAGTTGATTTGTCTTTTCATCTTCATGTGGTTAAGACCATCACAGGAACCAATTCATATTTAACACCATTTCAGGAAAGGCTTAACAATATTATTTAGAGGAGGTCACATAGATTTTGAAGTCAGCCTTTCACATCCTCCCTATGACACTATTAAATCCAAATTTTTAAAACAAGATCTTATTAAGATTACACAGCTAGACTGTGGATACACAGCATTTTACCTACAAAGCACTGTAAAGCATCTTGAACAGTCAGCTTCACATTGATGCTGATTTCAAAGCTTCGCTACTTGAGAATCTTAGTTAGGCAGCTGTATTCTAATAGACTGTTTAGCCTCCTCTGAAATAAAATTTCCTGAGCATCTTGCCAATTCAAAATACTTTATTATTATATGTTGCTGGTTTAGCCAATTTGGCTCTACTAAATCACCCTCAGATTATTTCTGTCAACAGTACATCAGCCTAGTAAACTTTTAAGCTTAAATCCCCCACTTCTGAAAAACCATACAGGATGTCTTGAATTTTTTGACTACCAAAAAAAATTTAAAAATAAAAATTAAAAAAAAATCTGTTGCAGAAAATGCAACCATTAAACAGTTGTAAACATTACTACCTGTAGCAATCTGAAGTTTCCTAATAACTGGGGAGTCCTGCAGGTGAGATTCACCATGTCATTGTATCTAGAATGAATAGATAAGGAACTTCCTTCACTACTGCTTCTCATAATTTGTCTATTTTTGTCACAGTTGTAAAAAACCTGAAAGTTCTGGGACAAAAACTAATCCCACTTTCCTTGATCTGATCCATACAGAGTTTAAACAGAAGCAAAAAGCAAGATGAAACGCAACTACAAAAGCCTTCTAGTTTTACCTATATGAGTCCATGGGTATGTGCAACATTGATGTTTGACATTAAGTTCTTAGTAATGTATAACCAAATGAATTAAGAGGCATGGGAAACAGTTTTTCTACTTGCATTACACAGAGGTCATTTTACTACTATTTGATGTAAATTTACGAGTAAGTTTACTCACATATATGCATTTAGCAATATATTGCTCACCAAAATAGTAATTTCTAACTGTGCCCTGTTCATAAAATCCTCATTTTAAAAGATTTTGCTAAGACATTTGCTATTATATGTTCTCATTGACTTGCAAGTTTTTGTGACTTGAGCCACAAAAAAAGCTAACGTGCAAAACTCAGGAAGCGAGACAGATAAAGCAATAGCGTTCCTTTTTAAAAATCAATAACCCTGTAGCTAAGTACTTTGTCTTGAGATGCAATTTGCAAAATTTCTGCATCCTCTGAGGGTTTCCATCTGCAAGGGTAATGCTCTGATTTCCATACCTTACAATACCCTGGTGAGAAGTATTCTCGGTTGTATATGTTTACATTTTTCCCTTCTGGATATGTGTTAAAACACCCACTGGAATACAGACTGGATCTCAAAGTCCCACACGCTAGGGACCCACTTCTGGGGCTCCATTTCCCTAATCAGTAAATCATATTGATATAATTCTGTCCAACTGAGTGGATATTTGCATTTCTTCTGGAAACACATGGGGTTAGCAAAGCTTCAATAGCAGAGATTAAAAATGTTTTTCTCCCTAGTTTAAAGTAGATGAAGTTTGAAAAGATTAATTAAGTGACTACAGAGATAGGTCATGACTCAGTTTTTTTTTCAAAATGGGGAATTGTGCACTCATACACCACATAAGTACCATAATTACTTAGTTATTGGAAAAAGAGTGGAAGGCAACATAAACATCCTCTTCTGAATGTTTGTAAAACTTAATCTTCCATTGCCTTGCTTTTGATTATTAAAAAAAGAAACACACAAAAAACCACAAAAAAAACTTCAAATACTGTTTTCGAGATGAAAAGGTTGGGAAGAAATAAATATATATATATATATCTTTCTCACAAGAGTAAACCAAGCAGTGCTGCCAAAAGATGTATTGTGATGTGTGGCGTGGTCCACATGCTGGAGGTACAGGATGTCATCCAGAGGCTCCTTGACAAGCTTGAGAATTGGGTCTATGTGAACCTCATGAAGTTCAACAAGGCCAAGTGCAAGGTTCTGCACATGGGTCGGGGCAATCCCAAGCACAAATACAGGCTGGGCTGAGAACGGATTGAGAGCAGCCCTGAAGAGACAGTCATGGGGGTGTTCCTTAATGCAAAGCTCAACATAGCCTGGCAACGTACACTTGCAGCCCAGGAAGACAACCGAATCCTGAGCTGCATCAAAAGGTTGACCAGCAGGTTGAGGGAGGAAATTCTCTCACTCTACCCCATTCTGGTGAGACCCCACCTGGAGTACTGCCTTCAGCTTGGAGGCCCCCAAGACAAGAAGGATGTAGACCTGTGGGAGTGAGTCCAAAGGAGGGCCATGAAGATGATCAGAGGGCCGGAGCATCTCTCTTATGAAGACAGGCTGAGTTGGGGTTGTCCGGCCTGGAGATGAGAAGGCTCCAGGGATACCTCATAGCAGCCTTACAGGACCTAAAGGGACCTACAAGAAAGCTGGTGAAGGACTTTTTACAAGGGCATGTAGTGATAGGACAATGGATTTAATTAGATATTAGAAAGACATTCTTTACTGTAAGGCACTGGCACAGGTTGCCCAGAGAGCCTGTGGGTGTCTCATCCCTGGAAGTGTTCAAGACCAGCTTGGATGGAGCTTTGAGAAAACCTTGGTCTAGTGGAAAGTGTCCCTGCCCATGGCATGGGGATTGGAACTAGATGGTCTTTAAGATCCCTTCCAACTCAAACCATTCCATGATTCTATGATATGATTAGTCCTTCACCACAATTTTTGGTGACAAATTCCATAATGAGAGGGAAGAAAATTCTAACACATTTCATTAATTATTTCTAAAAATACTGTATCCCATGAACAGGTAAAGTGACACAAGAAAACAAATCTATAGCAATGTTAACCAAAGATTCATGCAGACCATTCCACGTGGCAGTATTAATGCGCATGAATCTTTGCTTAACTAGAATGCAGTATTAATGTGAATGAATCTTTGCTTAACTTCTTGATATCCAATAGCACACAGCAATCAAGACACTAACATGATCTGCTGTGTTTGCATGTTGCTATACATCATTATCAGTAAGCAACAAATTAAAAAAAAACAGTTGCATAAGTGACAAAAAATATTTCACCCAGAGTGTAACAAGCCATGAAGCTTCTCTCAGAGGGCAAGTTATCTGTGTTCTGTACTGGACAATTAATGTCACTAGAGAACACAGGACTAATAGGCCTAGTTAAAAACATGTGGAGAATTTCACTGCTACAATAACTGTGACTAATCTAGAATGTCCAAGTACAAGTCAAGCTTGCATCCTTCACTCCCGTGTTTAAATTTTGCTGAATAAACTTTTCTTTATAATACATATGATCTCTCTAGTTCAGATTGTATATTTATTTTCTTTGAATAAGCACTGGTTTACTATGTTATATCAGCATCTGTTGGCTGCTGCTTATACAAAATTTCTGTGTTAGTACTGAACAACAGCAGGTATCCTATTCTGAAGGGCTTGAAATCGAAGGAGCCAATTTAAGGCGGCTGTTAATTTAAATTAAATTGTTGATTTAAATTAAAAGCATCTGCAATATTAGAAAAGAGCCGTTTTCCAAGTCTGGCCAGACATTCTATCAAATTAAAAAAGAAATATATTAAAAAAAATCATTAAGCTATTTTCCTTTCAAGTCATTTATAATCCAGCTCAATAGTGGAACACAAAAATGCTCAAAGTACTTTTTAAACCACACATACAGATTATATATTCAGTTTGCTATGTCTACAGATGTGATATATGCAATTAATATGAAGAAATTCAACAGACTTGCTTGATATATTAATTCAGAGAGATTGTATTAGACAACAAAGATTATCAGAAGACAAAAATCACGTGTTATACAGTGAACCATTTGTGTCACATGCAGCAATGCATTATCCACAGGTATAAAACAATCACATATGACATGCCAATTCATGATCTCTCTAAAATGGAATACCCAGACAGATTTAGGGGAACTGAAATTATGAGTCTTCAGATTCATAAGGATAAGTTTTACCTCAATGTAGTATGGGCTAAAGAAGTTCCGTGCAAATCATAGCGCATGTTCCTTGATACCCACTTTTTTTTTTTTTTTTTTTTTTAATGCTCCATTTTCAAAGTATAATTTCTAGGTGTGGGAGGTGGAGAAGAGTGATAGAAATACTGGCACAGAAAAAAACACTGAGAAGAGAGTGATTAACGTGCATGATTGATCCCAACAGATTCTAGTTTATATGCCATTACCATACTTCAAAACTCTTACATAATAGGAAATAAACCCAAACTTCAGAGGAAGCTCTGGCTTAAACTCCTTTAACAAAATAGTTGTCTTATCACAGCTCAAGTGTTTTGGCCAGTTCAGTGCTGTAAGTTATAAAGATGAGACTTCAAAAAGTACTTGCAATGGAAAAGTCCTACATCAGTAAGGGAAGTAGCAGCAGTTAATCTCTAAATTTTAAAACAAGAACTCCAGTTGACTGTATCTATCAGAAGTTTTTGTAAACCTTCTTCAAGAGGCAAAGGTGTCTGTGAGCCAAGGGTTAGTTCTGATACAGCTCTGCAGTGCAACCTTGTCTCAGACACCTGAGAAGACTGCTAAGTTGTGAGAAAGATCTGTAAAAGAACTTGAGAGAACTAAGCAAGTTAACGAGGTAAAAATCACAGAGGTGAGGCTGCTCAGACAGTTATAGTACCTCCTGAATTCAAGAGGAAAAACACACACATAACAAGGTATAAAGCCATATGGGGAGAAAAAAACCATCAAATTGTGATCTCAACAAGAATAAGCCTGTTTTCAGAAATGCTGAGGCTGACTTCTCCACCTGACTGATGACAGATTGTCTGACAAAAGCTTACCAACAGTCTCATTGGGATGGTTAGCACAATAACAAGTTACTTCTACCTATCTACTACATGTTTAGAAAATAAATAACTGCTTTAGACTCACAAACATATCCTGTTTACCGAACATCTCTTCACACAGTAGAAACTGCTGAAGCAAAGTAACCCCACAGAGAAAGGACACTCCGTGGGCACAAAGTAATAAAAATCTTGACTTGAAAGTTTTTTACAGAAAAAAAAAAAAAAAAAGATAATAAAATCACAAAAAAAAACCATAGCTGCTTTTCTTATGTATGTCTCTCTGATACTGCTGTAATAGTCCCATATCCTGGAGATTTCCTCTCTGTACCCAGAAGAAAGGATTAAGCTCTATCACACATTTAGGAAATAAAATTTCTGGTGGTGGGCTGCCAAGGGAGAGCAATATTTGAATTAAAAATAAAATTCAATGCCATCATTTAAAATTAAGAGTGCAGGACTATAGCTTAACATCTGTTAAGAGCAAAAAGTCAATTATCGATTTAATATCTGTTATACAGGATAGCTATTTAAACACAATATAAGACATCATTTAGGAAAACTGTATTAATAATTATTTTCTTCCTTAGTTTCTTGGAAAACAATACTAAACTACTAGAAGAAACTGAGTGCTGACATAATAGTAAAACAGTCAAAGAAGTGGAGTCTGCTAAAGAAGCATTTCATATAAAACTCCCTATGTTACCAAAATCCCAAGAGGCTAATGATAATACTAACGGTATCATTTGTATGCCCATTAACTCCTTCATGGGGACATAGGGTATTTAAGTAGTGCAGAGGTATGGAAGCTCCAAAGAAACTGGAAAGAGAGTCTTGTGAAAATTCTCAGTAGCTCTAAAACAGATGATACATCTACTACAGAGTAATTTTTGGGGGTGGTGGGAGGGAAGGAGTCAAGTAGCTATGTTGGTGAGTACTGACTAGGAACAATACTTTAGAAATTTCCAGGTTTCAAGGTCATTTAAGAAGTCAGTCATTTTATTGTCATTGATCAAGCACTTCTGAACTGCAGTTTACAGAAATCTGCAGTAATAAGATTAGTCAAATTCTCTCCTCTAGACCAGACACCGTTGGGCATAAAATAGTTTAAATCGTACAAAATGGTGCAAGCATTTCAAGTGTGGTTCCCCAACAGTTAAGGGGGGAAGGGAAGGATACATAAAACATTGGATGAAATAGCAAAAATGGCATTCCTGGAGTAAAGGATGCCTTCTAGACAACTTTCACCTATAAAGACGTAGTATCATCTCCCATTTACAGGCAGAAGAACAAGCCAAGACTATCAAATAATTTTTACATGCATCTTTGAGAAACTCAAGCCTAAATTCAAGAGCATTTCACATTTCCTTTAATATATTCAGGAGAGCAGTTCAACAACTTGAAATAAATATTGCAGAACTTTGTAGTTCTGAAAGTCAACCTTAAGTCTCAATCTCTTTACCCACAAAAGCGAAGCTATTGATGTGTTTCTCATTAGCTCAGGGGAGCAGGGAAGAAAGTACAAGAAGCTTTCCCATCAATACACACATAAGCAAGAAAGCGTTTAAGCATCTGTCCATAACAAATTTGTTCATTCCTCTTCAAATGAAGTCATCCCCTTTCCTCACCATTCACACCATCATACTCATCATAGCCCCTAGTCTCTAAGGTCCCCACATCAAGATGCACCACTGGATGCTGACTTACCCCCAGCCATCAATTTGTCCTCTGCAGAGCAGCAAAGGAGTCTGTGAAAAGAGCAGCATTATACAACCAACAACTATAACATACCTGTGCACCAGTTTCCATCTGTTACCGTGACAGATGAGGGGTAATAAATGCTACAAGGAAGATAAGCCAATGCCTCTAAGCTTTCATTACTATTTACTAGATAAAGGAACACAAATCTGAACTCCTGGGATTCATTCCCACTCCTGAGGAAGTGCCTGGCTTTCCTGCCACTGTTCTACATGTGTTTCTCACTTATTTACTGCCTGCTTTCTCCAGGACAGAAAACATGAAAGCAGTTTCCACACCTAACACCAACCAACACTCAGGTAACAAGCACCTGTTGAAGAAAGCAGGGTTCAGGGGGGAGGGAACCACCATGGGAAGTACACAAGAAAAAACTGCTGATTTTAACAAAAATATGTTTTATCTTTAAGTTTTAATGGCATTTAGATTCAGCCTGCAGTTTATAGCCTGGATTCCATTTTAGCATTTAAATTAGACCATGGCTAACAAAGTCAAAGAAAAGGTAAGAGGTTATAATAATTTAACTTGTTCATTCAGAAATGAACATCTATCTTTGCAAGATGGGTCTTGTAATTTCAAGGCATTAGCCACAAGTCACTTCTTCCTGAGAAAGGTGGCAGCTGATGTGCTGTATTCCCATAATCTCCACGATGGGTTTATGAACAACTCTTAGTCTGTTGTTTCCAGATTAAGAAGTCAAAACCACATAGTCAGTTTAAATCTAAGGCTGCTGGTAACTCCAGTTAATACATTACATGCATTGATCAAAAGGAAGTGCCTGTGAACAGTTATAACTTTTAATCACATTTCAGTTAAAATGTGATAATTAGGATCTGTAGGATAGCATATCCTTTTCTTCACCATACCATCTATATCTATGCCAATTATATCACATTTTGTTAGGCTTTAAAAAAAAGAACATTCCAAATTACTGATATTAAATCAGTTGTTCTCCAATTTTAATTTAACTTGCTTCCTGTCCTGCTAATAAATTCAACTGAAGGTTACATATATTGAGGTTGTGTTGAAAACAAAGTGCAGCCTGCTTTCCTGGATGTGTTTACATGCATTATGATAGTTTAATCTGCTTCCTAATTTCTAAAGCAATGCATTTTTCCTCCTCTGTCATTTATTTTGAATGCATCATGTTCACAAATGCTGATTAATTTTCCACTAGGGATTTTAGCCATCTGTGCTAACACAGTTGCTGAGAATCATACACAATAGGAAAAAGAGATAATAGTCATTAACATGAAACAACAATAAAAGACCTAAATTTGCAAGCTCCAACTTTGCCTACAGTTTATGATAAATGAAAAATAGTGCTTACTGAAAGCTGATTATGTGTTTCATTCTGTGTGAAGCCTGAGGGGCAAGGCTTAGAACACTAAAATCCTTCAAATTCCACCCAATTTAATGTCTCTCTCCAATTAACTTTGCACATTGAATCACTGAGTCAGCACAATCAGTGCAGCAAAAGCCATTAGAATAGATTTTCCTCTGTCTTGCTATAAAAGCATCAGTTGGTGATGACTGCTGATAAAGCAATACAAGGCAGCACAGCACCCTCAGAAAATTCTGTTTTCTTTGAACTCCCAAATTCACAAGTTTCAAAGTACTGCCTGCATATATACCAAAGGTTAGCTTATTTAGGCAAAGGCAATGTTTCAGCTTAGGGTAACAAGACAATGATAAAAATGTATGTGATGTAGACATTACTGCTATAGGAAGAGCTGGGGTGCAAGGAAAGAACTGCTGGGGAACAAGGAGTGTAAGAGTTAAGGGAAAACAAAACCAAACTGAACAAACAAGCAACACTTCACCTTCCTTTATCTTTTTTTTCTTAATAGTTTCCTCGATGACGTGTTTTGTTGAGTTATCAGTGAGCCAAGAATAAAGGCAACTAAATTACCAGATTGAACTGAAACACTGCTGGTTGTTTTATCAAGGCCACAACTGAAAAAACGCTATGTTTAAAAATATCCAGCATAATGTTCTCATTGCTATGAGTGATGTGAACTCACAGGTCCTACAAGCTCTTCTAGGTCAGCAGTCAAAGCCAAATTGGAGGCTGGCCACTACATACATTTGGTGCAGGTTGCGCAGAGTAAAGGGCTGCAGGGTCAGCGGCATATTGGCCGTACAGCCATAAACAAGGTGGATATGGCATCTAAATGAACAGTCCTAGGGAGAAATAGAGCACTTCTATGACAGAAGCAGAGTTAAGAAAACTTGCAGTCACAGAAAAAGGCCATCCCTCCCACCTCAGCTTCATTCCCAGTCTTGCTGTTTTCTCTGCTGTTTCATGGTGTTTTCTGACCTTATTAAGCTCACTGCAATGAGCCAGAAGATAAAAAGGTAAATAGTTTCCTGCTCATGCAGTGAGTGCTCGTGTACAGGAAGAAGGAAAGGTGGCACTAAAAGATGAGCAATCAGGCTAGCCTGACTCCTGACAACTCACCTTTCACCTAACAGGCTATGTTTGGGGGTTTTCTATTCTTCAAAGTGAAAAAGTGTGTTGATTCAATTCCTATTGATCTAACAGGTCCTTAAGAAAGGGGTAATGACAAATGTGTGACTTGCAACCCTACAAAAGCTCCATTTCTCTGTAATTTATTCTAATACATGCTCCCCCCGCTCCCCCAGTATTTCACTGAACAAAGTACTTTTGAGAAGATGCCTATCATAAAGAAAAAATTAATAATAATTTAAAAAAAGTTCCTTTGCTGATATCCTGAGCGAAATGACAGGTTATAATCCCAACATAAAGGAATCTATACTGGAGTTAAAATAAAGCCTTTAAGTTATATCGTACTTACAGTATTTAAATTTCAATAAAAAATTATAAAATAATTTAACTTATTTTCAAACTGCAGAAAGAATCAGAATATCCAAAATTATCTAAAGTTAATTATATCAAATAATTAAATTATGAAACACGTACGAATCACATAAAAATTAATGTCACTTTACAGTCTCAGTTATGCAACCACTGTGTTCGGAGACGAGAAAAAGGCAAGAACTCTGTTTTCACATTCTATCCACCCCCTTTTAAAACAAATCAATTCATCATCTTTTTAATTACAATGGACATAAAACATGCACACTATAAAAGAAAGAAGTTTGATCTCCAATATTTATTTCTGTATGCTGTTGAGTTAAAACTTGGGCTTTTTAAAATCATTTCAACGTATCCCACTCAGACACATTCAGTCTGTTCATATGATCTTTTTCAACATCATCGGTATTCTAAAAGAATACTAACCATCTACAATGTATTCGAATTCCCTGGCTTTCACATTTAAAAAAAAATAATAAATCAATGGCTTAAATTATACTGCTAGAAGCTTCAATTTTAGTGAAGTTTTGGAAAATATGGTAGAGTTCATAGTAAATGTAAACATTTCAGAAGAGACTGATAGCCCTCAACTGCCTGTTGAAAGAAAACCTATTAAAATGGAAGTATGTTCTATTATACAGATCATGTTACCAGAAATATATTTTCAGATTAATTCAGATAGTTTTGTAGGTAACGTTAATTCAATCAGTTCATTCACACTAAGAGAAGACTTTTTAGTGCCTTTAAGACAAAAAAAAAAAAAAAAAAAAAAGGAAAAAAATATACAATGACCAACTGTTTTAGCTTCCCTATAGAAATCCCCAGGGCATCTTTGCCATTACATGCCCGTTTGTACAGGAATACCAAAGCAAATATTCCTGTTTGAAGTATTCAGGTGTAATTTAGCTTAGGGTTCAACAATTCTTGCACTGCTCTGACAAAAGTCATACAATTTCACTTCAAGTATTTGAAATTCTATATTGTTACAGTGCAGGACCAAGTTTTGCAGTGACTCTCAAGGAATGATACAAATTTGAACTATTAAAACATGATCCTACAGTTTGTGATGTTTCATTAAAATATGCACCCGCAGAGGAAAATAAAAAAAAAGTCCTTCAAAGTTTGAGGTACACAAAGCCCACCTAACTCTACTATGAAACAGCAAATAAGACATTGCAGAATTGTTTTTTAAGAAAAGTCAACATTTTACTAGAATTAAATCTGTGATAGCATCATTTAAAAATATTTATACAAGTATCTCTCTGAAAGTCTTCTTTACTTTCAGAGTAAAAAAAAAATATTTTAGAAATAATTGCACAAAGCAAACAATTTTATTTGGCTTCAGTACCATACAGACTACTAGCTAATTTAAGTCAATCAGGCCTCAGAGCAAGACAAGGTCAAATCTGTTTTGTTGTTTGGGTTTGGCTTTGGTTTTTCTTAAATAGGTCATTCACTGTTGCACAGCACTACTTGCAAGAGCTCCTGACTAATTAAACCAACACATGGGGGACAGAAAGAAAATTTTATGTATATGTTTGTCCATCACACCACTCCAATTTTATCATCCCTATTTTGCCACCATCACTATTTGCTATACATTGCTAGATTAATGCAATTTTATTAAAAAAGAAATATATATATGCAGTTTTGAGACTTCAAAGTCAAATCCCTAATACTAATATAAAAAAATAGAAAGTTGGTTTGCTCTGATATTTTTTTTATTCTAAAAGCAAAATAAAATTCTCTTTCAGAATAACTGCCTTCATTATACCCTAGTATACTAACAGAGTACAATATCTTCTCATTTATTTATATAAATTGGAAAATAATTTTTATAATTTGGCTCTCAATTGCGCCCTTGTGTCAGAGCAGCACATGCATAGCATGCAGGGGACAAGAGGAGGAAGGGACTTCTGTGGCAGCTATCACCTGCAGCTCGCTGCCCCCTTTGCATAGTAACTGCAATCCACTAACTTAACAAAATGGTATCAACCAGCCTTCCAGCTGGAATGTATAAACATGCCAGCTTACCCAAAAAGCTTCTGAAGCAGATCCAGCAGCAGCAGCCAGACTGCTGAGGCTCTGCAGCTCCCAGCACACTGCAGGTGATGCCCACACTGTGGCAGGGGAGGAAGGATCAGCACTCTCCCCCTCAGCTAAGGAACTGTTTTGCTCACAGGCTCACAAGTTACTTGAGGACATGTAGTGAATTTGTGAATTTACAAAGCAACCAACTGGAGAACTTGCACATTAGACTAGCCTTTATGAAAGGGGACTGAGTCCTCAATTTGATTTGTATCATTTGGGGGTGGGCTTCTTTTTAATGAAATGATCTCATGAAATATAGTTTACAGAGTACAATGTCCTGTAAATTTTGGCAGATTGAAACAAACTGTGACAGCACTCTATGCAAAAAGTAGGTTTTGATGATGCCTAACCAATGGCAAGGCAAACAAGCCTGAGAGGACCAAACTTGCAGCTTGCCTACTGAGTTGTTCAGAAGCTTCTGACTTCCAGGATGTGCAGTATGCCCATTCCTCTGTATTTACCAGGCAGACTCCCAATGTAGCCACAGCTTCCAGGAGTAGTTCTCAAAGTCATGGGAAAAACTCAAAGTCAAAATTTAGAATGTGATTTGTTTTATAAAAAATGTTTCCTTACATAAAAAGGAATTGAGATTTTAGACTTGCACAATGGAAGCACTTAATTTTTACAGTTTCCTTGACTTCCACTTAAACACAGATTTTTGTGAAACAAGTGAAGAAATGTAAATCTGAGTAACAGCTAAGAGTCAGAAATATGAGATCCAAGAAGATACCCCATACTGAACTCTGGTATAACAGTCTGTCAAACAACAGTAAGAAGACGAACAGCAGCAATAGTACATTAGTGTCAACAGTCATATCATGAGCACTCAACAGCCACAAATGTTTCTAGTGTATGTTTAGGGAAAAACCAAAAAGAATTAGACTAATCATATGACAAGACTGATGCAATCCTTCCCTTCTCCTATTGTGACTTAGAAAGCTCTTGATTAAAACAAAATTTTTAGAGTACAATTTAAAACAGTCACCTGAGGATACAGAATTGATTTTCAACAATTCCTGTAATCCTGGAGGGACTTCAAAAGCTGTGGCTATACCTAAAACCAGTAGGTGAGAGGACTCAGGCAACATCAGACCTGCAGCCACAGGAGCTGAAGGTGCTCAGCAGGTCAGTAACATCTCTTAGGATGCATCCCAGTAATTTACACAAGATCAGTTCAACAACAGCTAAGAAACTTTAAATTTGTCATCTGAGATTGTTTCAACTTTATTTCCTACAGTTCCTCATTTTAAGTTCAATATTTTACTACAAATTCTGTACAAAACATAATGACAACAAGAAGCAAAGGTTGATATATTCTTCTGTGATGCCTCAAAGTCCTAGGTAGTCATAAAAAAAACAAACAAACAAAAAAAAACAGTTTTCTACCAACTACTCTGTTGAAAATAAGCTAAGTAATAAAACCAGAAGATTTTTAAGTGCTGTTTTCCCAGCTTCTCTTCTGTTATTTTAGACAAAAATACTGACAAGCACTTCTAAACTTGCCCCAAAAGACAAGTTAATCAAAACTTTTCAAATACCATTAAGGTTTCATTAAAGTAATTTCAGTTTCAGTTTAAGGAGGGTTCACTCATCATTAATCAAATATGTCAATGAGCTCTTTGGCCTAATGGTTTTGCATACAAATAGGAAGGCTAACTTAAGGACTCCAAGCCAGTCAAACTGACAAACACATTTCCAACAGCCTCACAGTAAAGAGACCAGACTGCATTCTTTAGCTGAGGGGACTCTTTAGCCAAGGGCATTGGCAGGCTGCTTTTATCAAAACTCACCACACATAATGCCACAAATCCAAACATATCATGTGCAGAAATATTTAGCGTTGTTAGTATTATGACAGGGATAAAATTGAGCAAAATATTCATAGTAACTGCAGAATCGCTAAGGTAGTAAGACTTACAGAAAATAACATATATTTTTTGCAATAAAATTAGTATCCCTTCTCAACACATGCCCATTTTCACTTCAAATAAAAGCTAAACAGGAATTACAACTCCCTCTCAGGTACTGGAGAGCTCTGGGGACAGGACACAGAATTTTAACTAGCCCATTTAAGTTACGAATAGAGGCATTTTTTTGCCAAATCAGACAGAGCTCAAGCATCAGGTAAAAACGTTCTTTTTTTCCCCCGAAGATGGATGAAGCAACCTGTACTGCCCCCATCATCACCTGTATTAAAATTCAGTTTTAATTCAGCTTCTCCATACCACAGCCGTGTGGCATGTCAGCAGGCCTCAGAGACTGGGAATACCTGAGGGAAGGGCTACAGCTGAGATCTTCACCTCTCCAAACTGATCCTAATTTGGCTCAGGATTTGTTCTTGGAGCACTTCATCTGACTTTAAAAACTGCACGGGCCCAACATCTGCTGTGCAATCCAGGTGGAATTCTCCATGCCCTGACTCCTGTTCACACTAACCCAGGAGCACAAAGCTTGTCCTCCCTGCTAGCTTCCTTCTTGGAACGTCACCACTTAAAAGTCTCACAGAGCAGAGATCCTATCTACCAGCAAATCTGACACATTTTCCCCTGACCAGCAGAGCTGGAGCCTGGTAACAGGTATGCCTGCTTCTCCGCATGCCGGGAACAGAGTCAGAGGGGGAGCAGGCAGCAGGGAAGAAACACAAAGTTCATCATGGAGATGGGATGCACACTCAATCTATCCTGCCTGGAGAAGTTTCAGCAGGCTTTGGTCACCAGGCTGCCAGGTTTGGCTCCCTGGCCATCACGTATCAGCCAACTACACAAAACAAGCCGTGAGACAGATGCATGAGTAGGTCTCCACCTAGCCTAGCCTATCTTCAAAACCAGATACACTGTGATAAACATTCAAAGCTCAGAATTCAGATGAGAAATTCCATTTCTTTCACCAGACTTGACTTTTATTCCAGTGCTGGGAAACAGACTCTTAAGTTAAATTTGATGAGGATGTACCACTAACATGACCATTTTTAATCATCAGATCTTTGATACTCTTACTAATCGTAACAAATATACTTGTCCTTGAGGGTAACCATTCTAGTACTATTTTTACTCCAGTATTCAAGCACAGGTGCCTGAGCTTGCTGCTAATGACAAAACTGTCAGTGGCAGGGGAAGGAAGGCAGAATAAAGGAGGGCAAGGGTCAAGAAATTAGTCTTCTGATAATGAAAGGGTGAATAGTGTGCATATTTTAAGTAACTTTACAGTAACTGCAAGATAAAGACCTTCAAAGTATCTCTTACATTTTTAACAGAGTGAGAACAGGTCTAATGCATCGGTTTCACTGTTTGCTAAAACTTTCATGCTGGTATCCTTACAGTTAAGCAGGTGAGGTTGTGATAAACAGATGAACAGGCATATTGGATGGAAATTTAAATACATTTATACTTATGCCCCTCAGTTTGCAATTAAAAAAAAAGATACACTTACATTTCTTTGAAGCTGAGGTCAGGAGAAAATATAGAGCGGTAGAAAAATAGTTAAACATGTAAATTTTGTGAACCCAGGGTAAAAGAAAATATAGGTATAATCTTTAAGAAATGAAGATAAATATGCTATACCTGGGGAAACTGTATCTTCATAGATTATGTCACAGATTAAGACATGCATAATTGATTTAGCTAGCTTAAGACAAATGAGACACACGGAGAGCCAAGAAAGTAATAGTTTTATGGAACAGTCATTACGCTTAACTAATTAAAATAGTTTGTATCATGCAGAGTAGCTTCCATAATTTATATGTATTCAGTTTTCATATTTTCATTAATGGATATATTTAAGACTATACTGACAAATGAAAAGTTTTAGTTTAAGAAAATTAATCCACAGGAAAAAAAAATTGACAAGGCCAGATCAATTTGACATTATGAGCTTAGGAACCTGTTCTCAGTAATATTGCTGACAAACACCAATTTGATTGTGTGTTTAAAGCATGGAACTTAAGATTTCTGAAAGATGTAAAACCTTAAGAGTCAGATAAAATCAAGCCTGTTTGTGGACTTACAATTTTCATGGCACAGGGATGGTTTTGCTTTTGTTCTGTTAAAAAGTAAAGCATATAAGAGGGTTTTTTTTACTTTTGAAACTCAGGATAATATGTAAAAAACAACCTATTTTCTCCTACATTCCTCAAGGGAAGGCCTTAAGTACTCTGGCTTCAGTTTGGGCACGGCTGCTTAGCATATATGGGTGGGAGCATCTCATTTATTTTTCCTTAAGAAACTTATCACACAGGAGGAGTCAGCTGCAAGGCAACTATTCTACCTCAATTTATACAAGCTGCCATTTTGGGTTCACGTCCTTGAAAACCTCTCCATCTTTCTTGTTTAGTTTTTTCTCATAAAAATACGAGGAAAATTTCTTCCTTCTGTAAAGGCTGTACAGAAATTTTTTTTTCCCCACCATGTTGGTTTGTTGTTCAGTGAGGCTATGCTGATTCTCATTCTTTGCAGGACCAGCCTCAATAATTATTCAGCAATTCTGACTCACTCCTTATGTATTGACAATTCATTAAGTAGAAAAAATAATTATATAGCATTAACCTTTTCATTACCATTACATGCACACATTCAAGCACTCATTCTTTAGTTGAAAGCTTATATTAGGTACTGATATAGAATACAAGACATTATACAATAAAAGTTTTCACATTCTCCATACTGTAAATAAACATAGTAGTAAGTAGTAAGTAATTCCTTATGTATAGCAAAAGAAGCGTACAGAATCACCAAGGTAGTATCTAGTCAATTAAGCAACATTTGATTGTTATTCTTCATAGCAAAGAACAGCAAGGATTATTGCTTAGCAGACTCTTGTTTTTAAGGATTGTCAGCTTTGAGTGTGATCCTGGCTGTTATACTACCTATGTTTTCTCATTCCTTCTTCCCCTCATCCTCAGAGTAAAAGGCAAGACATGGGGGAAGGAGAGATAATAAAAAACAAAGAAAAAAAATGATAAAAACGAAAAAAGGAAAAAAAGAAAAAAAAAAAGAAACCCAAAGTCAATCAATCTCAATTGCTTCCTTTTTCATTCCCCTATTAATCGCAGTTTCATTCCAACAGTGTGAAGGTGAAACACAAGTGGTTTATTGTACACTTTTTTTCACTGCAATATTGGTGCAGTTAAGCTAGTTATCTAAAGTCACAGTAATCTGATTCACTGCCACCATCACAGTCATCTGAAAGCTTTTCTAATAGCAACACCCATAACAGTAGTATGGTTAAGATGCAGATTTGTTAATAAGATTCAAGGACTCTGATGTTTCTGTAGATCATCACAAAGTTGTTTACTGTGCAAGAAAGAGCTTGTCAAGTCATCTCCAAATATTTCAATATGCAAAAAGTGAACTGCTCACAATTAACAGATGTAATGTGCTATGACAGTGCACAGCTCCTGTATTTTAAAACACACTGCACGTTTGGGCTAGTGTGTGACGTGGTGTTTTTTTTTTTTTTTTTTTAATTTAACTTAGATGCACTTTGATTTAAATGAATTCTAAGAGTTGCTGTGCAGTTTTTAGAAGTGAAACAAGATACAGAATAATTTATGAAAAAATGTAGAAGCAAGCCCAAGATCACAGTAAGCTTTATAAATATGTGTCCAAGTGCCTACCTTGCACACAGCACTGCTATGAATTCAGACTATCCTGGTAGCCACTGAATAAACTTTATAACGTAAGTTACCTGGGTTCAAGCCAATTAACTACTTAATTATCTCAATGGGTGCTAGCAGAGATGTAACACCCCATGAAATTTTGCAAAAAGTACAGGAAAAGAACATCAGAGTTTCTCTAGCCTCCCAGCTCAGCGCACTCAGTGGCACAGCAGGGAAGCATCTTCAATTCAACATAAACTACTTCCACAGAAAAGTATGGCGTAGGAAAACACATGCATTTCAGGTACAGTATAACGTTTGGAAAAAAGATAATAAATTCAAGTCAACTCTAACAACATAACTTTTTTTACTGAGCACTACAATTGTATATTCTAACATAATTTTTCTAAATCCCAGCCAGTACCTGCTTCTAAACAGCTCAGGTTTTCTCCTACACCTTTATTGAAAGCTATTAAATAAATGTTCTTCCTAAGAAACTTAATCTAATGATTGTGACTGCTGGCCACTGATCATCAATAACATTGATTAGCTTTAGCACTGCTGAATTGTATCAGCCAGATTTTGTCCCAGCATTCCCATGAAGAGATACATGATCGTTTAGAACTGAGTTTTTATGCTCCCTTCGCACACAGTTAGCCACAGCAACTGGAATACCGCCACTTTCAAAGATTTCTTTTTCTCCCTTCACTATACTAGTGCTATTAAAGTGACCAATACAAAAGTGGTGCACACAATGTTCAAAAGCCTTGCTAAGTACCAGTTTCAGAGTAAGATAAATGCCTTTATCCCAAAATACAGCTTCACATATACACAATTATTCTGGCAAACAATTTGCCTGTTTTGCTCAAAACATACTTTATGAAGGCACATTTCCCAAGCAAGTATTTTCATATGAAATACCTGATTTAGTAGCATTGAGTGAAGTGTTTATTAGAGCCAAAATAATACTTCATTTTGCTCAGCATGACATCATTTAATTCATGTTCTGTAAATCAGAAAGACAATGTTCATGCAGTTCCACTCATCTTCATGGACTATAACATTTTCCCACACCTGCTCCACAAATAGCTTTGTTACCGCAGATGACCTAGCAAAGCCAGCGCTGTCTACACAAATGCACACACAATGGTAAAGTATGTAAACAGCTCTACCAAAACTTTAAAGTGACCAAGTTTGGGTTCATTAAAATACTGTAAAAAACAGAGGAAGCAAATTATATTCACAGAGTAGTAGCATTATACCCAAGTACCCTCCAAATTTCAATAAATACAACTTACTGCAAATGTGACAATGCAGACATGGATCCACCAAGCCTAACTTACATCATCAATAGCCTTCAGCACACTTTCCAGTTTAATCATAACCAACAAATTAAGTTCACCAATTCAAGCAATTATTTATCTCACTCCTCTAATAGAAAAACATACTTTTTCTAATCATATGTGGCTAGATAACACCTGTCATATAAGGCAACTTCCCACAGATCAAAAGATCAATATGTCTGGCCAGTTCATCTGTGCAAGTTTTAGGTTTACTTTGCAGGATCACATAAAAAGTGCTATCACTCACTGAAGTCATGTAATATTCTCACTCATCTATCTTTTGAAGAGATTTTGTTCATAGAACCCAACTAGGAACATATTTGGAACATTTTGTTGACTTATCTTGGACTTAACCAGCAAATTTAATTCATAAAGACAGAATTGGTCAAGTGTTTCTGCTTTTCCTAGCTCTATTTTTTGACTCTAATAAATGCAGGAAATTTTAAGTTTGATTTATTTTGTAAAAGTTTTCTTTTAAAGACAAATACTTTTCAGATTTTTATGGTTTTTTTGTTTTTACAGACCAGAGAAAACCAAGTAATCACATTTCATTAAAGCATTCAAATATTTTTTAAAATAGAAACCACCATGGGAAATCAAATTTGGAGAATACCTAGCTGTTACAGCAGAAACACAGACACTATTGGGGACTATGGAAGATCATTTGAAAAACTGATAGATACTCAGCACAAGTCCAATCTTTTCACCAGCAAAAAAGGGAACATGCAACAGTGTTAAGTGGTCAGGCCAAGAACAGCCTCAAAACCTCTGGCAAAATACCCACAAGTGGGTTGGGACTGTGAAAATGAAACATTTAGATAATTTAACTCTTGCTTCTGAAAGTCATGTGAAAATGTGCTATATCGATAGTTTCAGTGAATCCATTGTTCAGAACAAGCACAGGCAGATTAGCTGGTGGCTTTAAAACATTTCTGAGCTTCCAAGGGAATATCTAGTAATAGATCAGTTGTTAGCAGCTGTGTTTGTGAACTTGTTCAAAACTGGCCTTTCCCCTTCCCTCCCACAGCATAATCAACTATTTATACTGATCTAGATCAAACCCAGAGGCCAAGAATGACACCCTTTACTAATTTCCTTACTCTGTTAAAACTAGATTCCTTAGTCTTGAAAACATGCTAATGGAGTAAGCATTAAGTCATCGGTACAAAAATGGATGTCTTTCAGAAAAAAGTTCCCAGAAATAAAGAAGTAAAAAGTAACTAGTTCTACAAAACTAAAAATAGCAATAATAAAAAAATAAAATTGTTTGTTTGTTTGCACTCAGTTGCTTTCCAAACTGAGTCTCCACATATGTTGCCATCTAGTTGTGTAGCACACAGAAAACAACACACCCTCCAGGTGCAGGTTACAATTTTTTCTTTATTATGGCAAGTTTTAGAGTCCAGGAATACCACTGTAATTGCTAGATGTATCCAAAGTAGCACCTGACCCGTAAAACCAGCTTTATTTAGAAAGTAGTAAGTAGATATCTGCACGTATCTATCCACAATATACCACTTCAGCCCTCAGAACCCCAAGCTCCTTAGTGAACCTAATGGTTTTCCATTGTCAAATCTAGTCATGAAATTTTGTTTAAATTCAAATGTTCACACCCATATGTAGGTGCTAAGAAGAATATGCACAGCTTCTGAGTCATACAGTTAAAATCTATCCATTTAATACCCAATCTGGCGCCATTTAACCAGCTATATCTTTGCTTAACAAATGTGAATGCAAACTACACTCCTTGTTTCATGATTTTTTTTTTGCAGCATGTCTTTTATGAATCTATACTTATACTAATATATTTGCTTATTGTAGTAAGGCAAGCTGTTTTAATACTAACAGTATTTAACAGTCAAATAAAATAGCCTTTAATGTGTATTAAATAGAATAAAGGAAACAAGGTAACTAAACCACACACAATTAACAACCATAGAATGCAGTCATTTTTGTCATATTTAGGCAAAATTTCAAGGATTTCTCCTTTGAAAAAACGAACTAAAAAGGTCTCCGTGCTGCATTATTTACAGTGGAATTAGAGGCATTATCATCACCTCTTTACTAGACTTACCTATGACAAAAGTGAACTGGACTTTTTTTTCAAGTTGGTTTCGCTCCCTGCACCCCGCAAGTTTGTGAAGCTAATTCCTTGTTCATTCCTGGCTCCTAAGAAAACTCCTCCTGTAACATCCCTGAGTGCATTTGAAAAGGTGCCAGCTGCTCAGTTCTAGTCCTAATATGGAAAATGCCTGACTTCAGTTAATTCATTTCAAATTAATTTAATTGCACTTTAAAACACTGTCTTTGTATGAAGCTAATTAAAGACACGTAAAGATTAGGCTTAGCAAAGAAAACACCATACAATAGGAAAAAAAATTTCCAAAATACATTCTCTAATCTAGTAAAACTTAAGGGACACAATCTACTGAATTCAAAAGAACAATTTCTATATTTAAAGTTTACTTTGTATTTTATGAGGAATATTTTTTCATATTAGATAAGTTTCCTTCACATAATTGAAAATAGGAGTCTGCAGTAATTAAGGATGTTATTTAAAGGAAAAAAAAAAAATCCGAAGCCTGATTTACGCATTTTAGCAACAGAAATATTTTCACAGTGAAAAATACACCCTAAGTCTTTTCAGGGTAGCTGTGGTTGAATAATGCTGATTTTGCCAGTTTTCCATTATGAGATTGAGGTCTAGAAGAGCTCAAGTAACAGGCTGAAAAATGCACTCTTTTCATTAGTCTTGCAGCATGTATTAACATAGCGTCTATTGTACATCAAGTTGCAAAATTATTCTGAGATGCAAGAGTCCCTAGGTGATGGGCCAGTAAGTACAGATTTTTCAAACTAGATGGAAGTGACAGTCTCATTTACTATCAATTTTTATGCTAGTAAAGACACGCAAGAGCTGCCTTCACCACTCATTTCTGAGTTTTTAATCAGTTTTTGGCCATCTCTGTCTATAACCTAGAGGACCCATTTAACACAACAGTAACCTCTGAAACCAGTAGTCATTAGTAAAGGGCTCTCAGGAAGGCAAAGAATTAGACACAATATTGACAGTTAAGATCTACCAGAACATGCACTATCGATCCTTCTGTGCTATGTGGCTGAGTCTACTGCAAACGTTAGGGCAGTGAACCACCACTGCCACCTACCCACATGCCTACAGCTGCATCTTCACTCAAAAGAGGGATTTCCAAGACTTGACTAGGAACAAAGCATGCGAGAATCTCAACCTTCAAGCCACCTGAGCTACAAAAAGCTGTCAGAAGCCTTTTTCACTCCTACATTGTACAGAAAGAACAAGCACAGTGCTTCCATCCTTTCCCAGACCGTTCAGTTCCTTGTCCTCAATCCAGTCTTACTCATTACAGAGCTTCTGTGTTTGACCTGGAGCTACCAAGCCTAACCAGTCCGATTCCAGGGGGAGTTACTGTGTTTTTTAAACTATAGGACAGAAGACACATTCACAAAATCGTCTGAACAGGAAAAGGTCCTTACAAATTACAGAACTGACCATACATCATCCATCAGTCACGTTACTGCCTGCATATTCAATATCCCGCCACACACTTCATATTCACAGCAGTACAAACAGAATACAGGCAATATGATTTCATAGAATGAAAGGTAAACACCTCTCATACAAGATCTTTATCAAAACACTGTATTTTGTTTGCCCCTGAAGTTCCTTCCTTTCTTTGTATCTTAATGTTCACTAAGTCATTAAGGTAAAAAAACATTCAAGAAGTAGTCAGAAAGTTTTATAAAAAGGTAGGAAAGCCCCAACATGATGAGTCTTCCATTACTCTCCCCCAAATTTTTATTTTGTTTAATATACAGTACATAATTTAGGTCTAAAAGGATGTAGGTTATTAATAATAGGAAAGCTTAGCAGCTTGTAGAAACAGAAGGTTCCCATCACCCAATGATAATAAAGATTACAAAAGAAGAATTTTATTGCTGCCTGATCATTGCAATGACAACTGTGAAACAGGGCACTTGTCCCCTGCTTTTTTTTTTTTTTTTTAATAGGAAAAGTAGCTATATGGTTTACCCTTTATGATTTTAGGCAAAAAGGAAACAGAGCCAAGAGAAAAAATCATAAGGTAAGCACTCCCTCAGTAATGCAGCTATACCAATAGTACTCGAAGTGGTGCAGGCAGTATAAGCCAAGTAAAAATCCCCAGGCAGAGTAAATCCACACAATGCTATTAAGATCAGAGAAACTGTATTCTCAAATATATACTCCATCTCAGGCCCCAAGAGTCTTGAAGTATGTTTGTGCTGGAGTTTTATAAAGTGTTCTGGATGCAATCGATGGTAGCAACCTATCATCTTCAATGGGAGCAAATGTAGATCATTACAGGTACTCTCAGGAAAACTATCCCTGGAAATACAGCAGCCACAAAGAGGTCTTAATATAAGCCATAGTTAGACAGTTGTGTCCTTATTTAATTCATATTTATATGACACTTACTGAAAACAATATTCTAGTTTCTTTGTCAGTCTCACAAGAAGGTGGTTACTCTCCAAGTGACTTGGTTACATTTATTCTTCTTCTTTTTTTGTTTTTTTTTTTTAACATCTTTTTGTCCTTCCCTTTTTCATAAGATTCTTGATTACAGCTTGCAAAGGAGCATTTTTTCTGGAAAGTTTAGATCCCTTGGACTGCTGGGCTAGCCTGCACCTTGCTAATGAATGTGTCTTCACTGATCATCTCTCAAAAGATCCAATTCTACCCACCCCTAAAAAACTATTAAAATCCTCAGCAAATACAATGCTTCCCAGAAGGAAGTAACTTTTGGTTCTACTGTTGAGAATTCCAGAGCCATCTTCCACAGTGGAGTCACCAGAGAATAAAGAGGCAGATGAAAATTAATACATATGGAATGTACCGTAACACATGGAAATAAGAAAAACAACTCTGCTGTTAAAATGCCACTATGAGGTGTTACCCACTGACTGCAGTTTCACAGCTGGACTACAGAGTTACAGTAAATGTAGTAATGGGCTGCTTCCTTGATACGAATATTAGCATTTGAAGATCTGATTAAGGAATGTAGCTATTGCAAGGCTAAGCCTCTGCTGAGAAAACAGATACTTTAATCCTTGGGAATAACTGAAATATCTCCCACAAGTATTCTGTAGCATAACGTACATACAATGGATATATATGTTTAAATACATAAAGTTTTTGCCTGATTTTTCACTGGAACTACCCCAAAATAGCAACTATCCATTAACACATGCCACCTTCCCTATTGCCTTCTTAAACAGAAACTTTGCTAAAACACAGTAACTGCATTTGAACCTAGAAATCCTGTACCTCTCCAAACAAAAGACTACATTAGAAGAACGTTAAGTCGTGCCAAAGAGCTAATAAGAAAGAAACTCAGAAACACAGAACATAAAGTACTTCTCATTGTAATGTGAAAGTGTCTGTGAACATGCTCATCAGTTTTGTGAAAGACACATCACCAAGACCCTGAAAGAAATTACTGGGTTCTCTGTTAGAAGCTGAGAGTTATTGACCAAACAGACTTGGAGATCTTCCAGCTTGTTAAAGGTGCTAATGATTCATGCATGCAATTTTTGAAGAAAGAAATTAGGTTCAGCAGTAAGTTTGATTTTTCTGTCAAAAAGTCAAACTGCACTGTAAGTTGCGCAGTGCTGCTATCTGCCTGAATGTGCTGAGACACTTCAGAGAAAAATTGTAATTTAATATACTCCCCAAACAACTTGCCCTCAACAAGCCAAAGTTACATACGAGGTTTCTGCCTTTTATAAACCCTACTTTTTAAACCAAGTAAATACATTTATGTGTTCAGTAACACTGTGCTATTTACACTGTTCCATTATTGCAGGTGCCTATGAAAAAGCACTCTTTAGTTCCATGCAAATTTAACACACATTTTCAAAGACTTTTGATCAGGTAGGCAAAGGAAGAGCTTGTGGCAAGTGATCCTGTATTTCTGCATCTTGCGTTCAATGCCACGGGAAAGTTCTGCTGCAGTACATTTGTCATATATACTCTCACGAAAAAAAATACCATGTAAAAAGTATTTTCTGTTTGTTTACAGAAATTTCCATTAAAACCAGGGAAAGAGGCGGGGGAGATGGTTGTGTTTTATGCAGGGAGACTAAATGTGGTTAAGCAGCCAGAGGAGGGTAAGAACGTTTTGCTTCTGTATGTATCATAGTCTTGAATTTTAGAAAGCTTTTCTTCATAATCATTCATTTTCTGGAGTTTCTAGTTAACTCATACCAATCAGCAAAGCTTTCGAAAAGACATAATTAAAGTGGAGAAGGTAAGAAAGGAAAATTGAGTATATTATTGGGTGGGGGAAGGGGGAGAATTAAGTGAGAAGTAAAAATACACATTCTGAATCCCAGCCCAGAGAGAGAAGTGGATAATTTGAGCTATGTCTCTTGTTTCCAATCTTACAGCTGGAAAATCCCTGTTAGTGTCCTATCCTAAATCACCATCTTGATGGCATACAGGAAAAACTAAAATGACCAGCAGTAATTACCAGTAACAATGGATCTGTTAGGTCAGTTAAGTCAAGATAAATGTAAATCAAATGTAAAGCTGAATATGGTATATGCATACGTATACAATAGTCTCAAAGCACCTGTTTCTGTTCTCTTTTTGAGACAGAATAGCTTCTCCATGTAAAATATCTTGTAAAGTGCAGAAACACTAACAAAATCAAGGAAGATAAATCAGGTTCACTGCAAAAATGTCTCTTGTAAATTCTAGTACATGGTTGGTCTGGGTAAACCCTACCTAAAGAAAAAAAAAGTGCATGGAAGATGTGCTTTTAGCTCAGAGCCCCCAACTGTGTATAAATAAAATATTTAAATAACTGCCACAAAGAGAATACACAGTAAGTTAATCCTCTTTAAGTAGTACAAGGAAAATAAATTGCTCAAAGAAAGGTTTTTCTAAATTAACTTTGACAGTAAGCCAAAGTTTAAATCAGGAAGTATTTAATCGTGTATTGGACTTGCTGTATTTTTTCCTCTTTTTTTTTTTTTTTTTTAACGTACTTGATCACACTACTCTGTCCTAGATACATGTATGTGTAACAGGCTTTTTGATGGCAAAAACTGTGCTCAGAAAATTGCAGAGTTGTGTTTGATGGAACTGATACATTGACTGCTAAATTCCAGACATCTTTGCCCCACTTACCTAATGAACCAAACTTACTAAATCTACATCTGTCCTGTATAACTTCTTCCAAACCTGAAGTGACATTATCACATCATAAATTCACCAGAGGGAGACAGTCACAGAATAAAACTAACAGTAAAACAATATAATTAGATGAAACCATGAAAAAAAAACATGAAAAAAAACCCAGCAAGAGGCAATGATGGCTCACCCTGACTTTTCAAGAAGGCTGCTGTGCTAGTGTAGTCAAACATCAACATTCAAACTCCTAACAGAATTTTATTTTAAACTTTCCCATTATGTTGAAGCAGTAGGTCATCCAAATAAACCAAGTGTGTATTAGCTTTTCAAAGGGAAATGTGGGAGGCACAGCTAGAACACTATTAAATCTAAACTGAATTAATACATACAGAAATATTTTTTTGCTTGCCATAAGAAATCCTTGAGTACAACAACTTACTGTTTGTTAGTATCGTGATTTTCTCACTTTTGAGAAAACAGATCACAAATTGTCCATCCCCTGACTATGAAACTTACCCATTCTACATTTTCAGAGACAGTGAGGTGAAGCACCTGTTTCCAGGGCAGGGGAATGTAAGCACACCATAGGCTGGATAGCAGCAAGGGGCATGCATCTACACACACACATAGAACAAAACAGTTGCAGAGAAATTGCAAGTCGCAGGTTTTTTTTCCAAGTAATAATAATTAAAAAAAAAAACAAACCAAAAACCACAACACCCAAAAAACAACAAAGCCTTCCTGTGGAAAGTAAATGCATCTCACTGAAATTAAAAAACAAACAAAAAAAAAAAACCAAACAAACAAAAAAAAAAAAAAAGGAAAAAAGTTGGACCTCTCAGTGTGGGTTTATTTTTCAGATATAGCTCTGCTAAGCAAATGAATGTGCAATTTTTTTTTAAAAAAATCACATATTTAAGTGAAAAACATAGTGCCAATTTTAACTTCTTCATAGGAAAGAGGCACTGCAAGTTTTCATGTAAGTCAGAGACACCCTTCTGTTTGTTTTTGAAAAGGTGTCTCCAGTCAGAAAAATAAACAGAGATCCACAAGATAAGGCTGCTTCAAAGAAACCTCACAATCCAATCAACTATTTTTTTTCCCTAATAAAAATCATAAACCACTGATGAAGTATTACTGGGCTGGCACACTACCAGCTGTATTAATGCAAAGAGGCATCCCCCACCTACCTGGAGGAGCACAGCCTCCACAGGAGTCAGCTGTACCATCACAGCTCTGGGAGGACAGTAAACCTTTCACACACCAGCACACACCCCTAAAATACCAGGAAATACGAGGCATGTACAGAAAGATCTAGCGAACTCCATTAATTACGGAACAGCAGTAGGAACTTTACGATCCACCCACAGATTTACAGGCACTAACCCTCATCAGCCGGCACTGCACACAGAGCCTCTCCAACATCTCTGTGCCCCAAGCCGTTTTACAGAGGGCAGACATCCCACTGCAGAAACCCACACTGTGGCTGCTGGCACAGAGCTGAGGCTGTAAAAGAATGCCTGCTTCCACATACTTTAGCACTATCTCAATAAAATAATAAAAATATCCAGGCCTGTACGTATTCCAAGCATTGTACTCTACTTCACACTAGGAGTTTGCTAAATGCAACCAGCACACCATCCAGATTCCTAGCTATTGCTCAAATGAGCTTTTTTTAATCACCAAGCATTTGTGCAAGTTTGCTACTCCTAACTTCCACACGTTTGTCCCATTCGCCCAATGCAACACAAGCGTGTTAGATCTACCACTACAGTTTCTTCCAAAGATAAATGGGACTTGCATATTCTGAAACTTACGAATGCATAAGCAACAAGTATTTAAAAAAAAAAAAAGTCAAAGAAGATAACTAAAAATAAAGGAAACCACAGCCAGCAGACCGAGAAACCAAGAACGTTCCAGACGTTCTAGCACATTCTTCACCTCAGCTACTTTCCTCCCTTGCCTAGGAAAGGCTAGAAGAAACTGCATGGGTTTCAGCAAGAAAAGGAATATACCAGATCAAAGATGAAAGATGACAAAAGCAGGAAAAGAAAGCTCAAGCTTCTCTTTACAGTGCACATTCCACAACGACAAGTGCATTGAAAGCTGGATTTAGCAAGCCATTAAACAATAAACAAGAACTTGTACTCACCACCTCAGCTTCTCTTCCCGCCCAGGGCAAGCTCACCCTGGTTTTTAGGAAACCTACCAAGTTCCTACCTGTCTGTCTTAAAAAGTTTTGCAGCCTTTCTACTTCAGAGACCCACCAAAACCCTCCCTAGCATTGTTTTTGCCTCAATTCTGTTTTTTTTTCCAGTGAGAGAAGAGTTTGTGCTGAAAGCCTCTCCCATGAGCTCGGCCGTTGGTGGCAGTGCTGCACATGGCCGCCTGGCAGAAGGCGGGAGGGAGCTCCCTCAGGGACCTCAGCTGTGGTAAATCACCGCTCTGCCCCCACAGGTGCCCACTGAAACTCGCTTTACTCACCTCCCAACAAATTTGTCAGCTTGCTTAGCACAGGGGGTAGGGGGTGGTCTGGTTTTGTTGCTGTGGAACCAAGGGTAACCCATTTGCCCAGCTGCGACAGCCTCAGGAGATTTATGAAGTAATGACAAGATTCAGGAGGTTGAAGACTGGTATCAGCAAGGTCCTTCCCACGTGGATGTGCACGTATGAGAAAGACGTGCTAAGAGAGGGGCAAAGACGTGCTAACACAGAAACCCAGTGTGGGCGGTTTGGCTGGCCCCCACAGCAGGCCCACCTTTACAGCCACCATCCCTCAGGGACCCCCAGTGAACCGCTCCTGTGACCCTGCCCTGAGCAGCTGGAGGGGGCAGCTGCCCTTCCTCTCCCCATATTATGCAGCTCTCCTCCTGCCTCGCAGGCCGGGGTTTTGCTGCAGTAATCTTTAGAACCGTTGTCTTCATGTGCAGGTTAAAAAGTATGTGGTCTGCCACTAGAGAAGGGGAGAGAAGTGACTCCCCTTACATGCAGTAGCATAATGCTAGTAAAACAGTGGATAAACTTATGAAATTGATTAAAAAGCAAATCATGAATAAATTTAACCTGATTTCTTGTTTCAGGCCAGGTACATTATATTTTAATGAAGCTAAGAAGTAAGCTTTAACTGCCTTTGCCCTCAACACTTTGGTTATCGAGCAGCCCCCTGCCCCTCTGCCCATACCCTCAAACAGTGTCTATAATAGAGGACTAACATAGTCTAGTTGACAGCCATGAAAAAAAAATCTAAGAGGTTTGATCTTAGTCACTGAAAAAAACACCACTGTCACCACTTACTCTGTCTGCAAGTAATGATCTAGATTTCCAAAGAATATAAACTTTGTAATGAAGGTCAATCAGAATGTGGGACAAAATTTTCCACTGACAAACGTGCTAGGGTAACCAAAATCGACTGGTCTATTTTCATAACATAGCTGTATTTGTTTACACACAAACAGAAATAATGAAGGAAATGGATTTTAGGTGTCTTAAAGTCATTAAAGAACAGGTCTAAAGTCCTGGAGAAAGAGATAGTAAGACAAAGGGTAAGAAAAAACATGAGGTTCTTTTTATAGGAATATGCTGAGTCACACTGACATCCTTTACAAAAGGAGTTTTTTAGGGGAAACACCTGTGTTAAGAAGCTTCATCCAAGGAAGTTAATTATCTCTAATAAGCTGTGCAGCAGTTGTATTTGATAATGCTAATCAGCTGAAAGTCACACAGTAAACAAAACTGTCCTGTGCCAGGTTTTTTGACTCTTGAGTAATTCCTGAACACCACACATGATCAGCAACAGAACTTAAAGAAACCTTTAGAGTAGAAATTACAATTCTCAGAAACCAAGGAAAACACCTAAAGAAGGTGAGCTAGAATTATGGGATTCCCTTTGCAAAGCCTAAATTCAGAAACTAAAAAATTGCAAAGGATTTTCTATTTTATAGAAATAATAGAATAATAGAATATTAATTCTATAATTAATCTTATTTCTAAGATTACAGTTAACCCATTCATCAGTTTATCAGGCAAAGCAGCATGTCTGTGAGGAGTACTTTTGGAGGAGTAGTGAAGCAACAGGAGTTTGCTGCATTTCACATAAACCATTAGGTGTCACGAAGGTGTGCTTTTAGCATTTTTCAGAGGAAAAAACAGTGCAACAGAACTAGACAGATATGTGCTAAAGATGAACACAGATGAAGATTCTATTTTCAAGAAATAATGGAACTAGGGAAAAGTTTACTACAACAGCACATCCAGTTAGAGCACAAGTTTGAAGACATCACTGATCTTTTTGTTTCAATAGAGAAGGAATGAGTAACCAAGATCCTTCAAAATATTGAAGGATGTAGGCAAATGTTTAGCTAATCTACTTTCCTAAAACGTCATAACTTGAGCGTAAGTCACATTTTTAAAAGATTTAATGTAAAGATACTTTTCTGAAATATGTCAACTTACATAGGAAACAAGCTTTGAAACTTGGCAGACTAAATGGAGAAAGCCCCACTTTTAACACTACTGAGTCAATCTAGGCAGCCACAGCTTAAGAGCACTAGGGAAGTCCTTGTACACCAGCATACACCAAGTTGGAACCTAGAAGGAGTTTTCTGTATTTTGGTATCAGGAAAAAGGCTGAGCTTAATAGTTGACTAGGAGAGATGGCTTTGACATTCATGCGTGGAGAATAAAACCATCACATTGCTATTATAGAAGGACAGGGTGAAGGGACCACAACTTGCCCCAAGATTAGGGGTGGGTCTATGCAGATATTCTTCTTTTCACAAATACCCTTTATCTCAGCTTGGAGAAACGAAAAGATTTTTAAACCAGGAGGAGCTGCATTTGAATAAAAAGTTTTCTTGTATGCTGGAATACATGCCAACATATTTAACATTTTAGGTCTGGAAAAGCAATTGGTCAAGACCAAATAGAAATATGGATCCATAAACAACTCTGCCTGTTCACTATGTTATTCACTTCCACTGAATTTCTGAGTTAAAGCAAATTCTTCCCAGTCCTCTCCAACCCCTGGGAGGCTTGTTTCCTCCCTTCTGATAACTGCCTTTTGCTGCACACTCCTAACTTTCTATTGCAAATCACTCAAATGCCTTGTGGACTCCAGAAGAGTGTTTGTCTGACTGGGCTCACTGGATTCCCAAGGGAAGAAAAAATACCTTCCACTGTTCTTCCCCGTAAGTTTTATCTGCCCCACCCATCTTTTAGCAGAACATACAGTATAATGGGAACATGCAAGTAAAATCATCCCTCAAAGTTAGTATTAGCTGAAACTAACATAAACAACTTGACACAATAACTCAGTGGGGGCTGATAATAATAGAAACATGTGCCTAAAATAGGCAAAATTATACAGAGGTAGAAAAGGATACGATTGTAAACTGAATATATACCTGGGAAAGATCTGGAGCTTGCAGGGATACCCTCCAGACCATTACATTAAAATAGATGAAATTAGGTCCAGAGCTGCATCGTGTACATACCCATCTAATTTAATGTAACTGCCCAGTCTAATGTGAAATATAGATGTATATATTATTATGATTTTCAAGAACACTTCCAAGAAAATTAATTATAGCTATTAAAAAAAAGTACCTGGGATAGCACATTTCCAGCCTGTTTTAACAACTTAAAGTGACTCAGAAAAGTGGAAGGTAATTGTATAAATACAAAAAAATACAGGCTAAGTGGAAGCACTAATGGTAACACAAGAAAAATTAATCCCCAGTGCGAAGGAAGCAGAGATTTGTTTCTGTAGGTTTGGAACAAACAAAGCCGGTTCTGCAAACCTTAATTCTCTGTCTCCCTTCCCTGAGATGCTTTTCTAGAGGATACTAGTTGTATACATTTGTTTTCACTCACCATACTGTATCTGAAATGAAGATCTCTGGCAATAGCCTACAATTTAATGGGAAGGGATTTAAGGAATATTTAATGTCATGTGAGTAACATCACTACAAGCCCTCACTATTCTTAGTTCCCACACAACAGCAATATGCAAATTAATATAATACTGCAGAATTACTTCAGAAAAAGCTCGATTTTTTTTTTGCCAGAAAATCAGAAAGAATACCCATATTCTAAGAAACTGATGCCAGAGTTGTTTGGTTACTTGCAAATGCACAAAGAGAAAGCAAAACAAACAAACTTGCTTCGTAAAAATGATGCTAAGCACATCACCTGAGGGGAAAGCAGAGCTCTAACCAGTTGTATGCTACATACTACCTGGCAGTGCTGTGGGGTGAGAAGCCACGGAAAAGGGTACTTCAGAGAAATATGTTTTGTTATCTCCTGGCCATCTGAAACGTTGAACACATGGGTCATAGAGGCATGTGAGTTTATCTGAGAGCAAAGCCTTCTGGGATAACCTTGGAGGACTGTGGAACATGGCACAAGCCATATTCATTCAGACATGTCCATACACGGGGCTGAAGATTTTGATTTATGTACACACACTCAAAATAACTTACAAACCTTAGCTGAAAGTAACTGAAATAAATTTTGAAAAATACAAGTTTAAATGACCATGTTACTGATGGCCTAAGACCACTTTCTATAGGTCTTCAATCAAGGAATTGAGTAATTGTTGGTGTTTCCTGTCAAAAACTTTACAAAGCCTCATCAAAAAAGACCACTTTCATCTATGACTAAGCAGAAGGATGAGAGACAGAACTCAGCAGGAATGTCTACAGGAAAAGCTACAAAGCATATTTAATTTGAAGCAATGGACTTCAATAGGAATTTCATTTTACACATGAACATACCCTGTGTGATAATCTCCAGTCTGTTTATTCATCGACTGGAGCTCAGGATGTGAATGTGAAGGTGATAACAGCAATGAATGTTATGTTCCTGAAGTGTTAGAAAAAGTATTAGCCTTTTAATGATTCTTTATTCAAACCCAGGTTTCGCAATAAAAATAAAACAATCTGGTTTATTTTCAAACAGAAATCCTAGCTCATAGCTGAAGAAACAGCGAACATGAACGATTTTATGCTATTTACATCTGTTCAGGAGGAATCATTTAAGTGAGACACAAGCAGCAGGATTATCAACATAGCAAAATAAAACTATATACGATGTTTGAAAATTTAGCCCAAAGGCCTTTCTATTGGTCCTGATCCAGACTAATATCTTCCCAATGCACCTTCCCCACCCCACCCCCCAAAAAAAAAAAAAAATAAATCTAGGCTAGCCTAATTCCAATTCTATGTAAATGTCCTGTGATTTTTTTTAACATCATTTACCAGGGGGTTGGACAGGATCAGAGAACTGATAATGGATGTTATGGATAAAAACTGTGAATTTCATAGAAATCAAGAACAAAGCAAAGATTTTTCATTCATTCTGATTTCAGTTTCCTGGGATGTGAACCACAGGTAGTTTAAAAAAAGAAAATTATTATGTATAACCTTCAACAGAGAAGGTTTTTTTTTACTACTCTAATTTTAAACCAACAGTCTAGATACAAAATAGGTAAATAGCATCTTAAAATTACTCCTACGAGCTGTAAAAAGTCCAAGTACTAATTTTCCAAGTTACCAAGAAAAATATCCTAGCAGGCACAGCAAGAGATTTTTTTCCCATGCTCTATAGACTTTTAGCACGAAGAATGGATTTTTTCTGTATTTTATTTATGCAGAGGAGGAATTAAATACATTATCCATCCAGGGCTTATTTCTGCAGTTTGTCTTTTCACTAGGCTATTAACATAAAATATTCTAGATAAACAGTTTTCTTCCTCTTTTTAATTACTCCTGCCACCTGAATATGTGAGTCAGCCTCACGTACTAGACTTCCTATCAGGAGGCAGCCCATCCTTTTCAGGAAGGTACTGTCACCCTGTGATACATCGCGAGTTAACAGCTTGACACTATCAGCTGACACATTTGAGGCAATAAAGATGTGGAAAATCACAACTCCCCATTCAACACTCCCTTCAAAACAAGTTTCTGGGATGGTATGTTATATTTCATTCAGACATACTTGTACTGTATACCCTGTGGGAACCACTGAAAAAATCAGTTCACCACACCTAGAAGCCCAGCTATATAAACTGGTGCGATTCCTGGCACTGGTGCACACACACCACTTGTACACACTGTCCCTTTCACTGTGAGTAGCAAATAAAGAGCTATCTGCATATTGTACACATATTTGGTATTTAAGGGGTTAAAGGATCTGAGAAGCATTCACCTGTCTCTCAGATATCTATATGATAAACTGGGAGATGTTGAAATGCTTCTGAGCTTGTGGGATCCTACTAGCCATGTCCCACACATGAGTAAAACCCTTGTTCATGCCAGGTTTTCCAGGCTGCTCACCGTATTCCCAAGAGATCCCTAAGCTGGACAGCCAGGGAATCAGGGCCAAGGGAGCACTGGAGAATTTACACAAAATTACTGTTTTTCCTGTACCGATACAATACTGTTGGCAGAAAAATTAAGACCCAAATACATACCCCCATACCTGCCAGACTCAACGATCTTAAGCGTCTTTTCCAACATAAATGATTGTAAAATTCTATAACCTTGGTGGCTAGGTCTCAACATTTCCTTCCAGACTATTGACATTTAATTTTGTTATTATTTTGAAGGTGTGTTTCTTGTTTGTGGTCACGCACTTAAGGTACCGCAGGACTGAGAACAGAATTTACTGGTATGCTGTAGTACTTTCTAGCATTAGAGCTGAGATTCTCATTGCAAGTAACTTGACTTCAGTGTAGTTCATACAAAATTTCAACTAGACAGGTCATAGGTTTTCTCACTGATGTCTGAACAGAACCAAAACAGACTTCCTGTTCTTCCCCACAACATTACGGGAAGAACAGGTCCCTCATACAACTATTAACACCTGCAAAGGAAAATCAAATAACAATACAATTTCCCTATAGTGCAGAAATACCTTGTCTCTTTTATTCCTTTAGACATTATTTAACTTTTTTTTTTTCTTTTTGAAACTGCTCTGTAGATCTCAGGAGTAGCAAAGGATGTCATGTTATGTATCAGTTGCTATGGTAACTAATCCTTTCTAAAAGGGAAAAACGGAAGGAATTTGTAAAGTCCATTTCTCACTAGGAACAAAGGTTGCCACTAAATAGTCTTTATTTTGCAACCCATTTTCTTCCTTTGTTTTATGCTTATTTATAAATGATCACAACTTATTTAGTAGAGGACTGTGCTCTTTTGTTATTACTTTTTTCCAGTCTGAATATTCTGAGCTTCCTGTTTTCATGGAGTGGCGGAAAACCAACTTCATTCCTGATCTTGGACTGATATTTTTTTTTTTAATTATTCATGTAAAAGTATAATATTAATTAAGCTTCTTCACATGACATACATTGAGTTGGAAATAATTACATTTCCCAGGAAAATTACATCTACTGAAGATATTAGGGCAATTTTTACCATATTTCTCTATGTCTGTGTCTGTCTTTAATCAGAGAGGTTCACCAGGACTGGAAATGTTCTTCATGTTTAGGGCACTCTGACCCCACTGCAAGGCTCACTCTTACAGCGGGATGAAGACCTGCTCCTTTCAGAATTAATGAGATACCATTTGCTGGCAGCACAGAACTGAACTGTGTTTGCCAAGCCTAATGGTGGCAAACTTAACTCCTCAAGCTAAAGTACAAACATCAACTGGCTAAAAGAGAAATTTCTTTCTTCCTGATCTGTATCAGTCAGCAGTCTCTGGGACTTCTGCCCAAAGAAATGGTAGTAACAGTCTTGCAGAAAAATCCATGATAAAAAAAAACCCATTAGTTTATTGATGTATCTTTATCCCAGTGTAAAAACCAAGAGCAGTTTGGGAGCACTGCTCCAGCAGTCGGGGGAGACCTTCCAACAGCACAGTTAATGCAAGGGGCAGCCCTTTGCCTGATTGCAGCAGTACCCCCAAGCACAAAGAAATCCAAACACTGTGACAAAAGACACAGGGTTATTTCCAAGGTTGAAATATGGGAAAATGTGATGAGTAGGAATTAAAAGTACTTTTATAGAAGCTCCCTAAATCATGTCAAAAAAATTCTCATTTGCTGCTGTCTTCCACAAGACAAGAATCATAAAGATATAAACAACATTATTCATATGTGTAACAAACCATGCTTGCTATTGGTCAGGGGTACAGGAGAAAAAGCAAACAAATTAGAAATTGTATTAATTGGCTTTCTTATCAATCTACCAGCAAAGAAAACTCAAACTTTGCCAGGTAGAAAACTCCAGGTCAAAGCTGTTTCCACTCACTGCGGCCATTTCATGAATAGCTCTGCTTGGCATAACTTTGAGCAGTGGATTATATTTACTTTATCAGATTTACCAAATTACTCATCTGCCTACAAGTCACCTTAACAGGAGATAAACGGAGCTCAGCTGTAACAATAACTTTCCTTTAACTTGTAGCAAGTCAAAATTGATATGCTGTCAGGGATGGGATATGCCTTAACCCTTCTAATTGCTGGCCTTAAGAAATGGAAGTAAGCACAGTAAAATGAGGACCTAAGGAATTCTGCAATATGCATCATTAATTTCTATATTTAGAACACATCATAGAACATTCAAGTGTTTATTGCAGAAAACAGTTCTATGATCCTGAACTATTTTCCAATAACTATATCAGGACTTGGATGAAATAATTTATTCCCTCTGCTAAAATCCTCCATATCCCAGGAGGCTTTGCAATGGAGATGAGAATTGTCTGAAGAAGCTCTAATTCTGCCTCACAGAAGATAAAAACTATTATATGAATTATTATTTTTTATGTTTGAATGCAAGCATCAGCAGAGTAGCTGCAAGCAGGAAAGAAAACCAGGTAGAAACTAGCCTTCAAGTATGTTTGATGGAAAATAACCTAAGAGCTGTAGATCACTTAAAAAGTGGCACAGCCAGACCTTAAGGGAAAGGGGAGAGCTGCAAAAGCTTCTAGAAGTTTTTGGGGTTATTTGAGACCAGCTAATTACACAGTTGAGGGAGCTGAGCTCAGGCAGAGCTGGTGACGGGAACAGAGCTGCTTGATCTAGGTCACAGAACTGCTACGGCTCAGGTTTTTCTATCTGAGGGACTTTTATAGCTCCCATCTGCATGGTATCTAAGAGCTTTACACTCTTCTAATGTGTTTATTCTCAAAACATTCCTGTGAGGCAAGGGAGCATTGTTATCACCATTTTACTCATAGGAAACTAAAACCTGGAGACTATAGGGAAGATCCTCAGTTGGCATGAATTGTCAAAGCTCCATTAAAGCCAAGAGTGTCCACTGGCTCTCCAGTAAGGCAAGTGGAACTAAGATGATTTAAACGAGCTGAGTTTTTTCCCCCTATATGATTCGTTCAAGGTCACACAGGTTCATGATAGTATTAGAAAATGAAACCTGTCTTCTGAGGAACACTAACAAGTGGCCCATCATTTTTTTTTTCACGTCTGATACTGGTAGGTGTGCCTGAAGAAGAAACCTGAGCCTCAGAGCTGTAAAGTGCACGAGGGAGCAGATGCACAGATTTAATATTTAATTTACTTCTGCTATGACAACCTTTTTCTAGTCTTTTCTAAGTCCTGACCTGCTGTTAGGTTTGTTGGCTTTGGGTGGTTTTGGTTTTCCATCACACTCTCCACTGCACCCCCAGCCCTGGGGTCCTGTACTCTTTCCCCACGCTGTGGCACGCTTCATGGGATGCACCAGCAGCTTGCAACCCCAGGGCTCCGTCCTTTGCCAATGCCCAGCTGCCAGCAGAAAGCATTTCCTGGCTAAATGCACAGTATTTTTCAAAGCCAGTGCCTTAGCATCCAAACAATACAACATAGTTTGGGCAAATATAAGCAAAAAGACCATGAAGAGAGCAAAAGGTGTGTCATCAATGCCTGGGGCTGGACAGACTGCTGTACCAGCAGCAGAAAATACCAGAACTCAATGGGAGATGCTCATTTCTCACAGAAATTAAGTTCAGACATAAGTATAGAGAACTGAGGCAATTTTCCAAAATTAATACTCAGTTCTTCTTTTAAAAGCACTTTCACCGCATTTGAAGCACTTTGCATTTGACATTCGTGAAACATATATTTCGTACATTTTTTATACTTAGCAGCAACAGAATAAAACTAAAAATTCAATTCCTGCAAGTTGCTGTGCATATCAACTGCTATGCTAAGATCCATCTTATCTGTTGATGCTACATCTGGCAGCCTTGAACAGCGTTCATTACATTTAAATTTTTCAGATAGAAAACTTGCCAAGCCTCGAAACAATGAGCAGGGATAACAGATGTCAGTCATTTCTTCTGACAGGTCAAATGCAAATTTTTGCTTGAATGGTTGGAGTTTTGCAGAGTTTAAAGCAAAACAAGAATTAACACTACAGTATAAATTGAATTAAAGTGTATAAACTAGAAGTCAAAGACATATGTATATACAAATAATATAACATTACACTGCACAAATAAAGTACAAAGAGGGGTCGTGCTACTATCTATTAAGACAGAAAAAAATTGCGTTTTCATTGGAAATAACTTTTACAGCAGTCAAAAGAGAACCCTTGAACATGACAAAGAAGGTCTGTTCTTTCTTTGATCCAATCAATCAAGAGTCCAGTAGGTCCTAACTCAAATAAGTTATATCTTAGTTTCACCCTTGGACAAATACCAAGTCTTTCTCCTTCTACCATTCTGAAAAGCAATTGATTTACGCTTTTTTTAGGAATGTAAGAAATGAATTTTGGAATGTAACTGATACTTGCAGGGTTATTGACCATTGCTTCCACAGAAAAATGTCAAGGTGACAAATGCATTTGAGGATGACTGTTTTTAGTGTTGGATGGCATGGCAGAAAACTAATTAAAGACATAATTTATGTTTCATTTGTTCAAGGAAGACACTCAATAATATACTAATATAATGCAATAGGCCATATAAATTCTGCCATTACTTACACTGTACAGAATCCACAGTAAGTCCACTTTAGCTGTAACAGAAATGAAAACCATAGCAAGAAAAAGTCAAAATTATGCTATCAGTTGGTAAGTTGTCTCACTGCCCACAAGTACTGTCCTTTCTGGCAAACAGCTTTGAATTTAAACCTCCATCTCTTATTCTGTCATGCTCAAGCCAGGATTTAGAAAGCAGGAAACAGATCTGGGACAAAAATACATCTGAAATAGTCAAGGCCAGCTGGGAGGAGCAAGAGGTGAAAAAAAAGTAAGATATTTTTCTACAACATTCATTCTATTTTTTCTTCATTACTAACCTTACTTCAGTTCAGATTTCAATTCTTTTGCATAGTATCTTAATTCTTTCAGTTACTGGATTTATCTGCATGGGATTATTTGCAAAGAGCTGATTTAAAACTCTACACCTCAGTTTTAAATCGTAGGAGCAGAAATCTACAGACAGATTTGGCATGTATAGTATATCTATGCATAAAGTATATATAACATATCTATACTTTTTGATAAATAAAGCCAAGAAATCTACCATTCTGGAGCCTTATAAATTATTGCTTAAGCAATATGAAATTGGTATTATGTTAAGGGTTTGGGCTTTCAATTGACTGGTCTCTGTTACCATGCAGTAATGATACATTAGCATGTCTCGTGTACTTGTAATGGTACATGCATGTAAACCCTCCTTGCAAGAATCTGTCCCAGCGTTTAGGAACTATTTTGGCTACAGGGACGACCAGGGAATCTGTGCACAGGGTCCACAGTCTGAGTATCCAGGCATGGCAGGTTAGAAACTGCCACACTCAAAAAGCAGACCAGTCTCTTTTCTGCAGCAATGGCTAGCTTAGCACAGCAGCACAGAAACGCAAATACACAGGTCCCACTCTGGAGTTGGCTTGTGTTCAGAAGGCCTGAAGTATGAGAGGAATGAGCTCTTATAATTACAGAGAGTACATGGAAAGGGGGGGGGGGGGGGGAGACACCACAAAACTCAGACCCAAAGAAACCCTATATGGACCTCATCTTTGATAAGAGAGAATAAAGACAACCCACAAATCAAATCCTTGGACTCAGAATTAAGGACAAAAGAAAGCAAAAATTCTTTCTGAGGCCAGTTTAGAAGCCTTCTACAAGGCTTGGAAAAACAATCGTATTGATTAATGACAGTTTCGGGATTTTTTCCCCTTTAATTTCTTGCAGTGTTTAAGAGAGTGGCAGTACCTTTTAATGGGAGCAACTGAAGGAGTTGGAAAAATGGATGAACTTTCTTCTGTTCAGCTGTAAACCCTGTAGATTCTCTCTTGTTCACACCTACTGAGCACCACAGTGACAGCCACATTAGGATCACTTTTCTTTTGCCTTTATATCACAATCCCTGTTCAAAACCAGTACGAATACTGAATCCTACGAACAGCACAAATCCTATGAATCCCAATACTCAGTAATGTGAAATATCTCATTGCCACCATCAGATGGCTTTTTACTCATTATTCATCAACAGCAGAAGAGGATATGCTAATAAATTTCAACTTAAGAGTACCATATAACATAACTAAGCCCATATGGTTTAGCTAACACAGCCAGCTTTTCAAGATTAATTTAGTATGCATACTTTGGTCCTTGCAGCCGGACAAGCTGAGGTTTTATCTGTTGTCTTTTTTTTTCCTTTTTCTTTTATGTCTCCACCATCTGTTTTATGAATCCTTGAATTTATAATATAAAGGTCATTGTTTCAGCATATGGAGAAGTGGATTTCACTAATAAGACAGAAGTTAATGAGAATTGAATTAATATATACATTTTAAAGAAATGTAAATGCACATGCACCACCATGTTTTGGACCATGTAACTTCAAAGTATTTGATAAATTGCTACGAGGGTGAATCTTAGAAGGAAATCTTGAACGAATGCCCCCAAGGAATAGCTTTTAATCAGATCTTTGGGGAGCTGGTATGTATTCTTCACATTTAAAATAGCCGTAATTAAGGCACATTCCTGATTTTTTGTGTGTAAGCCTGTATAGGAATTACTGTTGTTACACTGTATCAGCAATATAACAAATACCCACCTAAAATCCTACGAGAGAGGAAGGTGATCTTAAAATTAAAACCTGAAAAAAAAAGCCAAACCAAAAAACCACCAGGTTTCACTCAGACTCTTAGAAACTTGTACTCACCGGTACCTGGGTATGTGTGATGTCCAAGATCAGGGCAGGAGTGCTCATACAGTCCATTCAGTGGTCAGGCACTTCAGTACTGTCCATAGATGTTAGGTTTATAAGAAAAGTTACACAGTATATCACTTTTGGTAATTGATGTATACAATTGCTTTTGAGATGTGATTATTTTAGGACTAAAAAATCAAACTTTCCACTATTATATCATGACTATTACTTTTAGCGAAAATTTGTTATCACTTAAACTAGGTAACAGAAAAGTTAACTTTTAAACATTATTTGTGTTGTGGAATTCAAAGCTCTGGTTAGTTATTTTAACAAGGATTTATAGGGAGTTGGTTTTCCAGCTTTACAGAATGCATAGCATACACTGTGCTACAGAAAAATAAGGTCACATTTCATTATACCCTACTTCAACACCTGAAAAGAGTTAAGAACTTGTTGGAAGCTCAAGTGTTTTATCATCAACTTCCCTACTATAGGTAAAAGGCCAGGCTAGGTTTTAGAAAGCCTTTTCTTTCTGCTATATACAGTACATTCCATCTAAATTAAGCACAGAGAATTTACAGGAGGAAAAAGAGGTAAAAATCCTAAAGATCTCAATTAGTAGCATCAAACACTAGCCACACTCAATGAATATTCAAACACCTTCAATGCAACACAGCAGACTGCACTTTTCTTCAGCACAGATTTCTCTCCTCAGCCTCATTCTCTATTTGCAGGTCAGACAAGTCTAACGCATCACCACATTAGCTCTCCTCAGCTCATGCTGAGGGAAGGACCCCCACAGTATCACGGCTGTCCATCACACTGAAGTGATTAGACAAAATCTTGCTTCCCCTGGCAGTGATGAGCCTCTGCCAGCCTGGTCCAGCTCCCCACTGACTGTTCCAGTCGAAGCTGAAAACCCACTGTGTGTTGTCATCCCCGACAGCGTCCGTCACGGGCTGCCTGTCAGTTTGCCGCAGTTTTGACCCTCAAACACCGAGCCAGTGTCACCAGCTTACCATGCCTCGGCATACTGCCATGATGGGTATAATGGGAGGAACAAAGGATTTGCCTCTCAAAACCTGCATTCTTCTCTGCTTCTGTTTTTTTCATAATTTTGAAATTATTCAAGAAAGCACTGACGTTTATCTATTTGAACACAATAAAGTACTCACAAGTCTCAAATTCAGCTATGACAACATTTAGTCATTAAAGTCCTCCAGACAGTAACCTGAGTTCCAGTTTGGGAGGTCTGAGATTATGAATTCTGATCCATCAGTGATAACAGACAGTCATATATCCATACAGAAGAACAATTCTCGCTGGTATCAGTGTGAAGCATATTATGGATGAAAAGTAACACTTAACTTCTTTTTGGTAGCTCTTCACATGGTTGGTATTCATGCCTCTCAGCTCTTGGGCACATCATAAAACAGAAACTTCAAGAGGAGCTACTGTGGTTTTAGAATGAGAAACAGCAACACAATTTGATGTAATCTTTGAGATACTTAGAAAACATAAGTACTAAAGAATATTTTTTTTTTCTCCTTTTGTATTGTGTTTACACACAAATATTCATTCCCCAGCTCAACTACTGCTCTGTATTTTAGCAAAAATCTAAATATAGAGAAAATCGTTCCACTTGTTCCATGCAAGGGCGGGGGGGTGGGGTGGTGGTGGTGTTTGGATTGGGTTTTTTTTTTGGTTAGGGGTTTTTTTTGGTTGTTTTGGGTTGGTTTGTTTTTTGGGTTTGGGTTGGGTTGGGTTTTTTTTGAGGGGATAGCGGAACACCTTATGAGTCAGCAGCACTTTATTGTTTTTCTGTTTCAAAAATTTTTGAGGCAGGCTCTCAAATCAGGTTGGATCTTCACTCATGTCAGTCAGAGAGAAATCACTGATTTCACTGTCTGCAGACTGGTGGAGATCAAGTCTTAATCCCCCACTTGATTTCTTCTTTTTTTTCCCTTAACATTCTGGTCAAGCACATACAAAACTTCTCATGAAACATCCCATTAACATTATTGATTTAATTGGGCCCTTCTTGCATCTTTATAAATGTCTTTGAGAACTGATACAGGTCTTAACAACGCTGTAAAATCTGTCTGCTCTTACAATAAGTATGGTGATCTCTCCTACATTTACTCAATAGATAGAATTTTAAACTTGAGATAAATAGATACAACACTCCACAGGAACCATGATTTTGGAGTAAAAGCATTTAACACAGCAGTATGTAACAGTAATGAATATTAATATGACTACAGGAGAAACCAAAGAAAAGCACAGACAGGTACTGTTATCCCTTGAGTACACCTGAAAAGTGTGACAGTTACAGTGTGACAGTATGAATGTACTAGTGGGGAAACATACAGGAACTCAAGAGATACATACAATTTAAATACACAGGGGCAGTATGCACCAGTGTAAGATATTTCCCATTCATATTCCAGTAAAACCATCCAAAAGAGCAAGATCTCAATACCATGAAGGCAAGGCAAAAACAAGAGGCATAGCTGTACACAAAATGTTTTCTGCTTTCCTACTATGGTATAATACAAAAATAATATTGAAATATGAAAAAAAAAACCCATGCTGTGCACTATGAGTAACCTGTAGTTACTTTGATGTAAAAAAACCCCTGTGAACAAACACCATAGTTTGGGTTTGGGCAGTGTAAAAGGGAAGGGTGGGTAGTAAGGACACTTAACGGAGCAGGCTACTAACTAATTAATGGTTAAACTTCAAACAACTAGGTAAGTGACAAACATGCAGTGTTACTAGACTTTCAAAATGCAAGCACACAGTGGGAAGGGTCCACCCAGAAACCACACCAAACTAAGTCATGGTTGTTTAAATTCCCTGTGACTCCAGACCAGAGTCAGATCAAAAGTACACTTGATTCAGTCATGAATAATTGTGGAACTGTGAGCCTGAATATGATGTTGGGTAAAATAAAGGAACAACTAACCTGAAATACTATAATTTTTATATACTAATAATTAAAGGACTGAGTTTATAGAAATCATGTTTTGCTGAAGCTCATGGTGGTTTGGGTTCTAGTGTCACATTGCAACCATGAAAGTTACAATACTGCATTTAAAAGGAGAAATATTCCATACATATCAGAAGATTATATTTTACAAATTGACTGGCACACTAATATTTTGAATTTGTGTCAGATTTCTATAGGGATGGATTATACTGGTCAGATGAAAGATTCGTTCAAACCAGTATCTGGCCTATAAAAACAGCTGTTCGTGGAGGCTCAGAATGGAGTGATATTTACCGTGTCTCTGAGCTTCCAGCAGTCCCCAAACTGACAGTTGCCTCAAGCATATCATGATTATCTGACTCTTCATCATTTATTTAATCACATTTTGAACCCATCAAAACTTGTGACATCTAAAAAAAACAGTGAGAATGAGCTTTTCAACTTAATTCTGCACAAAATAAAAAAGTTCTTTTCGTTTGATGGAAATTGTCTGCCTGATCATTTCATGTGCCTTGGTTTATGTCCTTTCAATAGTGAATCATCATTCCCTCAAGACTTCGCCTGCATCATTCAGAATGGTATAGATCTCTATAATAACCATTGGCAGTCATATCTTTTTCTAAGCTATAGAGTCTTAGTTATTGCATTACCTCTGCATAAAGAAGGTACACAGTTCCTCTGATTATTCATCTCTGTGTTTTTCTAGGTTACTATATCATTTTCTGAAATAAGAGGAGCAGACTTGTAGCATATACATATATGTCAGTTGCCCAGAACTGCATGGAGCTGTATAACAATGTTTCATCCTGTCCTTTTCAGTATTTCCTACCACCTTCACTTTCCCGGCCACCTTCTCACACCAGGGTAGCATTTACAGGTAACTACAGACAGGCTTCTAATTCTCTTCCTCTAATGGCATATGTAGAACCTGTCAATGGTACACAAAGATTTTATTTGGTTGGATGTTTTCCCCTGCATGCATAGCTTTTTATTTATCAACAAAGAATTTTATCTGCTGCTTAGTTTCGATACCCTCTGTTAACAGCAAACTTTCCTATTCATCCCTTTTTCATCATACATGAATATGAAAATAGCATCCCATCCAGCACCTCATTTCATTACAAAACCAGACCATTTCTTCTGACTCTGCTTTCTAACTTTAAAGTAGCTATCGGTTTCTGAGAATACAGTGTTCTATGTCATGTTAACTTCTTTAACAGTCATTGGCAAAGAACCATGTCATATGCTTTGGTGTGCTTCAAGAGGGAAAATGCAGCTGGTGCAGAGCAGAGCTATGGAATTAATGAAGAGATATAAGTACCTACCAACACCATAGTGGGGGTCAAAATACCCAAAGATTCTATTAAAAGATTAACTAATTGTAATTAAATATATTAGAAAAAAAAATGTAAAAATGACTACTTAATCTGAAAAAAGCTGTGTTGGAATTTGAAACGTCGTTTAGACTAGAAATAGAGTGTATTATTTTTAAATGGTGAAGACAATCATTCAAACAAATAAGCAGTAGTGGTGAATTCTATATCATGTATAATATTTCTCAAAGATATCTTTCAGTTAAAATTATTTCTTGCAAGTTCTATGTTTTCTATTATGAAGAAAATTAGATCAGTCTGTTCTAATGGTATTTTATGAACTGAGTCGAGAGTCTACTTAATGATGTGCTGCTTTATTAATTCCTTTTTTGGTCCAGCTCCTGGAAAATGTACTAATGATCCACCTCTGTACCAGCTCAGCCTAGCAATATTACACAGATAATAGTTTACTAAAAATAATCAGTTAATAGTTTTCTCTTCCTATTCTCATCCAAAGAAATATGCTATATTAATAAGCATTCTCACTGTGATATTTACAATGTGCCACGCTGGTACAGGATGTTCTTACCATTACCAAATCTCCTGAATCCTTTGTCTAGATAACCCATACAACAGATATGCAAAGTTAGTAGCTGGCCACTTTCTGATGTAAATTTCAAGTTAAACCGCTACAGATATCCTATGACGGATGTGGAATACAACAGATGCTTGAAGAAGCAGTGGATGTCTGCTCTCATTTCCTTGAGTGATGGTGATATAATGCCTTTATTCTAAAATTGCTGTGAAGATCTCCCATGTGGCAAAAGGCAGCAAGCATAGACAATGAGAGAGTTCAATGCTTTCAGCCTTATGATTATACTATTATCTCTGTCTGATAAACTGTTCCAGAATCATCTAAGCTGAAAGCCAGAAGTTTGTCCAATGCTGTACCAAATTCTGTAATATTTTTTCCTGTAATCCAATGTCATATTTCTGTTCTAGCCAACTTTAGCTTATATTGAGACCACTGGATACAGCTTTTCCATGAGCCATATGATCTCAGTGTGGATGTAGAGTGATTGTCCTTGCTCCAAGCTCCATAAACAGAAAGAAAATGTATTTATTTGGAATGCATCAGCTACATTTTTCTCCTGCAATGCTGAAAAACATGCCCAAGCACATCTTAAGCAATACTTGTGATTTGTAATTTGCTGTCTATACTGCTGACAGTTTAGAGATCAAATAACGAAGCGTGAGAGGTGCGCTGATCACTGTGGACCTAGTTACCTAGTTATGTTACATTTCAAGAGAAGATATGCAGAAGACTCACAAGCATCCACCACCACTCAACAGCTTATTAATCAGCAGCCTGCTGGTCTCTCATCATCCTTGCTATTCCACACTGTCAGGAGCTATGTTAACACGAGAGCTGTCAGTGAAGTTGTTCTTAGGAAGGATGCAAATACCTGTCTGGTCTCTTTTCTGACTGTAGAACATGCTCATTGCCAAATCCCGATATGGCTCTCTAAACAAATGGATGTCATTTCCCTCAACAAAAGAAAAACATGGGAAACTGCATAAACAGCTATCCCTCTCCAGTTCACTGGGGATTCAGCATGAGGCCATTCTAAAAGAATAAAACAAAATAGAGAAGCATTTTCAGCATTTCCTAATATGCATTCTGCCCCCCCCCCTTTTTTTTTTTCCCGAACAAGAACAAAAACCATTAGTGCTTATACTCGGGAAACAAAAATTAAACAGTCGAAGATCAAGGGTAAATTCATTTAAACAGAGGGAGTCCAGGTAAGTTTGCTTCTAAACTGTGCAAAAATGAATGCATACCTCTAAATTTCTGCCTTTGAAAAATAAACAGGTACATTATCTGCTGGCTATTGACTCCCAGGCATTTGGGTAGCACTGTTGGGGACTTGTTTCTGCAAGCTGCAACATCAGGAAGCACAAAATGAGGAGTGCAAGGTTTTAGCCAGAAATGTATGGGGGCAATAAAAATGGGACTAAATGATGAACAGTCTCCTACGCAGGCAAACAGAGGGAAGGAGGGGGAAAATATTTCAGTGCAATTTGCTTGACAAAGACTTAGTAAAGATACAAGAATTTAGCCTATTACATTTTATTGAAAACACTGTTCTCAGTGAGGTTTTTTTTATAGTGGAGTATAGACACAGGGCTGAACCGAATTGTGAACCAAAGATAAGATGCAATAGTAATTTGTTCTAATTAAGTACAATGAACAAGATCAGACAGGCCACCCATAAGCACAGAATAAGGGTCTCCCATTAAAATAATGTTCTCTGTTAAATTTCTTTTGGACATCTGAAATTTTGGTGGTTCCAGCTATGATTTACCCCTCTTTATAATAATATTACACATTACCATTCTTTTTATATATATGTTAAAAAAAAAAAAAAGTTTCCGTAGAAAGCATCCCGAGTAATCACTCTCCGTACCTTCAAGAAAGCTCACACCATTGGGTTATACTTCAAGCTACCTACTAACTCAACAAGAACTGTGGGCAAGCCCCACACTACAGTGAAAACAGAAAGAGCAGAATGAAAAGTTTGTCAGCCACAACACAGGACTTGCTAAGAATGTAGGTCTGTTCCCAGACAACGGCACAGTGGCCAGTGACATTACTACTTAAACCAGTTATCCCACTGTGAACGCGTTACATCTTGTACACTTTACCTGCTATTAACTCTTCCACTCTCAAAATATAATAAATCTAATAAATCCTTAACAAAATAGCTTTTTATTATATGCAGTTAATTTGTGTTCATTATAAACTGTGTCGCTGACTGATTTACAGGAATTAGTCTCACTGTAGCAGGCTTTTATAAATGACTTTCTATTTTGAAAGAGAGTAGTTGTAGAATGTGGTGGGATGATGGAACTGTGAAGATACAGAAATTTCACTATGAAAATTATTGTTGACCAGACAACATAACAGGGAAGCAGATCCAACCTCTTTTTTTTTTTTTTTTTTTTCAACTGAACCTATCCATTTTGCATCCTTGATTTCATATTTCAGTAAAAAATAGACATCTTTTATTTTAGAGGTGGGAAGAAAAGCAATTATTATCTTGCCTTGCTGCATCCACCAAAGGATATATGAGAAAACTTCAGCAGGTGACAGTTCATTTGTTAAACACGTATACATAGGATAGCATACTAAAGTGAAAATTAATTATTTCACTCTGGGGTTTTTATTATGTATTATTTGTAAGACATCTGTGCTCAGAATTCCCAAATAAACTCAAAGTTCTGCCACTTCAGATGCTGTAAAGTAGTACAAATGTCACAATCAGGTATATATAACTGATACATATAAAGTACATAGAATGGCCATACTGCCCAGCCAACAGATAGCAAGGCACTCCAGGCAATTTAAAAATAAATGAATAAAATGTTTACACTTTTTTCCTATTTTTTTTTTCTGAGAGTGAAACGGGTGAGTTACAGGAAGTAGAAAGTTGAAGAAAATAAGGTAATTTCCTACACAAACCGGTATGAATACACTAGTGGGTTTTCATTTAATTGATGTTTCAAAAAATGTCAAATTAAGTTCTGCCTGCAGAAAGACTATTAATTGACCATCTATGTAATCTCTTAAAACCAAAACACCCACAAACAAGCAAAAATTGACAAAAAAATAAAGGCAGAGAAACTTCTGGGATTTTGATATGTTATATAAAAATTTTCAGACTAGCAGTGGAAAGCACTAACTCAACTGTCAGATTAAATGGACAGAATTATTAGCTCTTATTCAAATTCAGTTAATGGATTATGTTCTTCCTGTCACAGTTAGTATCTAATTGGTTTTCTAAGACATTTTAATCTCTTTCTTTCACTTCTACATTTAGATCACTGGCAGCTTTATGATTCTGTGCCTGCTGATGAAATAAAAATTAACACTATCTTTGGATGTTTGATGTTAAATTAATATTTCCAATGTACTCTTGCAGGAAACACAAACAAAGTATTACAATGTGATTACCCACTTAATCACTTCCTTCCCATTTGTCTTTTTGACTAGTAACCAAAGCACATTTTGGACTTTTTATCTTACATTTCCTATAAATGAATTAATACCCTCAGTATTTTCTTTACCCTCTGATCAATAACCATGAGATACACACAGCCTAGCAGATAATCTAGGTCCATTTGACTGCATCCACACACACAGTTTGCTGCAAAAATCCTGAAATCCATTTGCAAGCATGTGCCTTGCACCTCTGTTCTCCTTGCAGAACATCTCATCTGTAGTTTCTTGTAGCCTTCCACATTTATGTCTAGACAAGCATAGGCAGTACACACGAAAACGAGCATATGTAATTTTTCTAAATTTCATATATAGCATCATTGTGGTTTTTTAGTTATAATCAGATGCTGTTTTCAGCCTTAAGCCCAGATCTTCACAAATTCTAATAACGGGGGAAGTGAGGGAAGAAGCCTTAGCAGCCTGTCACACTTGCTATTATCATCTGGAGGGTGCAAATTATGTGCTAGGAAAAGCAGCCACCAGGAAGGAACAAGCAGTGGTGGAGCTGAACGCAGAAGAAATTCACCTACTTCCCAGCTCAGGAGGAAATATCACATTTATCCTTGTCTAGGTCTGCTACACTGGATAGGCTAATTTAACTTACCGGTACCCTACTACTAGGAGATGGAAAAGGCAATGCAAATTCAGTATGGATTGCTGAAACAGAATGTTGGGTTTGGTTTTTTTTTGACAAGTTACTCAAAAGATTATAATTCAAAGAGAAAATATTAAACTGCTAAGAATAGAGTCTGTCCTGAATGTTATAGCCCAAAATGTGAACTAATGACTCCTTTTGTAGCTGTATGTGTAAAACACCTCTACAAAGGACATCAGTTTGGCACTAATGAGGGGGAAAACAGAGCTTTGATAAACCTTGGCAGCATCCCAAAGTGTGGACACAATGTCACTGAGCATCATAGTAGGTACCTATCTCTGGAATCAAGCACTGCAATACCTTTGAGGTGATTATCATTGACAAGTAACAGCCAAGTTGTATCTGGGAGTTGCCTGATTTTAACACAGTACTTAACCAGTACATAAGATTCAGCATAGGCATGTACCATGCATATTCTCAAGATGGTGTTAAGCAAACAAAAGAATATTAAACAGGTATCTTTTTTTTTTTGGG
>JAVJGJ010000061.1:12368901-12383640 GCA_035590215.1 Microhierax caerulescens
CTCAGGGGGAACGAAAACACCCCTGAACTGTCAGCACCGATCCCAGCACAAACCCAGAACACAGCCCCATATCAGCTTCTGTGAAGAAAATCACCCCAGCCAAAGCCAGCACATTAAACGACATAAACATGGATACAGGAATAATACGCTTACTTGTGAATGACAGGAAAAAGTGTTCAGAAAGGCTATTCAAATCTACTATGGGAAAATACAAATTGTTAATTAATCAATACAATGCCATCTTGCATCTGTGAAGCCCCTCTGTATCCTTTTAGCAATGAAGTCTGTGCAGCTGGCAAATTTTATAAAAGCAATTAGAAGAACCATTCTGAAAGCCTGGGAAACACTGAACAGTATAAAAGACTAAATATTAATTATAACAAGTATAATTCAAACGTCTTACAAGACTCCAAGGTACTAATGAACTCTGTTAAGAGCAATAATCAAGTTTACAAATTAAACTACTGGATTATATATTAGGCAAGCTTCAGTTTGTTGGAGCTTTCTGTGTAATGAGGTTATTTTGCCTCTTGATACAATAAATCTAATTTTACATGTTCATTATGACATCTTATTAAACTGTTTTATAGGAGGAACATTAGAAACACATTTTGAAACTTCTCAATGTCCAAGCTAATTTAAAAAAGAACAGCAAGTTCTCCTCTATGACATCATTCTTTTTAATTCATTCACCAGCAAAAAATAAATAATAATAATAATAAAAAGACTTGGTAGTTTCTGCTTCAGCTACAATATGAATATGTACATATTCATGTTGAACTTTAAAGCCTGAAATTTTATTCTGAATAGTTTGAAGGCTTTGTTAATCTAAAATCCTGAAGTCTTTAATTTTAGCAAGTCATAAAGGAGTCATGATCACAGATTTTCCTTTTGCTTGTATGTCTGGCAATGCTGACCAGAGAGGCTGTTCCACTGCTTTTGGGTGCTTTCATTTAAACTGAAAAGAAAACTATACAGAAAACCAAGGAGAGACAGGTTTAGAAGGGGAGTAAGAAAGGAGAAAAACTTTTCTGTGTACACACCAAGTAGGGACAACCCACGTGATTCTGTTGAACAAAGCAAATGAAGGCTGAAAAGCATATAGATATAGGGGTTTATAAGCCGATAATAAACATATATAATCTGACAGGTCAAACATGCATTGCTTGAACTAAAACAAAACAACAATGGAAAAACCTACCAACCAGCCAAAAAAAAAAAAAACCAAAACCCACCAAAAAAACCCCAACCCAACAACAAAAAACCCAGAACGCCTAAAACCCATTTTCCAATTAAAAAAGATGTAAAAACCTAACCGCAGTATACAATCAATTGAACACACACAGCAATAATTTTCCATCTTTAACCAGGTTTCTATATTTCTATTGATTGGCTCAGCTTCCAGGTAATATATAAAATATATCATACAATTCTGTTCTGATTTTAGGAAAAATACTCTATTAGGGGGATATCAACCTACCAATATAAATTTTAGAATCATTTTCTAGTCATGATTTCTCATGATTTGTGTTGCTGATAATACAAACCTCTACATCATTAAAAAGTATATAAAATTTTCAATGGTAAATAAACATTATAAAATGGTAATTCTGCTTGACTAATTCAGAATGAGTTACATGTATCTATAATGTAGATGAGTTGATTAGTCACTTGAATTCTGTTGTTTTTTCAGCGTTCTCTCTTAGAATAAAAGAATGCTTCATTTACCATTTTCCCATAATAAGTTTTGCTGCATTCCTAAGGCAGTTTCCAGTAATTGTCACAACTGTAGCAGCAACTTTCAATTTTTACTTTTCATTAACTAAAGCTAATTTAAGTTTAAAATTTATGACTAAAGTGAAACATTATAGATATAAAATTCTAGGTTTAATACTTCAGAATATGAACACATTAAAATACAGATAGTAGCTACAGATATTGGCATAGGCATAAAATCACATAAATGCTGCACGAGCCCTGATGACTTTCTGTCAAGTGGGCTTCACAGCCTGTGTAAAAGCAAACCTATTAAATAAAATATGACCAAAAGGTTAACTTGTGAAAATTATACATATTCTAGTATAAATACAATTGCATATTCAACTTTATTTGAGCATTCAAGCCTGAAAAAAAAACCTGAATATGTTTTCTAGTGGCATAAATTTAGCTAAAATCCCCATGCAAAGCAAAACACATCTATTGACACAGACAACTCAAGCCTCTGGTTGATTTTCTTTGTTCCCACAGCTTTAACTAAAGGCAAATTTTCTTGTATCCCCTCATGGAATTTGACCTCACATGTAAAATTAAATGCTACTCAAAACAAAGCTTTGAAATTAAAGCATAAATGATACTTGTTACCATGGAACTACCTAAGATGGCTTACAGCCCAGGCAGCAAAATAACGGGTGCAGCAATAAAATACCCTCATTTTTCTGTGTACATATCTTTAAGTAACTGTTAGGCTATCTCTTACAATAACAGCCTACAGATCAAAATGCTCCCAGATGCCCCTGATGATGGTGACACGTGGAGCAGCCAGGCAGATCCCTTACCCCAGAGGATGGGCAGCCCCACATATCCCGAGCACAGGGTGAGGTGCAGGAAGCCTGGCCAGACCTGCCATCTTTGGAGTTTGAATGTATCGGGATGTGCTGGCGGCTCATTCTGCTACAGCTCCGGGTCATTTCCTTCTAATTTTCATCCTATCCACCCCCCTTAAAACACAGTTGAACTCCTCTGCTGCACACCACGAACATATGGAAGTGTCATTTTACCCCCTACTTTTCACAACCTTTCTGGTAGAGTGAAGAAATTACTTGACATTACATCCATTTATTTTTCCACTCAGACTCATTAAAACTGAGAGTGATTGCGGAGAGCTGCTGGAAACAAAGGCTGATGCTTTCTCATTGGCATTTCTCCTGGCAAACTCTCTGCACTGAAGATAAACCACAGATAAGTACCAACAGTCAGACCTGATCAGGCTATTTTAACTTCCTTCCTAGGGAGGAGTCCTCCAGCATTCATAAGCTTGAAGATACGGATTTTCTATCCCACAAGTCTGGTGAAAGCGTTTTTGTATTTATAGAGATGTTGCAAGGTGCAAAACTATCACCTATAAAGAGCTCATAGAAGCCTCAGTGTAACCTGTTTCTTCACCCACCGCTTCTCCTGTATACCCCTCAAAACGAACTCTGGAGATTTCTAAGCATCTGTACTTAAGAGTCCTGAGGCTGCACTGGCAATGCAATTGTCCTAAAATATACTCCTAAATGGCAGAGAAAGAAATGGATTTCAACCAACAATGAGAAAAGCTGCAGAGCTCCCTGTTGTTTGTCATTCCTGCTGTCATATCCTTGAGGTTTTATCCGTACAATTTGATTTATTCTTTCTATTTCTTTGTGTCATGTCTTTACAAGCCTCATTACGTGGCTCTGGAAAAAATACTGCAGATAAATTTTTGTTATCTGAAAAATGAGAATGCTTCCCATACTAAATGGTTCAAGGATTGTTAGTTATTGAAGTTATTATGTAAAGAGAACTCTCTTACAGGAAACTCCAGTTTTTTGGCACCAGGCTCTGGAACTTCTACAGCTAATGAAGGATTCTACATAATGACATGAAGTCTGAGCATTCTTTTGGTAAAATACAAATAGGAAAAAAAAAGGACACACAAGGAAATTTTCTTTGGAAATAGAAACATATAAAAGTAATTTAATTAGTTGACCTTGACGTTTCTGATGATTTTTCTCCTTCTCAAAATATTGCCTTAAAAATGAAATCTTTAATGCTCACTGAAGTAAGGATGATTACGATTTTATATCCCAGAGTACTCTAATGTATCTGTTTCTGAAGGGCTTTTGAAGCCCACACCCAAAGTGAAGTTTATGCTATAGCATGTAATTTTATAAACCATATTTCATTGGTACATTCTCAGATACTTGGCAGCCATTTTTTTGTGTGGGAGGAAACTAATAAAATTAATTTCTTTTTTTAACTAGTTCTGAACTGCAAGCTGAGCATCACACATCTATATGCACAAAGATCTGTTTATATCTGTGCTATGTCAGTGCATTCATACCTGCTGTAACACAAAGTTAAATCTAAGCCTGTTATCTAGCAGCCATTCTAAGATAATTCCTACTCTGGGTTTATATGTAACAAGAAGTGATTAAAAATTTTTCTTTCCAGGAGCAAAACTAAAAATCACTCTAAACTTAGAAACACAGCGCTCAGCTGACTCCTGACTGCGCTTCATCAGTACTGAGGGAGGAAGGAGGACTAAGTCCTGTTTTTAAGATGCTTTTTCTTTCATGGTATACCTGCTAGTTATTTGGAGAAGTCCTGAAGTTCTTACTGCCTACTCAGCTATAGCACAACCCTTTCTGTAGTAACAGAGACAATTGACTCTTTCAGTTGGATCCTAGTTCTGAGTAAAACTCCAAGGTAACGTATCCCCTACATGGTATCTCCACCTAAAAATTCACAATGTTAAAGTTAGCAATTAGCAGCACACTCTAAATCAATTCTGGTATTAAACTTTTGCTTTATATGCATATATAAATAAAGATACATATGAAAAATATGTATCTGAGGATTTTATGCATCATTCTGTTACATATATACATACCAGTTTCATCAGAACTTAAGTTCGCACTGCAACAAGCTATTGCTGTTTTTTTCCACCTTTGCATAGAAAGTACACATTTTATTAAAATGGTGGGGTTTTCTTTTACATTCTGGGGATATGACCTTGGTTATGTTCAATGACTAAGTTCTGGCAGGTTAAGGAAAGCCTTTTATTTCAAAACACCATATGAAATCTCCTTAGCTACAAGGAGAAAACGTTCTATATGCTTGTATTATAAAAATAACTCCACATTTGTGTTTTGTGAAGCATTAGCAGAGTTGAAGTTTGTCAAAATCCTGTATTCATTAGCTTCTTCAACCTTTTTGAATCAGACAGAATGAAAGAGAGAGATACCCAGAAGGGCAAACCAGTACATCAGAAATCTGTGCTAGAAATCTGTCACTAGGACTGCAGGCTTTGCTACTAACAGCACAGCAGTCAGCAGCACGGGCAGCCAAAAGAGCAAGCAAGGTCATTCAAGAAGCTGCCACCACAGACCTAAAAGCTGCTAGAAAAACGTCAGAATTGTAGCAAGTACATTTAAATAACAGAGGTCATGGTATGCACTGTTACAAAACACCAGGACTGCCACTCCATCGTAGCTTGGTTTAGTCACTACCAAAGTAGTTCAAGAGATTTGTGCACTTGCTGCATCACAGATGGAACAGAAGCTGCTCATTCATGTAATGTTAAAACGCAGTTTTATTTTATATCGAGTTACACAGAGCCAGGAGGCCATGATCTTCGCCACCACAATAACAAAATAAAACAGTTATTTCTCAGTGTCCTTATCTCATCAATAAAAGCAGTGCCTCCTGTGAGAGTGAGGCACATGAGAAGGTAAAACATGTATTTGGGCTTGAGAGAAAAATAAATAAATGGATCCTCTGAAGAGAAATAGAAGAATGTGTGATGCTGTGACAAAGTTCTTTGTTTGCAGTTGCGCACATATACCGTAGACAAGAGTAAAGGGCATGTGTATGAGTTATTTTTCTTCTGTGGCATAAATCCAGCAGTACTAATAGAGCTGGGAACTCTCCCAGTCATAAGAGATGAATGTAAGCAATTCAGCAGACGTGATTTCTAAATAACTGTATATTCCCTGCTTTGCTGGGGGAATTTGATCTTAAAATCATGTGAAACTGCATCAGCAAAAATACTTATTGATGTTGCAGAGAAAATGAAGTGCAAAAATTATCCCCTTGCCATGATTTACCTATGTTTGTGCCAAAGTTCATTCTCAAAAGCCATGTGACAAAGCACCGCAATCCAGACCTTTCCAGTACAGCAGAGAAAAAGCTATAAGGCTTTTAAAGTGACGTATCATCAGGTGAGTCCTAAGATGGAACTCTGCATTACCTTTATGTAGCTACAGGATGGTGAAGCCTATTTATGCTTTACGCCCACTACATCTGATTTTATTTTCAGATGATATGTAAAAGGTTGCACTGAAGTTGGGCAAACACAATCTCATTGCCACTTTCAAAAATAGGGGTGTGATTGTGAATGCTGCTCTTGGCTTAGAATAGGAAGCATGCCAGAGGTGTTTGAAATTACCCATTTAATTCAATAGTCAGGCTGAGCGGATGCCAAGGGATGCAGTAGTGCTTGGACTCTGTGGCTTACCTGCGCAGATACACATCTGATACCAGAGCTGTAACAAACTTGTTAGAAATTTGGGATTATTGCAGAAAAATGTTGACATGAAAACTACATGCAATTGATCTTACTGAGGAAATAGTTGTGTTCATTGCTCTCTTTAGGTGCATAATCTTAAATTCTCCTCTTTAAACGTTTTTTCCTGGAATCCATCTAGATACCAGGTCCTTACCTGTCTATACAGACACAGACTAACAGAACAGAGCGGTGGTTGTGGGACCCTGTGAACTAGATGGGAAGGTACAAGGCCCTTCTAAGCTTTAAGTTGGCAGAGATGTGTCTGATTTTGAGATGAATGTTTTTTTGGGTTTTTTTTTTTCTTCTCTCCGAATAGACGGGAACTGCAAAAATCTTTAAAATAATGTATTACTTTTTGTTGGTTTTTTAATGTTCACATCACTGTAGAACTGTTGCAAATGGACAAAGGCTCTGGTTTTCAGCTCTCTGCAGCATTTAGCTGTCCTGCCTAACCCCGGTGTTACACTCATGGACCTCACAGACCACCAATCCATGACTGCTGATAGCGCATTTACGGCATTATCCGCGGGCACTTGCTTGCTCTCACCTTCAGCTCCTTGTATGCAACAGAGCTGGTGCCCAACAGGTTTCAGATATGGATTGTGTTATGTTTTCTGAGCTCTACTTCTCCATAGCGAACTCCGTATAGAGATTTCAAACTATCTGACCAGACTGAGGAGAAAGTGAGGCAACGACAAGAAGCGTCTGTCTTTAGCACAGGGCCAACATACAGCAGAGAGCCCCCGTCAGACAACGGACAGCTGGCAAGTTAAGATGAAAAATCCACCGAAACCAAGATAAGTTGTTTTAAAAATTAATAGCCAGAAAATACATTCCACCAAACCGAGACAGGCAGCAAATGTTCTCACTACATTATTCCACCCCCACCATCCCCCTTTTATTCTGAAGTAGTTGCACTACGGTAACTCCTTAAGGGGAAGGCTGCTCTACCCCTACTCAGCCCCTACTTCACGGAGGATTACTTAACAGTAAAAGGTACCGTATCTTCTTATGAAAGGTGCCACACTGTCATCCAAAGGAAACTAATTCAAAACTACAGACAAATACAATGTATACAGTACCTTTTATGTCAGGGGTTTGTCTGACTCCAGTGGAGCATCACTCATTTACAGCTCCTAAGCATCTAGCTTACATTTTCAGTGTTACCTAAGTAATTATTGCAGCTCTTAAGGGCAAAGTCTTTCTTTTTTAAAGCTTAAAAAACACATCAGTCTGCTTGAATTCTAGTTTTTAATTCAAATAGTCTTTTTCTTTTTATCATTCAAAAACAAAGAAAGTATTTAAGAATTGGGCTTCAGGCATAAATTGTCAGGAAACAGTAAAAAACCTGCACCAACTTTAAAAATACCCTACTCATCACAGACCTTAGCAAATTTTATCGTACATAAAATTTGGGCGGGGGAAAGGAACGTCATGAGGGAAATGGGAAAATCAGAAAAATAGACAAAAGCTGCTGGAAAAAAATAAATGTGTTAAAAAGTAATAGCTTTTAATACTGAGACTTATAACTGTGGTCTTTTCAAGGCAATCAGTCTTTTCATGACCACTAATAATCAAGTTCTACTTGTCTAGATTTCTTCTTAATGAAACAGGTGTACAATAGCTTAGTCAGATATTTCCTGAAATATTCACTTTTCCTTCTCAATTGCTGACAGTGATTAAAAAACATCTCTGTAAATTTGAATTAATTGAATTTTCGCATAGATCGATAACTGAAGGCTTCCATACTCCAAGGCTGATCAAAAGAATTTCCAAAAGAGAAAACCAGGTTATTTTAATTTGTATAATTTCAGTTAATAAATTTAATGATGCATTATTTATTTGTGATTTTAATACTGTGTTCTGGTAATGATATCATATTTTCTCTATTTATCAAACATGCATACTTCCATCAATTAGTTTATCTATTTTAACTTACTGATAATAAATTAGCTGTGTATAGTTCAACTAATTTACCTATTTTTACTTTACTGTTGGCTGCCATTAATGCAGTTCATGAGCTACATTTCAGAAAGTCTTTGTTGAAAATGTGACATCATGCTTTTAGTCTAGAGATGAAAAAAAATTAATCAGAGTGGAAGAAACTGAGTTAGAGGGGAGATGGTGTTTTCTCCTTCCCCCCCCCCGCCCTTTTTCTTTCCCTAAACTCAGAACCTGAAAACAAAAACCCAAAAATTAAAATACCTTTCATTCATGGCATTTTCTTTAAAAAATAAGATAATTCTATATCATCCTGAAGAAATTCTTTTTACTTTGTACTTTGTATATATTTCAAAATGCTTTCCATCTGAAAGTATTTCAGATGAGTTAGCTTAAGTAGTGAATTGTGATCTTGCAATCTGCAATACCTGATTCAAACACTCACAAACATCTGTGCACAAAGGGGAAAAATCACTGGAATTACAGGATCAGGGATTAAAATGTTATATAGTTCAGATACATCTTCAGATATTGGTATGCCAAATGATACTGGCATAACAAATGGGTTAGCAACTCTGGAGTTACAGTTTCTTTGAGAGAATACCTAAAATGTTATTTTTATAAGCCTTTAGCTGTTGAGTTTAAATGAGGAATACTTTTCTGAAATGTGCTATTAATACAGGGTACAATCTGAAGACTACTGTGCCTTGTCTTTTAGCTGAAAACATCTTAATGTATAGTTCATTATTTGAGAAGACTCTTTGAAAATTTCTTCTGCCTCTGAAAATGCAATCTGCCTTACTTTGTTACACTTCCCACTCTTTTATGCTAATGATTGAGAAGCCAAATATTCTAATAAAGACAATTGATTTGGCCCTTTAGCATTTAATGCAATTATTTCTTCTTGAGATACATTACAAAACTCTAAAAAGGATTTTATTGCACCCATTTCATTATACCCAGGAAGAATTCCGAAGACTAATTTTAACATTAAACCTGGCAGAAATAACACATTAATTTCATACAAAAGCTTTGTTCTGATATTACTTTTCAATATTAGCAGATGTGTTCACTGACATCATCTAGAAGATACTAATATAATTGTACATTTCATTGCTTACCAGAAATATGATTAAGCCCAATAACAAAGTCATAACAGGATATAGTGCAAGCTGCCTGCCTAAGGTTCCTTGAAATTTCCCAGAAATTTTCCCAGAAGACAGCCATGGTATCAACTGACACTGTAAGGTAGGTAGGCCAGTGTCAAAAGGATGGTAGCTGACAAGTAGCAGCGCAGCAGTAATCAGCCCACCAATCCCAGTGGAATGGGTTGTACAACCACACAAAGTCACGATCTGCTGCTTCCAGGAGCCCAAAAGTATCACCTGAAAGATACCAAGCACTGCATAAAATGTTCTTAAAGTTTTTTCCAATAATTCAGTGTTCAGACAGTATCAGACTGCTGCCCCTTTAAGGCTGAATGTCTTTGCTAGTCCTTATATATTAATTTTTAAAGAATGTATTTAACCACAATGACTATCACCCTCAGAAGCAAGGAGGTTTAGAAGCACAGGAAGGTCAAGTCTGGTGATGAGAGATTACTGGGTGGTATGATAAGGCTGTCTAAGGGTCTCTGCTTAGTCTTAGAGGAAAGTAACATTGCTCCAGAACGTGTGAAAAAATAAACAAATATAAAACCAACGTACGCATGTTATCAGAGGACTAGGTGTTAAATCCAGGCAGACTCATGATGGAGAGCTGAGCTCTTCTCTTGACAAAAGCTCTCATGCAGATTTTGTTCCACCCTACAAGAAGGGGCAAAACCAACAGTAATTTCATTGATTTAGCACAACTACATGACCATTCCTTCACTTCATCTTAGAAACAGATTCTCTTCTTCCATGGAGTCACTAGCAGAGCCACTACCTCCCTTAGTAGAGATAAAAACATATAGCAAGAAAGTGTACAAAAAGGAGTAGTACACCACACATAGAGCATTGGAAGTAAATAACAATGGTGGGGTTAGATCTTAGATAATTTAAGAGACACACAGTACAAAGAACAGACTTCAAAAGATAAAGGTTTGCTTTTAAAAACAACTAACATCTGTGTTTTGGAGAATTTCAATGTCTTAAAGAGCCAAATACTCTAATTTATTAGAGCCAAGTTGGTTTTTTTCTTCTTAACACAGCATTAATCATAATTCAAATTAATCTATTTAAATTTTCCTATTGTCAGCTTGTCATGTTAGCTGAAAGATCAAGATTAGTCTTCAAACTATCTATTTCTGTTGCTTTATAGCAGAGGTGAATGAGTGAGAAGCAAATTATATCTTCATGGCAGCTTATAAATTGAATATATATATATTCACAGCTTAGCTTTGACCATTTTAATTTTTATGTCTGTAGCTATAGCTGGGATAAGAAACACAGCAAGGAGGCACTAAAATTTTACCAAAACTCTTAACTGAAACAGGCATCTGATGTTATATTTTTTCTCCTTCTTTTATGCATATCCCACAGAATGATATAATAGGAATAAAGCTCAGATAGTAACTACATTTTGGGTGCTGACATGGAAGATACCAGTTAACCTTCTGCAACACATCATACTGAGTTTGGGTACCACATTTTTCACATACATAGCCTGCACATTACTTGTTCAAAACCTGTGATTCAGCAGCAAGTAATATGCACAGACAAGCAATAAGAAATCTCATTTGAGCCCTCTGTCTTCCAGGAACTGCCAGCCCTGTCCCCACCAGAGTACTGACAGCCTCAGACTCTTCCCTCTGCCACCACAGGTTTTAAGGATGGGTTATCTGGAGGTGTATTCTCAAATTTCAAGAGTGAAAGGTTCAAGTTGTTAACAAGACATTCCAGCAAATAAAAATGGTAGCACTGAATTATGTATACACATTGCAGATAATTACTTTTCCTAAATTTCTAAAATGTGTTGGTTCAGATAGGAATATCCTCAAATTTAATTCAGTTCATGGAACATTGTATACAACAAAAAGTCAGTCAAATTTCTGTTGAATTTCAGTCAATAAGCAATCATCTCCATATAAGAAAAGCCAACCATATGAACATTTTTGAGTGTACACACACGTTAATCTTGAATCAAACTAACAGGGTGTCAAAACCAAGCTATTTCGTTTGGTATTTTATTCCACATTCAGAAACAAGAATTCTCCTTCAAACAAGTGGTAGAAGCAATGCTGTGCATGAGCAAAATGATTTGTGGGCCTGTACCTAGACATTCTTCAATATGTTTAAGTCAGAGATATGTTTAAAGTACTACATCCAATTAGACTTTTGGTCTATTTGATCTCCAGGCTGTACATACTTTAAGGGTACAGTAAATGAAAACTGGGCAAAAAGAAAAGCAACACTTCAGAAGAGGAAAACATCAAAGCTGTCCTCAGATATTTTTTTTTTGTATTAAAGATTTTCTTATTCATTATAATACTATATGATAAATAACCTAATAACATAAAATAGCAATGTAAGCCATGCAACTTCAGCCCAAAGGCTAGGTATCATCATTCCTGTTTTAAAGAGTAAAGCAACAAAGACACTAAAGCCAAAATGATATAAAACTTCTATGAACACAAATAGTCATTTCAAACCTCATTTTAGCAGCTGAAGAGAAAATAAACCATAGGTTTCTGCACGCCTCTAGCGCTTTAATGAACAACCAAAGATTTAGATTTAGCCATTTATGCAGCATTATCAGGAACATCGGTGATAATAAAAGACTACTTCTTGTACTTACATCTAGTTGTATTGGCAACACAACTGCAAACAGAAGTGGAACCCAATATCTGCCCCTGGACTTTTAGCCAGAATTGCTGTGTAAGCTTTAGTGCACTAACACTTTGCCCATTCTGTATGCAAATCACACCAAAACCGGGCTCTGAAGGGTCAAATGGTTCAGTCACAGTTCTGAAAGGAATCTGAATATGCGAATCACCTTCTAACAGTTTCAGGTTTGCCTTTTGAGGATGCTTCACCACACACACATATTTATAGTTACCTAGTTTTACAAACTTGCTTATTCTAGTGGAACATCAGGGAAAACAACAGTTTAATTTAACATCTCTGTTTATCATAGACTTAGCTGTGTTACAAGACCTTTCCAATTTCAAACACAGTGAAACAAATAAAACATAGGTGCCAGGTTCATTAGCATTTAATGAATAACAAATTAACTTGCCTCTGCTAGTAATCTGAACTTGTCTTACTCCTGAGTTTCACAATTATATTATCTTCTTTCTTGCAAATTAAAGGACTACACAAGCACAATTAAATTACTTCAAAACACTGGAAAAGAGCTCAGGAAAATAAATTGCATAACTCTTCTGTATACAAATCGAGCATGTATCAATTCAGATAAAAGCTAAAGAGAGCTTCCAGTTATGTTGCAACCCACACAGGAAATAGGCATTAAGTGCGTGTTTCTATGAAAATAAGCTATGACGTGTTCCTCCCTTCTTTCATTCCCCCTCCTTTCCCCCTGCTTACGAACTCAGCTTCCTTACAATAAAACTGATGCATTGTCTAGATCCTCTGTTTTACTCTCAGATCTGCTCACCACAGTACATAAACATAGATCCCTCTGCTGATATTAAGTCTCTTTTTATGACATTATTTGTCTAAAAATATTAAACATTTTTTCTTGAATTCCAGTATATTTGCCTTTAGCATCTCAGGCTCCTGTTTCTTTCCCTCATCACCCTGCTACAAGAGAGCAGAAAGCTACACCATAGGGAAGCTTTAAATTTAAGAGTTATACATTAAAAAAATATTTTAATTGTATTTTTCTCTAAAATCTTGTCCTATCTATTAGGAGTAATGGGTGTACAACAGACTTACCATTGCGTAATTCTGGCTATAACTTTTTAATTATAAATGTCTAAAAAGAAACCAAAGATTTTAACTATAGTTTTCTGATTTTTTTTTATTCTTAAGAAGCCTGTTGCTGTTCTTTACATTTAAATTCTTCTAATCCAAGAAGAAAAAAATGCCTTGAGTTAACAATAAGTATTGCTTCAAAATAAGTTTTTAAACATTTTAATAATACAATGCTCGTTTAGGTTTAAGATCAGACTTTTTAAAAATATCTATTTTAATTTAAAAAATATTTTGGTTAAAAATTTAATCAAAATTCACTACTATTTTTCAAAATTGCTAGGGGAGATAAAGAATTTCAGTGTTCTATCTTAAATTATATTGCTTGTACATGACGTTGTTTGGCACCTTTGAAAATTAAAGTATCCAACAGCCTGAACCATTAAACATAGAAAGGAGCCAAGCACTGAACTGATGTTTCTGTTTGTCTTTGCTTCTTAGACAATTATTCTGCCTACAGACCTCATGAAAATTTTATGGAGCAAGGTTTAATTGACAATGTTTAGCAGCTGGCATCTCTACAGAACACAGCTCAAATACAACCAGAGGAGAACAGTCCAAAGCAAAAGCTCTAAAACATATATCATGGACCTCCTCACCACCCACAGTTTTACTCCACAAGGTTCAGCTGTTGCACCCCATGACTTGCTAATGAAGACATAGCTGATAAACATACCACCTAAGCAGATAATGGGAGATCTTAAAACATGTTAACGAGAATGTTGGGGAAGACTAAGCTGCAGACTATAGCGTGGATGAAACAATTAGAAAACCAAATTATGCCCATGAAGTTTCTAGCATACAACATAATAATAAAAAAAAAAATGTTCTTTGCCAGCTCTATGTTGTGGTATACAGTATACCCCTATTTTGGGGTTAAAGATGAAAACAATCTACTTAACAGAAACAAACCCAAAAACCAGCAAACCTCCATGTGCCACCAATTCTAGTCTAGTAAAACTTACAAAGGTTGCAAAATACTTTTTACCCTTGCACAAATTATTCTCAGATACGCTAGAAATCAGTTGCACACTTATTATTCTCTTCTTTCAAGGATACTAGTGATTATTTATATGCCTTTCTGATACTGACTTCTGCAAAGAAGCTGACCCTATGTCCAGCAAATTTTTGTGATTTTTTGAGGGCAATTTAGACTTCCACAACTGAGTAACTTTAGGAGCAGAAGTCAATACATTTGGTAAGTGGAGTTTAACTTTTCAACTGCAAGACAATGCTGACCCTCTCCTGAGACCTTAATAAAGGCCACAGATTAATGTATCAGAGAACACTACTGGCTCCTTCTTGTGCCCTAGAAATCGAGCAAGAATAATGAACTTGTTTTGTAACCCCTGGAGTATGTTCTAGGTAGGTGAATGACAAACATTGACAAAGCAAGGAAAGCAAGTTGACTTTACATGGAATTAATCTTTAAACAGAAAGGGTATGAAAATCTCTTCCTTTCCAAGCAACGTTTGTCTTCAGTACACACAGATATATCTATATCTATATCTATATCTATATCTATATATATATATATAAAAATATATATAACCAAGGGTAACCAGGCCATGAACA
>JAVJGJ010000061.1:12383740-12396173 GCA_035590215.1 Microhierax caerulescens
TGAAAATCTCTTCCTTTCCAAGCAACGTTTGTCTTCAGTACACACAGATATATCTATATCTATATCTATATCTATATATATATATATAAAAATATATATAACCAAGGGTAACCAGGCCATGAACAAGCAAGCTTTGGCTTCTTTGGAGAAGCATTCTGGAAGCATTTTATCAGACAGGCTCACAGCAGTTGGCTCTACTTCTGCCTTGTACTTAAATACACTTTTAGGACAGTGCTACATTTGTTATAATTTCTAAGCCAGTATGGAAAGTGATTTCATAGTAGGGAGAAAACTGTAGAATCTGCAATCCAGTGCAGCAGCACACTGAGCTGTTGGGGGCTTTTCTCCCCCCCTGTAATATCTCATTTCCTTTTATGCTCTAAGGTTGAACAAGAACAGATGTAAGATGTGATCACTGCTTTTTCTGCAAGGAGAATAGTTTAATGGTTCTGTATCACAGGCAACAGCTTCCCACACTTATTTCTGTGATCTTGTCAAGGTTGCAAACAATCCAAGCAAAAGAAAAGCATTTTCATGTCTACCGCCTTCTTTACAGTTTTTTTGTTTTACACTGATTAGCGAGAGCAATAAGTTTTATCTTGATTTTTTAAGTGTAAATCAGAACATTGGTAGCATAGGAAACTCCACAGGTAGGCAAGCAAGCTTTTGGGCTTTTTTAATATTAGTAAAGAAGCATGCAAAAATTTGGAGACATAAAGGATGTAAAAGATCAAAAGTACATTTCAAATGAAAACAATAACAAAAGCTGCAAAACTAAGAGAATAAATTAAATCACAATGTGCATGTGTGTCGGGGTATACCATTTAACCTTTTACTGTAGGAAATCTCTGAAAAGGGAACATAGAAGGATGCCACAGACTCAAACAGACCTCTCAGCACCATTCAGATCAGTTGTGCTGCTTATTGTGTTTTAGAGAGTAAGAACCATCTATAAGGAGAGTCATCTGTACATGCTTGTTCAGAGTTACAGACATCTTCCAGCCCCCCTTCAAAGACTGGGTGAGACTTCTGGTTCAGTATATTAACATCTGTCCACGTGAGCTTCGAAAGGCAGTATCCAGCACTTTAAGATCTGCTCATATCAATATTAACTTTATTGTCATTTCATCTTGAAAAGCACATCTGCCAAAACTCAAATCTAGATTTGCAAGGTCCATGCTAGCCCATACTGAACGTTTTTTCATTAAACTTCAGCTACACAGGTATAAATATGAACTGCATGCTTACTGACAGCCCACTGGTGGTAAATCCTTGTGTCCACTGAGGGCAGTAACTAAGGTGTCATTCACCGTAACTCAATGCAGAAAGCATCAAGTCCACAAGTATAATTCTGGTTTGCTGTGCCTCATTTCAAAGCTGAATTGAAGTAGTCAGCCAGTAAAAAACAAAGTACGACAACAGAATACCCTTGATGTTTTGTCGTCTTCCTATGAACAGCGTGTATCACATAGACTTGGTTATGCTGCAGCTCAGTCTGAAGCCTGTTACCTTGTTATCCACGTACAGGAACCACACCTACGTGACTGGCCATTTTATTTTTGAACAGGTTTGTCATTCTCAACAATAAGGGCAAAATTACAAATTATAAAATGCTTCTAACAACATATTTCACTTTTCAATTTAGTTGAAAATGTTGATTTAGGTTAAATCTAGTACTATTTAAGTTACATTCCAGATTTCCTCTCTGTAACTGAAGTCACGCTTTTTCTGCTCTAATTGCCCATCCATATTCTCTACCACAGCACTACACTTCCAGTACATCCTTTCTCTTGTGTCACATTCATTTACAGCTCGCTTCGGGAAATGCTCACACTTCAACATTCTGATTAAATTATGGGATTGATTCAGATATATTTTTCACCTAGAGATTCTATTGGCTTCAGTAGGAATATGCATGTGCAAAGAATGCAGAAGTAGACCACGGTCATAACAAACACAAAGAAAAATATCACAGCTCTTCTATTGGGCGCTTACCTTAATTGCATCTAATTCTGATAAATTGATGGATTTTTTTATTATTTTTTTTTTTTTACCCAGTCACTTAGATTGTGTTAAGTGTAATCTTGCACACTTGAATAGTTTTATTAATTCTTTTGGGGAATATCATACAAACATATTTGTTTCTTCAGAAGAGTAAAGGATTATCTTCTCTGTTCTACTTTTTTTGCACAACTGTATAGAATAACGATGTATTTAATTGTCCCTTTCGATTTGTGACATCTCTTGATTCTTTCTGTGTTCTTTTGAGAAAAATGTCTCCATTTATATACATTTTACTTTAGTTTGTATGTAGGCTTCAGGTGGACCTTCAGCCTTCACCACTTAGCCTTGAGTTTGGTGGAATTTAGTGTTCCTTCAAGACAGGCTATAGGCAGTCATTCAGCCAACAATAACAGAATTAAAGGCAAGAGTAATTAAAAATTCATATGAAATAAATGAAGTAACTGACATCTCATGGGAACACTTCAGATTTGCTTTCTCTGGTATTTCTCTAATTAGAAATCTCTGTCACCTGCACTCTTGAGATTTTAGATTTGTGTGGGCAGGTATGGATGCTTGAGCATGCAACGGGAATATAGAGGGATCTTCACCCATCTAATGGAGCCAGCATGCCAATTGATTAGTTACCTAATTGATTAGTTACTTGACTTCAGTAGGGCATTTCACAGGTGTTTTGGCTGTGACTATGAAGTATATATATGAATGGGAATGGAGACAAAACGGTGAGTGTCAAGCTTTAATCAGGTTTTTGACTTTGTCAGATAACAATTCATCTCAAACACATCTCAATTTCCCTCAACAATATAAGCTCCTCTTTAAAGGCATACTTACTAAAACATTTTCTGCTCCAAGGGATTACATCTGTTGGGGTATAATAGTACATATATAAGAACTCTCACATTTGCACTTCTAAAAACAGTCATACAGGAAAAGACAAAATAGTCTGGCGTAAGAACCCATTTTTAAAAATAATCTTAAGACAGTATTAAGTATCAAATACAGATAAAGTACTATCCTTTAAAGTCATGTGCATTTTCCACTTTTGAGCATACTAAAACCTCTTTTGTGTATATTTGAAAGCACTGTATGCCAAAAAGAGCACTGACAGTTTATGCCTCCATTCCTCTGTTATTTAATAATTCTAATTAAATTTTTGTTCATGTAGAGTGCGAGCATGCCATTCCTTGCACAGGAAAGGGTAAATGAAGGCAAGTTAAGTTTCTACAAAAGACCTTATATAATGTTACATGCTGTATTCCAGTTAAATTAAATTACCTCTCCACTTTCTGATCTAGACATTGTGTACAGCATTCGCTAAGCTGGCACAGATCAGCCGTCCATTGAATGCTGGCCCTGTCCGGGTAACCAAAGAGCTAAAGCACAGAATGCCTTCAAGTAATTAGATTCTTTTCCTAACTACTAGGGAAGATTTTAAAATTCAGTCTGCTATGAGTACCATTATTCCGATGAGCACTATTCAGCTTTGCGGCAGAAATTCCATGGACATTTACACGACTGATGTATTTTTTCCTTATGTTTTATTTTATTTTTCTACAAACAAATTCATAAAGCAAGATTCTATTTTCTTTTTTCTACTAAATTCCATTGAAACTACTTCATAGTGTATCAGCATAGGCCTCAGAAACAGACCCAAAGATTTTAATCACGAAATCTTAAGGATTATGCTCTTTCATAGAACATATTTCAAAGCATGGCGATCTTTTTTTTTTAAAAAAAAAAAAAAAAAAAAAAAAAGAGAAAAAGGAGGGAGAAGAAAAAAGAAAAAAAAAAGAAAAAAGAGGAGAGAAAAAAAAAAGGGGGGGTAGGGGTGGGTGGGAGGGAAGCCTATTTTGTCACTCTCCCTTCTTTCTTCTATTTTATTAGCTGGAGTACTCCACTCAGGGACTCCAGACAGTGTAATATTCAGATGGGGAAAGGTCAGACATGGAGCTCAGTATGACTTAGAAGTCTGAGTCTGGTTAAGAAACTATCACAACATATCACAATCCAACAGCAGCTAAATACACCCTCCAAGTTGCTCAATGCTCACTGTGAAGATGTTTATTCTATTTATTCTAATTTGTTTGAAAATTTATTTCCTTCTTCATTCCATGCTCGTGAAAGGCTCTACCAAAGGAACGGCAGTAAAATGCTTCTAAAACCTACATGAGGTTTTATATATAAACAGTTGGAAAACGGGCTACATTGAGATTTGCATATGCACTCTGCAGGGACTTAAATTTTAAAGTGACAACTGATGCTATTCAGGGAAAACAGGAAAATAGCAGTGGATAATGGAATCAGATGAGATACAGTCAAACCTGTCATTCAATTTCTATCTGCAAATCACTAAATAAATTTCTAGCAATAATAATATAGAAAGCCATACACTGTTTCAGCAATCCATTTATATTTGGTTAAACTTATAAAGTATAAGCTCAAGTTATAATTTTTGCTTTTTTGATTCAAGCTATAGTCCATTTATTTTAATGCCTTTGGGAGTTTTCCCAGTTAATAATTGAAGAGGTCATTTTGTTACGAGCTGCTTCTTGCTTTTCCATTCTACATATTTATTTAGCTTACAGTAAAGGAAATTTTCAAGTGTCTGAAGGGCTACCAGTAGGCACAGCCACTGCCAGCTTTGTGTTTTAGCAGGTAACGAGGCTTGAAACTTGTATTCTAAAACACAGGGAGACAATTTTCAGATTGCTGGAGTCAGATACCTGATGCTGGTCTTTGACTTGTTTGCTAAAATGTTCTGCAACTGATGTGTCATAACCTATCGACATCTACAGGAAAAGTTCTTGCTAGCAAAGTTCCATCACTTTAAGAACTTCAATCAGCGGGCAAAGCTCAATCATAATCTGAGTTCATAAAATCTTTTTTCCCACCTGTGAAAAACATCAAACCCAATGCATTTCTAAAGCAATACCCTTAATAGCAAGATGTAATATAAGTAATGTTTTCTTTCTTCATTGGTTTGATTTTTTTTTTTCCCTCAGACGAACTAAAAAAAATGTTCATTAAAACAAAACAACATGCTAACAACAGCAACAAAAAAAGAACGGACATTTTTTCAAGGACAAGAGAATGGAATGAAAGGAGGAAAGAAACAGCCACTATTTTAATTGACTGTCGTGTCTTCTGATAGTAGGAAATACATTGTGAGAAATCCTATCAATACATTCAAAACCTAGAAGATCATATGGGTTAGATCTTTTCCTACATAGAGAAAGTGAGAACATACCTGGAACTTCAGCAGATGTGAACAGGACTTCTTGCTGTGCTGCCTGCTACTATAAAATAGAATTTATATGGCAAAGTAAAGGTTCTTGTAAATACATTTTCTCAGAAATATCAATAAAACCACAGCTAAAGTTGTGTCCAGAAAGAACTCTGACTGTGTTAAATGGCCATTTCTCATTTCATTCTTTGCATGTCCATGCTTCAACATCTTGGATTGTAATTTACCATTAAAGAATATTGAAAACTTCATTGTAACACTTCTCGTGTGCCAATAAACACTCTCTATGAATAAACTGATACAATATCTTGTATTTAGAAGACTTGAGGATAAATTATCTTTCACTAGATTCTTCTCTGTGTTATTCAAGAGCTCTTATACCTGATGATTTTTTTTCCTAAGGTTTTCAGTTAAAATGATATTTAAGCCTATCGTCAGAAAAAAATATCTTTTGAATTAATTTTTACGATCAATTCTAGAACTTATAGACATAATGAAATGCTGCAAATGTGTCATTGTAGGCTAAAATATTTAAATATGTACTTAAAAATAATTTCCAAAATACCGACTATAATAAAAACAAAATATGATACAGTTAAATAATAGGAAAAAAATGTTGGGAACTAAGAAACATCTTTTCCTTTCACCAAAACATTCAGGAACACTAACTATTAAAAAGAAAATCCACCAGAAAAGTGCATATGTGAAATGATCACTCATGGCTACCTACATTCCATCTTCCCTTTAATGACCTGTCTATCTAGCCATTCAAAGAAAAAAAAAAAAAAGTTTTATATTAAGCACAATGGCTCTGGACTGCCTTTCAGTCTCCAGTAGACATGCTGAGATCTGCCCAACCTGAATCTTTGGTTTGAATGAAACATTTACACAATTTCCACTGACATCTGATACGCAGCCATCATCAATTGCATCATACGGTATAGACACAAGGAACAGGAAAAAGCTTAGGGAATCTGACAAGAGAGAATTGCAAGGCAGAAAAATAATGACACAGACTGTTGTGTATGGATTTCTTACAGACAGAGATCAGATGTTTTCCACGCCCAGTAATGGGGCATACACACAATTACCTGCACGTACATCGGTGCCTGTTGTGAGCAATGCCTTGAATAGGAATGATGCCGTCAGAAGGATCTCAGGCCAATAAGCAAACCAGAGTTCTGGTGCCCAGAGCTGAGGAGATCCAGGAGATCAAATGTTTTGCTCGTAATGTGTGTTTGCAAATGAATAACGTGTGGAGCCAGGTCAAACATTACAAATAGCTTTACATCATGTTAACATACCTGGCTCCAATTAATGCTATAATCTCGTTATTAACTTACATGTCTTGCATACAGTTTGGTGGCATACAGAAACACAGGCAGTGCAATACCAACTTGTAACACACTATCTTGCTTAAAATGTTGCAGACCAATTTAAATGCCATTCTTCTGCTTTGCAACTCATGACATTCAAGTTTTTAGACGTGACACTTTGGGATTTATGTAACGTACTGTTGGAACAGTCACAGACAATCTAACTGTCTCAGAATATATTAGTTTATGCAGCTGCTATATAAAAGATCAAAATTAAATTCCCCACAGGGATTTTTAAGTGCCATACTGAGATGTACAGAGCAATATTTTTTTTTTCCTAACATTAGGGACTACAATAACGACTGCTAAATTTTGTTTTGATAATAGCAGATGTTACAAAGACAAAATTGGAATTCTAATGAGATTTTCAGTGCCATTATCCCAATTTGATATACTTAGATATTTTCAAATTTGGTAGTAGTAAAACTGTTCCTTTAATTATAAGATACTGCTTTTCTTATTATTTTCTGATAAATTTTCTAAATTGCATCAGATTGACTCTGTAAGTTGCTCTATTTCAGAACCTTTTACTTGAAGCATTGTAAAATTCTTTAAATTCTTGCAGTAATATATATTCCTAATACATGGAGAAGCAGATGAATATAAGATCAGAAGAAAGGAATTTATACAAATCTCTGGCTAGGTACAATTTGTTCTCATTCAGTTGCTATTTTACATGTGGTTATATAAATGTGGTTGAATAGAATGGCAAAGCATTCTATTTTGATACGATGATGAATAAAACCACTTTTTTTTTACTTAGAAGAGTGTGATTTCATTTTTCAAAATAGTGAAACACCTACATGGTGTAGGAAGAGGGATCACAGAATTCTTTAAATATGAATATTGAACAGACTGAAAAAATAACCAAATAAATACATAAATTTAAATTCTGATTATATTTAGAAATATAACAAAGGAAATCTATCAAAGTTTTTACTTCATTTTTTGTATTTTAAAACCTTATTCTTTACCTTCTACCTCCCTCCACCCACTTCCATCTCTTTTACTAGGACTAAAATATTCCAGTTTATAAGGATTTTAAGAAACTTGCCATGTGATAGATTTCAGAAGTTATTCAAATCAGCGGCCTGTCTGAATGCTCCTACAAGTATTTCCAAACTCATAAAGCAAACGTTGAAGATTGCGTGGTTTTAAATTACAATTCTTTGCTTTCTACAGAATTTAGTTTGCCAAATCCCACCCAAACTCTGATGTCTGTATCTTCAGAACACAGCTCACTTCCAGCTCCTGTCTGCCAAGAAAGTAGCCCTGTCTGAGTTATTTCAGGGGCAGATGTCACCCCTCAGATACACTAAATTGCACTCAAAAGTAAGCTTACTCTTACATGCATATAGCTGATATACAGGAACAAGGAATACATACTTCTAAAGACCCTTATATAAGTTTTGAACACAGAATTCACACCATCTCTTTCTGAGTTTGTAAATCTCTATATGAATAAAGCTATATATTCTCCTTAGCTCCTGAAATGCTAGCAACAAAATATTTCTAAGAACAATTGCAGATTCCTATCCATGTCTTCATCTGATACTTCCATTACACAGTAGCTACTGTAGCAAATACAGAGAATAGGAAAAGAGATCACAGACTAATGGCAGCCATTTGAGTAGTCCTCTGAATTATTAATAAATTAGATCTATAGAAGCCATTTAGAATGTCTCATTAAGCCGATTAACTCCCTATTTCATGAGCAAACATTGGGTGTTCTAACAGAACAGAAGATAGAAACTAGCAGATAAATAATGATTATTAGAATAGCAGAGGGGTTTTTTTTTCTTTTTTTGGAGCAATTGTCAACCCAGAAAGAAAGTGTTGCTTGAAGTTGCAGGAGGGACTTTCAAAATTTGGTGTGACAGAAAATTAGCATGAAATAGTAAAAAACTAGATAATATGATTATATATAAAGCGTGCGTGACAATATAGTAAATAAGGAACGCTATCTAATTTGTACAGGCTCTAAAATACAGTAGCCATAAATTAAAGCTACAGGTATATCACTAGCTTTGCTCAGGATTTAGCACCAGTGCTTCAGCACAGCAGATTAAAGTGTAGCCCCTAGTGAATAAACCTGCTGCCTGCAAACTGAGAATTACTGGTACTAGGGGATGTTTCACTTAGCATTTTATGATTTGTGTTTGCCTATGTCAGTTTCAGCATTGCCTTACCATAATGTTTATCACATTTTAATTAATTAAAGAAATAAACTTCACACACAAAAAAGATCAGAATATATTTTTTACACACTTAATGAGATTTTTATAAACTACTTTCATCTTATCTATTACTATTACTATCAATTTAAATGTGAACTGGATAAAAAGAAATTAGCCATTTTATGGTATACTGAAATTAAATTAATGATGATTATTTGGTGATGTAAAATGAATGCATTTTAATCAGCTATTATTAGTGCATCTATTTACATACAATTATTTTCCTCTAGTATTAAATGCAGAATAAAGATGTAGCAGATTAAATTTTTTCAAATAGCAATAGCTGTTTATATTTTCTTCTAATTTTAGAAAACTTTATTACTACAGCATCTTAGTTTTTCTATATACAAAAGGTGATTTTAGTAGAATCTGTAAAGAGAATGACAGTGTCAGACAATCCTGGTGTTCTGCAGCCCTGGTCATATAGCAGCTTTTCACAGGATAACTGCAGTTCACATTGTACATTCTTTATGTGGTCTGTGAATGTCCCTTAAAATCCTTCCAAAACCTGCCATTGCATGCCAGGAGTACTATAACATGACTTGTAGGAACCTAAAACCAGTGCTACTCTACTTAATTGAAACCAACATTAAAAGTCTTATATCAATGATGCTGATATATAGACTATACATCATGATCTCACATAGCAGGAAGAACTGTTCCTAGGAATCTGGAAGACTTAACAGAGATTTTAATAATTAGCTATTCAATTATTATAAAATGAGTCAATAAATATCATATTATTATCTATAACTTTGGTGCACATATAAGTAATTTATTATGCTCTGTTAATATATAAGTATAAATATTTATTTAGCTCTTTAAGCTTTGCAAGTTAATATAAAGTAGTCTAAAATATAAAGACCTTTAAGTTTTTCAAAAATATCTGTTTGATCATACAAAAAGCCTAGAGACTGCCAATGAAAGTAAGATCCCATATGTTCATAAGGCTGGCTTTAAAAGGGTAAGTTGTTGGGAGGGGGGGGGAAGTCAATAAATACCTTTTAATTTTTTTTTTCCTAAATACAATGTAATCTATATCAGAATCTATGAATCTAAGTTATAATTGTTTGAATAAAATCCATAAAATGAAACCAGAATCTATAGCAGATGTAACCACTCCTTCAGAATGCAAATATACTGACTTTTTTAAAAAATGAATACTCTAGACCAAACAAAACAAAGCTCATTAAAAGAGACTATTTTGAGAAAATCACGGGCTTGAATCAATTTGTATTGGATAGCACCCTAAGTAAGACTATGTAAAAGTACCGAGAAAGACCAGCAAAAAGCCAACGGTATCAAGCACCTCTGCCAAGAAACGATCGCATGACTGTTTGTTACAATTCCTGCCATCTTTACAACTTGCAGCACAAACCTCCAGCGCAAATGTGCTTCCAGTTCAGGAAACAGATTCAGAACTGGGTATGTGCATTACCTAAACGTCGTTATTTAAAGGTGTGCAGGATACTTGCACTCATATTGTTCCCTCCTGTCCCCCAATGAAGCAGCCTGGCAGGTCTGCTGGGGCAGGTGTCCCTCCACATGTCCTTGCAGTGTGCCCAGGGAGGGGACTCCCCCAGGCTACGCCCCCGAAATACAGGCAGGACAAAGACAGGGTGCATGCCAGATATAAAGGCTGCTAGAAACATCCACCAGCTGCTGGATGCTTGATTATCTACACAGTTCCACGTAGTTGGTTGTATAAATGTCCTACGCAGTCAATACTTTTTCTTAATTTTTTCTTGTCTATTATTTATACAGCAAGTTTAAGACTAATTTAGGCTAATGCATATTTCTTTCAAACACATGCTTCTTTAAAAGCAAATTTCTTTATTTCTTCTATTATTTCAATATTTCATTCAAGTACTAAAAAGTAAAACAAACCAGTTTTTATACTAATATAGACATTTAATGCCATGAAGAAAGTTAAGAACTCTAGTGGAGTTCAAATAAGCCTGGGAAGTCTTTTTTATTGATACTACCTTGCCTACTTTTTCAGATAGATCATTTTACCCCAGTTCTCTTGGCTACTAAATGATAAAACTGATTTTCAAAGGATTTGGGTTTTTTTCTCCTTAAAATAAATCCCCAGTTCTATACTATTTGGATAAATAAAAAGCTGCACCTAATTTTCAGTAGGGATTAACAGAAGGAATGTTTGTGTCTTGCCAAAGACCAAACTCTGCAATCACAATGGGGCCCCTCCAGACATATTTACAAATGAATCTCTGAATTATTACTTTTATTGTCTCCGATGAGTGCTACTTTGCATTTCAGCTTCTGTTATTTATAGCCCAATGCCTCAAGGAGCAAGTACAAACAACATATGGAGGATCTACCAACTCAGGCATAATACTTCAGCTTGACTTGTGCTTCTGTGGGGATTCAGATACTAATACTGAATTACTTCATTATTGGTCTGGAACCCTCTGAAGACAATCCCTACTTTTCAAACCATATGATCTTTATTTGATAAGGAGGAAGAAAAAGAGTAGAGAACAAGCTCAAATCATCTTGTTTAGTTGGTTAAGAAGCCACACAGCACTAAATACATTTTACTGATATATCTGTGTAGACTTTTGTGTTATCTCAACCAGTACACAGACTGCAAACCTGACAGTTTTGGGACCAGGCTGCATTCCCCTTTCAGTTGTTTTGCACCGGTCTGATTGCACAAAGCAGCCAGCCAGCCAATTTTTTTCTGGGCTAGAGAAACGCTCAGAACAAGAGTGACTACTGTTTCTTTGGCAGAAAAAAAGCCTGGGGGAAAAGATCACGGAGTGGCTATACCTTCTCTTTTGTAATTTCTTTTGAGTCACTGAACCCACGTAAATGCAGAGTTACACATAGAACTGATATCTCAAGGGTGTGGGAAACATTTGCACTTGTGTGCTGCTCGTGGAGGCTGCCTCATTTAGAAGAAAAGCTGAGGGACAAGCAGCAAGCAAGGGAGATGCACCTGGGTGAGCCAGCCTGCTGAATCTCAGGGCGTTTAGCCCTGCACCCTCCAGCTGATAAACACAAAGTGCTTGTCCACCTTGAGAAGCCCTGTGGCCACCACAGGATTAGGTCCTCTGCTTTGCTGTAAACACTGAGGCAGGACACAAAGATGAATTATTGCTGATGGCTCCCAAGAAGGAACACTGGTGAGGTTATAAACTGTTTAAACCAGGAATCTCTTCTCTCATTCTCAATAAAAAAGAGCTAATATGCTCAGCTGAAGGCATGAAGTATATATTCTGTCAAGAAGAATACACTTTATTCTACGCTCCTTTAAGAGCCAACAGCATTCGCCAAAATTTTTGAAACATCACATTTGTTTTAATTAAAACATGATCTTATCTGAAAAACCATTTCAGAAATGTATTAATTTATCTTACTACTGTAGTTATTTAGATATCTACATCTTCTCCATCTGTAAATAAAGTTTCAAAAACTACATTAATTTTTTTTTAAATAAAAAATAGAACCAACTCTAAAGCCTTTTTTTTCCCTTTTAAACACATTAAGAATTATATTAGAGACTATTGTGATATTTTCCCCTCTTGGCC
>JAVJGJ010000061.1:12400609-12414805 GCA_035590215.1 Microhierax caerulescens
TCTCTCTCTCTTTTTTTTTTTTTTTTTTTAATATATGAGGACTTGATTCATTTTGAAAAGCAGGCGGGTGTTTGAATGCTTTCAACTCATGTTACTGAAGTCATCACCCTAAATTCCAAATCACAGTCAAATCCTATTTACGGCTACTCCCCATTTGCACTCACTTATATCTGTTGACTCAAGCAGAAGCATGTAAGAATGATATTTTTGTAGCTCAACCTATCAATCTCAGGCAGCTGTTCTTGTTTCAACAGAGAGATGTACCTATGAAAGTTACAATTTAAGCGAACAGTGTAGAAGACAAACTGTAAATGGAAGTGTTTTTTGAAAGTCGCACCATGAAACAGTCATTTAATAGAGATGTTTCATGTTTTCCTAATTAAAAAAATAAAACCACAACCAAAACAAAAACAAACCACACAACACAGAACTGAGGTCTAAATTTCAAATTTCAATATTTCTATACACAATCCTGTTTTTGAAGAAAAGCAAATGCTTTAGAAACTTGCCTAAGGTCCCTTCTTGTCCTGTGTGTGTGATGCTCTAAGTTTTGTGCCAAGAGATTCCTTTCAGAGCACATAAAGACAAAAGGAAGGGTTAGGAATCACAGTCATGACTCAATAAGTTGTTAAGGGATGGAAAGTTTGGAGGTGATAGAAAGGCAAAATAATTAGTTTACACAGTTCAATGTCCAAACAACATATCAGATGAAAGGAGCTTTCAAATCTCTCTTTTCTCATCGACTTTGATTCCTTTATACTCAAGCAGTTCATAGGGAGACTTGCAAGGAGAGCTGTATACCTATTGACAGCTGAGATTTGAATTATTAAGGTGAACTGAAATGAAATGCCCTTGTTTCCTGCACCACTGAACATCCCAAATGTGGCATCTCTTTTATTAGTGATGAAACTACTATTTTATTCTCTTCATTCCACAGTTTTTTCAGTGTTCAAGACAGCAATTTCAATGGCAGCCAAGGACGTTGAATACATTGCATTTCAGAAAAAAAAAACAAACACCAAAACAATTTTTATTGTGATTGTTCAGCACTATTTCTACCACAGAAAATTAGAATGCTACAACCCATACTAAAATTAATAAAATGCCTATTATATTACTAATGATGTAGCTGGATATTTACTAATCCAATCTGCAATTGCAGAATATAACAAGACAATGGATAAAATAAAAAGTCTCAGGACATTCATTAATCCAACCAACAAAATTAATTAGAAATTAGTAAACTAGCAATGTAGGGAATATGATTCTAATCCTATTGTCTTCCCTTTAAAAAAAAAAACAACAACAACAAAAAAACAGTCATTAGAATATACTTACTTTTCTATAAAATCACCACAAAATTTGCCCTTATATCTGTAGCTTGAATTTATTATGAGTGTGGATGGTATGGTATCAATCTGTTCTGTTGCACCAACAACACTTTCAATATTTTTCTTCACTCATACGGTTTTTTTGTATACCTGTACTTTTCTCCAAAAAATAACATTTTTTTTTAAAGTATTCACCTTATCCTGCCAGTCATGTGGTATCAGAACAGATTATCAGTACAGTTTTCAAGGTAATATCTAATGTAAAAAAAAAAACCAACCCCAAACAAAAAAACCCAAAAAACAAAAACCACACACAACCATGAAGATTAAGCAATTAGAAAAAAAACGTATTTGGGAACTATATAAGGCGGTGATAAGTATGCGGAATTATAAGTGTATTATTAGTCTATGTTTAGTAATTTTTCCTACATCCATCTAGTCTGTAAAACTGATTTTTATTATATCAGTGCCAACCCATTGAAACCATTTTCTGACCTCTTTAAAGTAATTCTCCTATATTATTCTCATTATATATGAAAAGCACAAATCCTCTAATTCAAAAATTAATGATCTTAGGGGAGAACAAAAGCAAGAAGTCATTCAAGGAGTCCAAATGCACTGCTTTAGTGCTCAGCAGCATCCTAATGTATTTTTAAATGATATTTCCAAGTACAGCATTTTGTATGCTCAACATTCATGCAATCTGTACTATTGACCACAGTATGCTCTATGTTATACAGAAATACAATTTTTGAAGCTTATATCCATACAATAAATTGCACAGCCCTGTCTGAAACATTTGACTTAATCACCTGTTAATCCAGCAGCTCCAGAATTAATTATAACACAAAGATCTCTGAGCAACTTCAAACAGTGCCCACTTTCTAAAATCAGAGATATATTTTAGCAGTGTCACAGATGTATTTTATTTTTTCCCTTCACAGCACTCTTTCTCTATCATTCTCTGTTCTCATCCAAAACACAAGAATTAAAAAAAAACAACAACCTAACAAACAAAAAAACCCCAAAACAAAATAACAAACAAAGAAAACCTAAAGCTCTCAGGTGTTAAGAGATAGGATTCACTCTTCTGTCAGTGACACATTTGTCACAAATAAGCATTTAATTAATTTTAAATTCCATTGCTTAAGAACACAGAGAATTTAACAACCCCTGAAACAGTTGCTGGTGTTCGCCAGTGGTCTGGAATTCACTTCAGGCTTTTAAATCTTTTCTCTTGGGACTTCCAAAACCTTATATTCATGAAAATTAGAGAGGGTATAAGAAATTTTTAAAAGTATGATATATTTGTTATTTTTTAAAATATATTGCTCTGTTTTGCTTTTTTGAATTTACCATACCTTAGGAAAAATCAAATGTATAACAAACATGGACCAGAGCAGTAACAATAACTAGAATCCATTTTCAGCACATTAGCAATTTCATCCTTTGTATTTCAGCTTGTTATCAGTTAAATAAAACATTATAACAAGCCAAATACTTTCATAGAAGAAAATATCTTTTTATATTTTTATCATTTCTGCCCTTTGTGAAAAGTGCTTGTGATCCTCTCAGAGTCCCAGAGGGGATTTCTAAATGACACAGCTTTGAAGAGCAATCGGGTATCACTCTTTAAAAGGATGCTTTAACATAATCAAGAGCAGGGCAGACTGCCAGTTTTCCTGGCAATCCCAAATGGACAATGTTCCATCACGCACTCCTCCCTCAGCTTAAGTTCATACTGAACTGAAAGAAAAGCCTTGATTGTACAATTTCAGGGACTTCATCTTGTTTGAAAATGGCAAGCTGTCAGTCACTCCAGTGAGACTGGATCAGAGAAAACAAGATAAAAGATACAGCCAATTACACAATTGCTTTTTCAATAAGTCGGCAACTCTGTATGTGTGATACTTCAAGAACTATTTCAAACTATTTGTAAGAATTCACCCCCATTTAGTCCATATTTTGCTAGCTATTGAAATAGTTGCTGCTGAAAACACAACCCACCATTGCAGTAAAACCCCAGTTATATTACACATAAGGGACTTGGCTAAAATAAAGCAGGTTTTTACTGGGAATTAATTTATATATGATGACTTGATAAATATAGCTATTTTGTGGCTGGTTTCATTTATTGGTAGTACATACTGATTTTATTAGAAGTAATAAGTATCCTAAATCCGTCCAAGCAAAAATTAAGACAAAGTATACGTTAGCCTTTTCAGATTTAGTCAAAAATGAGTACTCTAGGGTTTACCTGCAATTGCTAAAATGCACAAAAGAGGCTGTATTTCCCACGCAGCCAGCAGCTGCAATGTCACATTAGTAGCCATTTTTTTCCAAGAGCTCAGCTTCTCTAATACTGTTTGAAAATGTACTCTGCATACATTTTTTTTGGGGTGGATTTTCCACATTTTATATTATATTAAGAAATTTTCTCTTGGCACTCTTGGATTTTGATGTCAGAGATAGCCTTGACTGACTGTTAACTGGAGATTCCACTATCATCACCATAAGAAACAAAGGATGAACTTAAGCACTTCTCTACAAGAAAGAAAAAAAAACCCAAGAAAACACAGTTCACACGTAATTATAAAGAAGGACAGAGTTAGAAAGCCTCATGGACTCTCTGCATTTTCTCGGACCTTGACATTGCCCTGCTGTTTTGCCATCCATTCAACACACCGGTTGTTTACAACACGTTTAGCACAACAGCACATAAAACCATTACCTGAGTAGGCAGATAACTTTTCAAAATACTTGTTTTGCACCTAACTCTCAAAAACTGATCGTGCAACTTTTTTTTTTTCTTTTTTGAGAAGTGTTTAATTTAAAATATTTCTTCCCTCCAGATTCTTGCAAGAACATTAGGTGAAAATAGGACTATTACCTTTCATCATTACATTCAACAAGAATTCTAGTTGTATTACAAACTTTTTATGTCCTTTGGCTTTCTCCTAAAATATTATTTGTGGAGCCTATGCACACAGTACAGTTGCTTTTTCCATTCAGATTTTTATATCATCTATGTTATTATAGTTTCCAAATACTTAACATATGGAAAAGATACAACAAAACTGTGCTGTACCTAGAAAAGAGAGGGGGGAAAAAAGATAATTTATTCATAACAAAATGAAATTCATGTCTGTCTTTTGTTAACTGCTTCTAGCAATTCCTTATTGAAATTGAGCCATCACACAAAACTTTGTTTCAACAGACAAGAAAATGGTAATTTTTAATTATAATAATTTCCCTGCATCTATTTGGACAATGCCATGCAGGGCTGACAAAGTTCTTCCCCATCCTAAAGCACAAGATAGAGCAGTTTAAAGGAAAGAGAAGCTTACCAAGAGCCTGAAGAAATTTTCCATTCTATTATGACTGTTTCTCGCTTTATGGTTCATTACTGATGCTTATATCTAGCCTTTCTGTGAGGTGAAGCCCAAACAAATTTGAAAGGGGAAGGGGAAGTCACTAGTATTGTCTGAATACTACCAAATACTAGGGATCCTGCTGCTGAAATCAGCATATGGTAATTGCTTAGATGTTTCATTCCCTGATGTCAGGACAAAGACTTTGTTTGGTCCTTGAAGATGAAAGCACTGTCTGAGTACTGTCGTAATGGATGATGAGCCTTGCATGCTTGGGGTTAACATTTACTTTGATTACACAGAGCATGTGACCTGATTTGTGAATTGACTGCAGGTATCCTAGTGGTCATTCTACAGAGTCCTCACAACCAGAGTAGGGAGAAGTGTCAGGTTAGGTATTTTATCATTTTCTCGTTGCTAACAATCTTGTATAAAGCTGAAGAAATATTTTCAAAATGCTAACTTTTCAACCTACACTAGTCAGCTTATTTTCCTTAGACCTTCACAGCTACATCATCATCACTACATAAAATATATGCGACATTTGGCTTTGCTTTCTGTTGGATGAACGCTGCTAGATATATGCATTCAAATAAATTTGTTTTACTTGAGGCAACTTTTCAGCAGAGATCTGAAAATGAATACAATATTATCTTTCCTATGGAAAGACAATTCACTGGCAAACACAGAACTCCATAAAATGAGCAGAACATGTAATACTTGGAGCAATTTGACTCTCTCCACCTAAAGCACATAATAGCACAGTAAGCATTCTGATCTGTCTCTCCTCATTGAAACATCACTGAGTCAGGCCCACTTAATTGGAGCAGGAAGGACATTTTTTCCTCTGAAAAGCCATCAGCCTCGGTGCACATGTTAATCTGCTTTCATTCCAATTTTCTGACAGCAAGAGTCATTGGATTTATTTAGCTGAATTACAATAGTGCACGAGTGAATTATACTAGCATTTTAAACTGATCATATTTTCTAGGCAGACAATAGCACAATCGTTAGATAAGCTCAGCTCCTCATTTATCAACATCTCATTCAGGTAACTCTAAAAAGAAGAAGGTATCTTAAGATCTGAGGAAAAATTAAACTACTTAGATTTATAGAGAAGGTAAATTCCTGTCATACCCTTTACAGGAATATGATAATTGATTTGTCTCAGACCTCTATCTAATAAAACTTACAAAGCTGTGGGAAATTCTGAAACCTTCAAAGCTTAGCTGGCTTGAGGTTCTCAGGACAGGAAGAGTTATCGAATACCTGTGTTTAAAAGCTTCTGCTCTGCCTTGAAGAGAAAAACAAGAGGGGAGAACCTTGCCACAGGGGGGGCATGAAGTCTAAACATCTGCACACACTGTAATGGGATTACACGGGCCACTATTGCACACTGCCAGGCAACAGAAATTTCACAAATTACAACAGAGATGATGATAGGCTAGGGGGGAAGGATGCAGAAGAGAATACTTAATTACTTCCCAGAGTAATAAAATAGCACAGTAGTAAAATAGATCATGTAACTTCTCACCCTGCCTTTTCCATTGTCGTTGCCACAATTATTATCACATTTTCTACTGCTGCTTCAAACAAATGCTAGATTTGTACTCCTGTTCACATCAGCGTCTCACTCTTCTTCAGAAAGATATATTTTTAAAAATATTGTCTAAAGTTTCTCTGTACTGATTATTAATGCAAACACAAGGCAAAACACACACATACTGAAAATAAGCCAAAGCCAAACCAATGCCAAATGAAATATTTTTAATGCCCTCAGAAGAGACAGGCTGAGGCTGGGTACGTGTAATTTTTATTTAACTTTTCCAGTGCCAGGCTGCTGCTGCTATCACCACAATCTCACCCCCTTCTTCATTCCCTCTGAAGGACTCCAACAAAAGCTACAGCAGACACAGCGACACTCAGGAGGAGGTTTCTCATTGTTCTCCAGCTGCTCTGATCTACTCAACAGACAAATCATATGTAATCCAGCACTCCAGTTCAGTTTTTAATTTAGGAAAAGTTTGTCTCAGCATCAGGATTTTCTAGAAAATCTTGTACCCAAGGTGACACTTTGAAGCATTTCAGTCTTACAAAGTTAAATTCATGAATGAAAAAATTATTCTAGTCAAATACCAGAGTCCAGAACTCAGGCTCCCAATAACTTTGACATTTTATACTCTGCTGAATTTAGTACACTTTGCAAGACTGCTTATTTCACTGAGTCAAGAAACACAGAATCTTAGCCAGCAGGTTAACATGGCTCTTGCACCTCTGTGAGAGCAATCACAATGAGGAGATCAAAAAATACTTGTTTGATTTACAACTGTTTTATAAATTTTTTAGAAAAACAACAATGAAAATATTATATGGGAAGCAGTGCAACAGTGAAGGAAGAAGCATGGCTTTGCACAAACTAGAAATTACACTATTCTTCCTTACAAATGAGAAGCTTACAATAAATTTGTAAACAAAAGTATTTAAGAGCATTCATTTGTAAACATTAATTTTACCACATATAGCTTTACAATAGCTGTAAATATTCCAAGGAAGCCACAACAAAGTAAGTAACAATTCTTTAATGTAATTCCAAGTTTTTAATAGCATAAAAATGTAGACTTTCTAAACAGAACATTTTAATATTGACGTGGGAAACGACCATTTGTACTTCAATATCCAAAGTAGCTGGATCTATTGGAAATGTACCTTTCAGCCCAGTTAACCATGAGGATTAATACTTCATTTAAACATTTCACAGTCTGGATCCAGACCAAACATTAACCCAAAATAAAAGTTTGAATTTGGAGCAGGGAGTGGCAGGCAGATCAACCGAACTGCAATGAGGCAGAACACAGAACTAACTGCGATGCTCCCGCTATAGCAGGTAACACAGCACCCAGCAACCGCAAGGGCTACAAGCACTGCGCTAGGGAGCTGCCAGTTACTGAGAGGACTCGAACACTTGCAGGTCTTCAGAAGTTCACATGAGAGGACTAGGAATAAATAAAGCACTGCCAAAGCCAGTGGGTTTTTTTCAGCAGAAAATAAACTTAGGGCTCCCCGGACAGGATTAATCTTTTCTATTGAGTAAAGAACTGCAATTCAGCTGATTTTATGGGATGCCTTTGTAGTTGGTAGAGAGAATTAGGAGTCAGTATAGCTGTCTAGAGGTAAGAGAAAGAAAATCTATTATTTTAGTTTGTGTTTCACCCTTTGCAGAAATAAATCAAACGCGTTTCAAAACAAACATCCTATTTATCTTTACTGCTGGTGATTTTGAAAAACTGTGTAGTAGGAGTGGGTGGAAACTTTCACCATAGCAAGCTGCAAAATCATTAAGTACCATCTTCCCAAGCCCTTCTTCCTAACAGCATTCTGAAAAGACACCTAAAAATAAGCATTTTAAGATCAGTTCTAGATCCTGGAGGAAGCAGTTCATCTTCCTCTCTTTCCAGTTAAGTCTCTAAATAATTGGTTTTGTGTTAAATGAAAGTGAAAATAAGTTTCATTCACTAGTGGAAGGGTAATCATTTACTTGTCATCTGCTTTTAAGAAAATTGTGAAGTGTGACAAGAAACAGAAAAGTTTCTTTCTAGGTTTTGTATTTTAATGCCAGTTTGTTATTATTTAGCTCACTAGATGTTAAATATTAGAAAAATCAAATGTTTTGGGTTTCATACAAATTCATACTGATGACCATTCTTCAAAGGCACACTTACTCCTAGATACTAGGAATCAGGAATTTAATTTTGTTACATTTACTCTTCTAACACCATACAAGATGAAAGGGTAAAAGAGGAAGTAAAGGTAAATTAATTAAATGCTTACAAAGCCATCCTGAAAAAAAACGTAATTTTGTCACTTATTATCCATCACTCAGTCTAAGCGTCTTTTTTCATTTTCTAGCCATCACATCATACTCTGTCTGACTAAAATAAACCTTTAGAATCAAATGGTGATATACAGCATGTTATTTTCTGGTATCTATACATCATTTGGCTATTTGACTACAGTTCCCTTTTCACTTGAATGAGCTTTCCTGCCTTTCTGACATGTAAATTATAACTCACAGTCATCTTTCCTTACTAACCACAGATATTAATAAAGCAGAATACCAATAAACATGATTCCAAAAATAAGAGATGAGAGGTGCATGCTAAGTAAGTCTAACAGCTATTTGTTTTTATTTCACTGGGTAATTGCCCCTGTGCCATATTCATCCAAAAACTTGAAGCTCCACACAAGAATAAAAGAGCATCAGTCTTTTGCTGAATTAATGTCCTCTGTGCCAGCACAGGTGCTCAGCAAAGCACTGTGTGGGTATTTCGTTTAAATATATAGTTTAACCATGAAAAAAAAAGCAAGAGTAAACAAACTAAGGTGGCAAAACTACTTGGACCACTAAGGAGGATAAAGGACTTGTGTTCAGTTCTGTCCATTCCCAAAGAACATAACTCACCCTCTCTGTACCTCAGTTCTGATTTTGTAAGATGGAGTAACTGGACTCCCCATCTCCTGTTTAGTCTTAGGCTACACATCTGGAAGAAATTCAGATTCATTCAGACAGAGATGTTGGAAGCATGTGAGCATCCCATACAGAAAACCCCCAAATAGATAATAAAATGTTCTTCCTTAAAATACGTGAACTAGAACAGTGGTCCTGACCAAGAGCCCATCTGCTCCACTACTCTGTTTTCCACACAGATGAAATATGCTTAAGGTAAAATAAAACCAGGGCAAACACATTGGACCACTTCCCTTCCACATACAATCCAACTACTTCCAGTTCTGAGGGTTTCCTTTTAATTATTGAATATTCATTTTAATATTTAATTTAATGTTTAATTGATAATTAATCCTTTAAAATTGTTAATTCTTTGCTAAGTACCACTTACTCTGTTAATACTTGTTTATAATTCATACGCAATAGATGTTCCTTAATCCTACTTGTCAGCAATATTTAGCAGCAGATTCTTTACAAGGCCAAATAAATGAGGGTTTCAAATATTTTTAATAAAAAATATTAAGTTGCATTGATTAGCGGAGTGTCTTCTATCAAAGTTCTCATCTAATTATTTTTCATTTGATTTGGAATTTATCTTGATACTCTAGATGTCAACTACCACCTTTAAAAAACAAAACAAAAAAAACCACAACAAATGAAGATTTTCAGTTTAAACTAATTAGAAGTGGTCCCGGTATCCATTTTTCTGCACTCTAACTTAGCTCGGTAAAAAGTATTGGTAATTCAGGTTTAGCAGCAAAAGAACAAACCTTAATGACTAGACTGGTTAGTGAGATGAAGAAAACTTCTAAATAAAATAAGCAATTTTCAGCTTTGGAATTGTTTAGACTTCAATATCATTCACTGTTAGAAACATACCCAATGTTTGAGAAGTTAACTGTAACTACTAACTGATAACCATGTGACAGGTTATATCCAGCTAGCAGTGTTCTATTAGTTGTGTAGAATTTTTAATGCTTTTGGCTCACAGATTTCAAGACAAGCAAAGTTTTCATTTTCACCTGCTTCCTCCTCCGATTCACTAAGACCTCTATTCAACTTATACTCTAAATTATTTCTCTACTGTAGCTCAATGTCATCCCATAGTTTCATTTTACTCCAGAGACAGGTAAATTTCTACCACAGCAGTCATCCTAAATTTATAGTTTTAAATATTAAAAAAAAAAACAACACAAAACCTCTCAACCATGATTGTAAAGTATTTAAGGCTGCATTCAGAAAAAGAAACTCCTTCGTTACGCAGTCTTAGACCTGCCCTTCTCCTGGCAAATAGAAACATTTTTGTCTCAATTCCAGTAGTATATTCTGTTTACTACTATAGCTATACAATGACACCTGAGCCTTGAATCTAATCTAAATCTAATTCTAGCGTAGACATGCAAGACAAACAACAAGAACATTTGTTCTGGCCAGGAAAAACAGCAAACCTCAAATTTTACTAGGAATGAAAAAGAAGATAAGCAAAAATATATGCGTTCAAAAAAATATTAATTTATGAAGACTGAGTTATTTCTCTAGTATCTTTCATTCTAAGTAACATAGAGCTTTTTCCCCACCATAAACCACGTACCCTGACTACATCATGCAGTTTTCTTTTTTCAGTGCCTAGATAATATCTACCAAAGAACTACTAAAGTAATAAATTTGAAATAATTCCTAACCATCAAGCCACTTATTCTTGAAATCATAATGCTTCTCAGTTATTATTTATTTTTCTCTGCTTCTATGAAATTTTTGTTCATGAGGCTAGATTTTGGCAAAGACTTTGTCAGGGCTGCATAAAAGGACAACAGGGAGAAATCTGTCGTTCAAGCTTCCAAAGAGGCAGCAACCGCTACGCAATGTACAAGCAGTCAGCCTGAATAGATAGAGTCCTTTTATAGAAACACCTGTATGTGTATATATATATTGATTTTTGTTTAAAAAAAAAACAAAGTACATAGAGTGAGCCCATTTCAAATCTGATATTTCTGTGTAGAGTTAACCAGGGACCTGGGATAGCTGGTGTTTGACACAAGTGACACGGAGCAGACAGCATCCTCTCTCCAGAGCTAATGGGCTGAAAAATATCTGTCTCACAGGGCCCAGAGCAGCCTCCTGACATCTGCACATTCATCAGGACACGCTGCATCATACCTACATACCCCAGGGACACTTGGGGTCCATGGTGGCCAAGAACATCCAAACGACTAGAATGAAAGGTTTAGAAACCACAGAAAGAGTCGCCATTGTGTACTAGGATTTCTATAGATCAGAATATGGTATGTTTAACCGATGTTAACACAAAGGTTTAACAAACAACCAAAACCCTAAAATCAAAACCCATTTGGACCCATTTTCTTTGATCAAAAATCCTCCCTAGATTGTTACATCACAGAAAAAAAAAAACAACAAAAAATCTGTGCTAAACCTAGAAGCAAATTCAGAAGCTGCCTAGGCCATACTTCTTTATTTATGTGAGTTTTTTCCAAACATTACAAAAAGCAGGGCACCCTTTATGTGTAGAACGGGGCAGGGGATGTTGTTTGTTTGTGTGGGGTTTTTTAAACATTAACCTGTGATGCTATGTACCAACTGGCTTAATAACCATTTCTTGTCACCCTAAATACAGTTTTTGGTCAGGTGCACAGAGACAGGTTTTGTGAAGATATAGGACTAGTGTTCAGAATAGCAGCTCATGCCTGTCTGCCGCCTAGAGTGGAGACATTCAAGAAATGCTTGCAGCATGTTTATAACTGGCTTTCTTTATTGCTAGTCATTTTGCAAGTACTTTATTGGCAGCTCTTTGTAAATGAAGTCGCTTAACTGTGAGCCAAGGTAAATCGACATCATTCAGACCTAAGGGGAAAATGCGTAAGTGTTCTCAGAAGAAGAAAAATAACTCATGACTTAAAGTACTGTCTACTGACTAATCAGTTTGCTTTCCCCAAATGGATAGGGTTTTCTTTCCTAGTGCTTTACTCTTCCATTTAATTCATTCCTGTTAGAATAACCTTTGCGAAGTAAAGGTCGTTCAGCCCACTCCCATCCAAAGCTGGGCACAAAAGGATGCAGCTACTTATTGATACTTGAAAACTGGATCGTGATATGGTTATTTGTCCTTGTTGTCTGATCTAGTACTATAACAGTGTTTTATTAAGACAGCAGCCTTCCATAACATGGTGATAGCTTTCAGTTATTACCCAGCTGTATCAGCTGTGAATTGGTGACCTAAAAGTGAAATGCTTCAAACCCATTTCCAATTGCATGAGCTTTCCAGCCTTCCAGAATTGTTAGCACTCACCTTTACAGATGGTGGACCAGGCTCAGTTTTAGTGCTGTGCCATCTGGCACTGCATTGCATAATGGGTCATCTTTCCATTTTACTTTGATCAAAATAAAACAGAAAATAAAATTCACCACAAACATCATGCTTTACACATAATCTAAAATAACTGATCGAAAAAATTACACGTTGCCTATGTCGCATGAAAAATCTACGGTCTGAAAAAATAGCTACTTTCCTTGACATTTTCCCAGTAGAAGTCACTGAAGTACTAAAAAGATGTACACTTAAACAAAATGAAAGAAAGAGCTATAATTATTACTACAGAAAATAATTACTTTAGAAACTAATTATTACTTTCTTCAGTAAAATTATTATGCAAAATGTTATTTACTGGTTACTAGACTATAGATGTTATTAGACCTATACATAAATATCAGTTGAATTATTTTAAATCATTACTCAGTAAAAAAAAAAAAAACCACAGATTTTTTGCAGTAACTCACCAGAGCATATGAAAATTACTTTTTCTAAATTACAACCTCCTTTTTAAAATACTGTATTTTTCTGTTGTTGATAACTAGCTGTAATTAAGTCAGCTCTATTGTTGATCAAAATTGCTAGAATAGAAAATACAACAAAAATATCCTACAACGATATGAATAAATGACACCAGTTCACAATCCTCCAACACCAGGCTTAGACAGTTGGGTGGGTTTTTTTCTCCTTGCTTATAAAATAAGCAGGAAAAAAAATTGTATAATTACAACCTTTGTGGAGTGGTAATGACATCTCAGAGCCAGAAATGCTGATTCACTGTTTTAAAACTTATTTTTAAGAGTATGTTCCTGTCAGAAGTGTGATTTTCCTCCTGAGATTAATTTTCAGAGTGGCAGAGAGGAAGAAAGAATTGGCTGGTAAGAAGCACCTAATTATCTGCCCATCTAAAACTATCTTTAAAGATCATCTGCATGTACACTTTTACATGAGTCTGTTCATTCTATCCTTGTGAGAAGCCAGTGAGATAGATGCTGAGAGGCTGCTTATCCAAACAAACTGATTTATTTCTATCAATGGTAAAACTCTATACAAGCAAAACATTAAAAAAAAAAAATAATGAAATATTTCATTATTCACTGCACAGAAGCAAGATTTTTCAGGCATACCAAGTGCCCAACAAGAACCAGAGCAAAAAAACAGCTTTTCTATCATATACAGGCAGTTACTATCAGATGAAAGGCAGACCTTAGCTTCAATGTATTACAGCAGACAAGAACCTCATTGTACAGAAGCACAGCAGGGCCAAGTTCACAAAAGTAAATGAATATTTATGTGACACACCAAACTCACAGAGAGATGAGAACCACAAGACCCAGGTAAATGGCACATGAGCCCTGCATTCTCTGATAGCAAGCTGGAAAATGTATGACATATGGAAGTGTAATGCAGAAGTAGCATTCAAGCATGTAACTTAAAATGCTAACTTCTGAAAAAAACTGCAACTGGCACATCTTCAGAGAGATTTATTTACCAAGTTTTTTTTCCTAAGGAAAAAAAAATAAAAAAACAACACCCCCCCAGACCACAAAAACACCAAACCAAAAGACCCCCCAAACAAAACAAAAGAACCCAGCATGCACAAAGACCAAGGACATGAATCAGACTAAGTTCCAGACTGCCAAGCTTCTCTGCTTCATAGATATA
>JAVJGJ010000061.1:12414905-12428403 GCA_035590215.1 Microhierax caerulescens
ACAGTCAATTATATATGGGAGTTGAAGTTCTCAAGTTCATATAGCGTGCGGTAAATCAAAAGTGGGATGGAATGGGAAACGTTTATCGAAGAAATGGGGACTTCATTCGAACGGAATGTTTAGGACTGATGAAACGGCACAGACTTGAGTAATAACCACAAGTAACAAAAAGGTCACAACACAAGGTTAATGCTAACAACTTTCCTACGTTTTCTGCTCTGTGTGCAGTTTAGGTTCATCCAAAACCAATGTACTCATCTGCATCAATCTACGGCAAATAAACTACATTTTGCAATTCCATTTGGTAGCAACATCTGGAAGTTTAACAAACTTTAGGCTCATGACATGGATTTCAATGTAAGGTTTATTAGTTTCAGGAAGTTTTGGGAAATAAAACATGTTTGTTCTAATTCAATCTGCACCCATCATTACTTCTAATTCAGAAACATTAATTCCTTCTTCATAAATTCTCTCTCATATCATTACAACATCCTTTTTATGGTTATATTTCTAGTTTTTTCCCCAGTATTTTCTTTTGAAGAGAGTTAAAGCCTCAAGATCACAAAAAAATTTAAGGAAAGCAAGTGTCTTGATATTAATATTCTGGATTGCCAACAGAACTGAATTTAATTGACTAAGAAACCACACTTTCTTTTACATGTTAATCTAAAATATTTTTCACTTTTGAAATACCTTTTTAATGGTCCTTTAACAGATTCTGGAAATAGACTAATACCATGTAAATAAACAAAACATTCACTGCAAGTCAGTCTCCTAAGACCATATTCATCAAAGGCTGAAGACTTATGGGCAGTTTCTCAGGGCAAAGAGCATCATGGTGAATAGTAATTGACCTCCTTGTGTGAGGAGTGTTTTGTGGGTTTTTTTTGTAGCAGTCTTCAGAGGCCACTTCCATTTATCAAAACCTAAGGAGCATTTAGAAAGACTACAATAGCATTCTCAATGTACCCCATCAAATATTGTCCTTAATGTATCTGCTGTAAGGAAGCATAAAATTTTTTGATGGTATTAAACTTTTAACTGCTACAGGAGGCAAAAGCCTGAAACACTGTACCTCTTAAAATAAAATTAAAAAAAAATATCAAAAGAGTTTGTAATAATACCGTTTCTTGATACAATTCCTTCCTGAGAGTCTCCTCTAATCCATTACTCTGCATCAGTCTAAGTTCTGTCTACTCCTTTAATCTTTTTCTGGACAAAAAACATCTCAAAAGAATATACTTGAAATATGAATGTATGTTCAAATGTAATTAAAACTTTAATGCAGGGCAAGATATTCAGATAGTAAATAATACTGAGGTCATGTGATATTACATAATCACAATTTATTATAAAACTACGCGTTATTTTTGCTTATAGTCTTTTTACAGTCATCTATAACTGGCTTAAGAGAAAAAAGGTCTTAGGCATTTTCCAAAATACTTTACTGTCACTTAGTCTTTTACCAATGTAATCACAGCTTTTTTATTCATCTTGATGAAGGTGGATTCAGACCTGGGTTTTCAAGAGTTGCACCTTTTATGTGACATGAAAACACACTACTTTATGGGAGGTGGAATCTCTCACTCATTCAGAATCAGGACTTAGATACTATTTGGTGCATTTCATAACACACCTTTTCAGAAGTTTTATTATTGCTAATGACCTTCAAGAATGTCAGATGTGCATAGGAATCATGCAGTAAGAGCTTCCGTACACAGTTAATTTCACAGCAGGCTGTAGTTCAGTACAAATTCCCAATATACCAACTCCAAGAAGACATCTTCTGAAAGAATTTCTTATAATCACAGCACTAACAATAGATCTTGGAAATAAACCACTTAGTGCTACCTCAGAATAACCTTATGCATCCAACCTTTTTATCACTTTTGCACTGGATGATTATTCCCATTGTAAGTTAGTTGGCCAATTATGCATAATGATATGGTACCTTAAGAATAAAACATTTATGCTTCTTATAGTTGTTGCCTGATATTTGTTAGCCATTTATACAAGTTTCTGTGAGTTTATGTCATTCTGTAATATATTTTGTAAATGCTAATTATTAATAATTTGGGAAACAATAATATGAATCACAAGACTAGAAAGAACCTGAAGAAGTTCTGTCACCCTGCACCAGGGGAAATATATCTCTGCTTCTGCTATTCCTAGCAAATATTCCAGTCAGTCCAGACAGTGTTCAGTGTCCTCTAATGAGAAAAACTACATGTCTGAACAGTTTGCTTACTACCCATGCCATTGAAAATACTCTTCCTAATTCTAAATTAAAATTTTCTTACTCTATGGCCACAGGAAAGACATTGCAACTTTCTCCTTTAAAACAGGCTGTTATCCTCTTAAGATCACTACATACTTCTTGAAGTTTTATTTAAGTTAAACAACGCAAATTATTCCTCATATTCAAAGACTGAGGAAGTTACGTCCCATTGTCACCTAATACCAAATCAAAAAGTTTAGGACATAATGATTCAACATGTTTCTTGATTTTTCAGAACCTACACAAATTACAAAGTATTAAATTTCTATGTCCAGTTTTAGCATCTGGAAAATGATGTAAGAAAGAAAACTGATCTGTTCAAAAAGTCAAGATACCGCTATGCCTATTGCATGAATACCCGCTAAATCTTAAATGTTGATGTTGCATCATCTGCTAGGGAACTTGTTTCTACATAGACCTGCCAAGGTTTTATATTCCAGTAGAAAAGATAAGGTCTTTTAAAAAAGAATTTGCCAAACTTCCCAGCAAATTCAAATCAACAGTTTTTTAAAAGGCTGAATCCTGAAGAGCAAATTTGTTTGGACGTACTCAACTTAATAAAGCCTCAAGTGACCTATTAAATTTTGTTCATTGGGCTCACTGACATAATTTAAACACTTCATCCAGATAAATTTTATGTCAAACACAATTTTGTTCGTACCCATGTGAAAAGCCCAGTCAGCAGAAATTCAAATGGGATTTAATAGAATGAGCAAAGTACACTAATGATGGCTAGTAATAAAACCTTCAGCAAGTATATTTCTTAACTTAAGATAAAGATACCTATGCATCAGTACCAAAACGGATATCCCTCTTTTCAGTGTGTACTGACACATTCATCCCACAAACCTTCAGTGATATTTCAGGGATAGTCCTGTTCCACGTAAAATCAAAGCCCAAAGCCATCTTACAGGCACTGTTTCAGTGGATTATTTTTTTCCCCCTCAATGAACCAGAAAAAAAGAAACAGAAAGGCTAGTAGTTGATGCACTCACATAATATGAAAGAGATCTAGTTAAAAGCCTGTTCTTCTGTTCCTCACATCTGAGGAGCACGATCTTTGTAGATTTAGCTCACTGTTTCTCAGCAGTGTAGGCAGAATTAAATTTTTCTTTTGTCATGATGTTGTCTGGGCTTTGAAGAGGGTAAAAATTCAATTTTGCATAAATGACAGAGCTAATCCTAAGGATGATATAATACCTGGATCAGTAGGATGCCAGGAGAAAATGAGGGTTCAGAAAGGTCAGAGGGGATTTCAAAATGCTTTCAGAAGAAAAGAGGATTTCCCCCTCCTGCACATCCCACTGTCCCAGAGGAACACATTTGCTCTGCTTTCTCTGTTGTCCCTGCTAGTCTCATGCAGTTAGCAGGTGACCGCTCCAGCAGCCTTACAGGAAACTTCACCACCCTGCCATGATAGCCTTACTGCCTCATGCCCATGGGAGCTCTATGCACGTTTCATGGACACATCAACAGGCTTAGGCTTGTAGACGTGTATTACTGAGCTACTGACTATATTTTGAATGTACAACTTCATCTCGAATCCCGTCTTTTCGGTTCCAGGCTGTGCTGTAGCTCTAAAAGGCCTAACAGAAGAGGGACGGCATGTTCAAAAGTAAACAACTTAATCACTGTAGCGAATTTACTGAGACTGTTTTTTTCAGGTTAGTACTAACACTGTTAAAGTGGTTTGGGAAAGATTTGTGATCAGCTCCTCCTGAGCTCACACATTACACAAAGACAAGGAATAAGACATTTTTTCTTTGTCTGCTATCAGTGATAAACAGCGTGAGAAGTGGGGAAAGAACCTCGGGGGGGGGAGGGGGAGGGAATTGTTGTTTTCCTGGACAGGGACAGGACTCCTAAGTAAAACATAGGATACTCTACCATCATTTTAGGAAGCTTTCTTACCTCTTGTCCTCTGTTGCTGTAGTGAAAACACTGACAGCTTAAATAATTTTGGATAAAGCTTTTTTCTTTTTTTTTTTTTTTTACATGCTCCTCGTCCCACGTGCTCTGTTTGAAGAATTATAATGCAAAATTATGGGAAACTTTTAATAAAATGCTGTTAAATCATAGAAGTATTTGTGAAGACCACTTCACTGAATAGCTTGCGCCTTGGGGTGTCTCCACAACAAATGCTAAGACTGATGGACTCTGCCTGAGAGTACTTCAGTATCCAGTGGTTTAATAAAATGCCAGCTTTCAGTGGAAGTTCTGACAGTGCTGAAAGGAGTTGGGCTGCAAGATGCATTCTTTGCAAGATATCATAAAACCTGCCTTAATTACTAAGCCTGACAGCCCTTCTTTCCTCCTTTTCCCCTGAAATTCCACACTGGACCTCAAAAATACTAAAAAAAAAAAAAAAGAAAAAAAAGAAGTAGGACTGTCAGCAAAATGAATATGTTTCTGTGAAGAGTTTCCATTTAGGGAAACATGGGTTACAAAGATAGATTTTTTAACGTTCTGTATAGTACACATGTTTGCTTATTTATATTAATTAATTTAAGACTTGGTATTCAAGCATTCATTTTCAATCAAGAATTCCACTTATGCAGCATGTATTATAGAAAGAACTACTTAATAAATGCATTTCATCTCAATGCAGTAGTGTTTGAGAGAGATAAAGGAAACCTATCTAAGATGTGCATATTCTTATCAAATTGGTCCACAATGTTTCCATACCTTACATATATTTTATTGCCAGTGACAAAACTATAAATTCAAAAAGATACAAGTGACTACCTGTGAGTTTTCCCTATGGAAAAACTACTTCAGATGTTGAGTGCAGTTTTTGGAAAAGGCCAAGAAAATAATGACACTTCCAGTGGAAATGGTGAGCTCCTTAGCCCTTGAGATTAGTCTGAATTAAAGAAACATGGTCAAAAGACAGACTTTTTACCTTGACTTTTAAGCTTTCAGATTCTATAGGCTCTGTATGAATGAATACATGCAAGACAGCTTAGTTCACTGTTGATGTAAAAAGTGTTTGCATATCTTGAGCCCTGATGATATATACAATTTTGTCTGTGTGTGCAGTATAAGAAGCAATTTTTATGCTCTCATTCAGATTCACATTTGAAGCCTGTCAAGAAAAGTAACTTTTCTGTGAGCCTTCATATTAGTTCCCCAGGGTCTAGCTAGTCTGGAATTCTTTGGCAATTAAGTATCTAGAGATTAATTAAGAAGAGAAAACACTTATTCCATAATGAAACCAAACAAAAAAACCCACAAACACAAAACCCTCCCTCTAAAAAAAGCCAAAACAACTAATTGGAAATGCAGTAATGTTTTCCACATAGTCAGCCAGTTGCAATCAACAGAATCCTTTCCTATCCCTTTGCTACATGTCTGCACGTTCCCATGCAGGCATACAATGGATATAGCTATCTACAATAGCACTTGTGCATTTGAGCCTCAATATGCCTTTCTTTTTTAAAAAACTTGCTGTCAAATTGCAGAAAATTAACTAATCTGTCTCTCTTAGTATAGTAACTCTTTTGAGAAGAATGGGTAGCATAAAATGTTTATGCATTCAATAACAAGACAAGAAACTGGTACTGTCTTGGATTATTTTTCCCCCAGTAGAAATATAAAACAAAGTCTAGAAAGAAGGTAAACTGTAAGACTGTGCAGTCCAACAGAGATCTGTGTAATGAGACAATATGAAAAAAAAAAAGACAGACTGTTGGAGAATGTGGTACTATACAAACTTAAAATACACAATTGATTCAGATACTTACACAACTTCAATTAAATAAACATTGAGAAAACAATTCTCCGCCTATTAACATCATGATAGCAATTAGACTACACTTTCTAGAGAGATTATTAGTTTCAGAATAATATCCAAACTTCCACATAGACAAAAATAGACTTGGAAAAGTAAGAATTTAATTTCTTAGTTTTGTCTCACCATCTTAGAAAGGTTACTGATTAATCAAAAGGCAAAAATACTTAGAAAAGAAAAAAAAAGTGAATTAATTGTTTGGTGTACAGTTACAGCACGTTAAAGTACATCAAATTATACCATTGTACTCAAAGAATGTCATATGCATATACTTTATCTTTTCTCACAAAAGGACAATACAAAGGAAGTTAAAATAAAATGCAATTTTCAATTAAAAAAAATAGTTCTAACCATGTTATACAATCCCTTGAGTTTAAAGGATAGTGAGAAGGCCGAGCATACAATGCCTTTAAAAGTCACCATACATTTACACATACATACAACATTATGTGTTTAAGTATCCAAAGAAACTCTAGGTTAGATATAAAATTATGAGTATTTTAAATACTCATGCTTCATGAGCCTAAGCCTTGTACTAATTGCTGTGGTTAGGAAGAAAGTAGATCCAGAAAACAGTAATTTGACTTAATCCATTACAAAGTTTTATACTTTTTTTTTTTTTCCTCTGAGGTATCTGACACTGGACAAACTATAGGAGTAGGTAGACAAATAGTCTGCTGTAATGGAAAGCTTACATTCCTACAGAAAATGAGTTTGAAATGATCCTGTTATTCAACCTGTTCTTATCACCTACTCATTCTTGTAAAAATGAGAAGAACAGTGTTTTGCATTGCATTTGTATAAAAAAAATAAAATCTATTTATGGACAAACACACACATCATAAAACTACCACAAATTAAGTACCATCTGAACATCTGCAATCTGGTACAAGTCTGTCATAAAAGCACATCTGAAAGGAATCATAATACATAACCCTGGAACTAATTGAAAAGCCACAAATCTTTGGGACAATGAGGACTACTCAAAGATATTTAAATTTTAAAAAATATTGCACATCATTGCTTTTTTTTCCCTTCCCATTTCTCCCAGACCAAGCCATTCCCAGGAGGTAATACAGATATATAAATGGTTTCACTTAACTAAAAAAGTACCTTGGGTCAGTTATTTACTGACAAAAAATATTGTGTACTGCTCCAAATACCTTATTAACTGTTTTAGGTTATTCATGTGATACAAAAACATGAATAACTCCTATTTAAACCATAACGTACAATAATAGAAAGCACAGATTATAAGAAAAAAAGAAATATTTTGGTAATTTCTGAGTTGTCCCTTTTCTCCAGTTTACCCCTCATTAACTCTTTTTATACAGGGTTTTGGGTTTTTTTTCCGTAAAAATCTATGCAAAGTCATTTTTTCCAGTCATCTCCATAATAACTATACATATCATTGGTGTAATTCAGCTTGTACTTCTACTGAAATCTTGGGGTGCAAATCTGGACCTCAAAGCCCAGTAAACGTTATAATAAATAATTTAGTATGGCCAAGCTTTTCTCTGTTACAGAGACAATTCTCCTGGACTTGGATGAGCCTCTGTTTACTCAATCCATAATTTTAATTGTTTTTACTTCTTCAAAGTCCTCCAAAGTTCAGCTAACGTTATCAGAATTATTTCACATCTGCTGCACACATCTGTCATTAGACAAGAGCTATAAAGGTATCATTAGAGAGGCCATCCTAAATAAGACTCAAAAGAAATGGAAATGCATGACTTTTATTATTTAGGAAAAAAGTATATAGCAGGAAAATGAAAGTTAAGTCTTGAAAATAAGGAAACTGCCTTTTAAATCTCCATTGAATATATTTTTTCCCCAAAAGAACAAATATTCTAATCTAATCAAATCCACCATCTAACTGAATGAATCCCCACGTAACTGACACACACAAATCTCTAACTACATTAAAACCCTCATTAGAGAACAAAAGGATAGCTGTGAGAAAATGATTTCATGTGCATTGAGGTGTGCTGCTTTGCTTTCAGTTTAGCCCCATAGGCATAACCCCTCCCAAAGGACCTGGAGTAGTCTGAGCCCCTGATACGATCCTTTAAAATTCATCATACCATGTGCAAAGACAAGATCTGAGATCTGGTAATTGCCTCCCAACAATATGTGCTCAGGGAGATTACATCCATTAGCAATCACACATACAGCCTCGTGAATCCACTGCAAGAGAGCGGGACATTGCCTTCCTGGTGTCTATTCTAAATCCATTCCCTCAAGTTCCTTTACATCTGTCCACCCTGATAGACAGCACTGGTTTGAGACCTGCTCTAGCAGAGATGCTTTCACAACCACTGCTCCACCACAGGTTCCCACACAGGAGCAAAGAAAGCTTCTCATGAGCACAAATCAGGGTTGTCGTTGGAAATGCCAAAGACTAACGCACCCATGTGCAGTGCTTAGCACTGTGACCAGTGTTGGAGCCGCAGGAAAACACACAGGCACGTTTCAGCAGATTTTCGTGTCTTCAAGCCAATGAACCAGGTTGTAGCCAAGAAGTGTTTCATAAGTAAATAAATAAAATATTTCCGTGCCTTTTTACATATTATTTTCTCACAAACTATTCTGTTTGAGAAACCTTCTGTTGCAAGAGCTACCATCAAGTAATATTTTACACCCGAGTAACAAAAACACAAGGAACTGAAATAAAAAAATAAAATGCAAATAAATCTTCAACCATGGTGACATGTTAGCAAGCCTATAATTACTTCTGCCATTCACAATACATTCTTAACATACTTCTGTAGGGTAAGATCCATCAATTATTAATTAGACTAAGAAAAACAAAGCAAATTATCTTCTTTAGTCTGACATCATATACAACTGTAATGGATTTGTGAATCATGTACTCATTCAGAACATGCGACTTGACATCATTTTACTTGACTTCAAGTACCAGATTCTCACCTCTACTGCCACAATACCAGATCTGAGCAGCAAACAAAAACAAGATAGAGAAACTAAGTCAAGAATTTAATGGCACAACATTTTAAATATTTAAGAGTAATCTGAGTAAGTAGTATTCATCGTAATAGCATGATTTATAACTGCTCACCAGGACAGACACTTTCTCATAACAAATGCTTCTATTAGAATTCAGTAATTAATTTATTTGTAATAAGACAAGGATCTTGTTGGCATTAGAGGGAATATCCTTTTCTTTTTTGTTAACCTCCAGTTGTTAGGTATAAAGAATTATGATCTTGCATACATTCTAAAGCTTGTATCTGCAGCATGGGTGACATACCATGGAAAAGAATAAAATGTATCACTTAATGGTGCAAATAGGGTTCAACTCCCTGCAATTAGTTACCTTAGAGATTTATTTCAGATGAGGAATAAATTTTTAATTCATTTTTGTATTAAGTTCAAAATACAGTTACTTTTTAAAACATTTTCACAAGTGTACTTTAGCATTTCATAGTACTAAAAATATTTTTAATAATTTACATTCTAAATGTTTCTAAAATATTGATATAGGTATGATAACATATTTAAGTACTATATCAATATATGGTTACTTTTTTATAGCTCTGAAAATTCTTCCAAGTTATTTTTTTTACTTATGGTCTAAATTATGGAGCTCATAACGTTGCATGACAGTAAGATTATAATCTTTTCTCTCAATTTTGTAGTCTACCTCTTCTAAATAGTAATAAATTTAAAAAAAAAACTAAATCCATCAAATAATTAAAACCTTGATTAAACTAATTAATCTTGCTGAGAATAGAAAGGAAATTCTCACTCCAGAAATAGCATTCCACTAGGTATGGAGAAAATTAAATTATTTTAGTGTGTGGCAATAACCAGAAGAATCTTACTGGAATTAAATGAGGAATCACACAATGACTTTGCTGATATCTGACAAGCAAGGAAAATGTTACATATTGCAAAAAGCTTTGCTTCCAATATAGAAATTTATTCATGAGCATTTATTGTTCATAAGTTGATAAAAGTACATTCAAATAGTGTAATATGAAATAAACAATTCAGAAAGAAAAATATTTCAGAAGTATGCACTGGATTTTCTGTTCTTTGAGGAAAAGATGGGAATGTAAGAAAGGAAAAATAGCTTTAAAGCATTTTCATGAGACCTTCATTTAAAACAGTAAAATATCACTGGGAGAACTTTGGGATTCCAAATTTTACACATATAGAGGTGTTATACAAGCATTGATTCTGGTAACCTGATACAAAGAGAGCTAAGTAACTCAAGAATAGGTTAAACATATTATTAAATAACTTTTTTATAATTCTATACATATATGCATACATACATGTATATATGAGGACTTTTAAAAAGCGGAGGTTTTCTGACCTTTGTCACATTAATATATAAACATAAATATTTCATGAAAATATACAATTTACCTGAATCTCAAGGGAAGAAAACAAATCAAATTGACATTTGCTGAGAAATAAAATGGCTAGCTTCTATTTTGAGATTTTCTTTTTAAAACCATTATAGATAATAGTAAAAATGTATGAACTATATTTGAGCGTGAACAGTTCTCAGAATAAATAAAATTAAAAATAAGAGAAAAGCAAGAAGCAAGGAGACATTTTAATTTGTTTTTATAAACTTTCTAGGATTTAATCTACGTTATTTCTAAGTTACATTGCCGTGTGTAGAGTACTGCCTCTGGTCCCTTTGCTGAGCAGCTGCAATGGTATAACACTTGTAATCCAGAAAAGAATGTCATCTCAGGCTACACCGCAATGTGTTTTGTTTTGCAGATGTAATCAGATGGCCCCACTAAGCATCCTTGCATGAAACTACTTACTTTTCTAAAGAGATACTATTGCTCTCAGGTGTAATTACACTTTTGACAGACAGGCACTTTGAATGACTAGAGTTCTAGATTTGAAAATGCATTAAGATGTGATTCCTTTATAATACCTGCACTTATACAGTAATTACATTTTTCATGATAAAGAGAAATGCTGAATCAGGGTTTATTAAGTGGATGACTGGATGGTTTAAGTTGTTTTATTTATTATGAAGGGCTCAATGTGTCACTTGGTTTTTAGTTAAGTGTTATTTTCTCTTTTCTTTCAATTTTTTTATCTATCCTACAATGATAGTCTCAGTTTTACAGTCAGTCTTGTGAGTTACATGACATTTTACTGCCTTCAGATTTACCTTCCATTTCAGTTGGGTTTTCCCTACTGGAAAGTTATGTGAAAATATTTAGCGAACTATAGAATTACTTAATGATGCTGCCTATAAAATCATTATATTGGGTATGGATACCATCTATGTTCACCATTACAGTAGGTTTAAACTTTCATTAATATTAATGTAATAAAGAACATAGTGGAAGAAATTTTGTAAACCAAATAACTAACATATACAGTCACACAAGCTTTGTCGTTTCTTTCTTTCCTACTAGCCTCCCAACCTGTAACTTAGATGTCAAGAAAAATACGCTTTGGTGTATAAATACATTGTTAACATGTACACACTAAACTAACCTGAGAACTCACCTTTTCAAAATCTATTTCATACAAAAAATACCTTTGTAAATATGAACAGTACACAGCAACTTTGTGACAAAACAACAAACAGTATGAACATCAAATGAATAGCACTTGCTGAATCCTAACTTGTTTAACTGTCATGTTTCATTTGAAGGCAGTACAGCAAGGCCACATTAACGCAGCTCTGGATCTGGCCTGATAAATATGGTAAAACCCTGCTTTTACAAAAAGCATTAAGAAAATGCTTACACTTGTCACCGAAATGCTTGTGGGTCTAAAACCGCAGTCTGATCTGTCAGTGTTCCTTAATTTCTTTTTTATATTTACAAGGGAAAATCTCTTACTTTTGTCTCCTCTTTCTTCAAATAATGAGATATTTGCAGATTATCAGGGGAGAAGGAGCTCCTGTTTTCCACAGTCACATTCAACACCCCGTTACATCTTCCACTTAATTTTCAAACTGACAAAAATTAAATGCAATGGTAAGAAAGCACAAAGCAAGAGTGACTATTTGAAGGAAGTATATAATGCTGAAGAAATAGAAACATGGACAGAAAGCAGCACATTTAAATGTATGTCAAGCTTTTCATCTTTGCTAAACAGTATAAACACCATGGGAGTATGTGGCTGCACTGCTTGAGAAGACACACACCAAAATATTTTGACATATTGAATAAGCTGTTGAAAAAGAAAACACTAAAGAAACAGATGATCTGTGAGGAAATACGTTAAGCATATCAGGAGAGATGAACTGAGATATGTAAGAAAGGGGTGAGCCCTTGCTTCTCTTTTGTTTTTGTGAAGCAACAGAACAAATATAAATATAATACAAGAAATTCAATTTCACAAACCAAATCTGTTGTCTCAAGTCTGACAGAGACAGCCCATCCTACCGTCATCAAAAACATAACAATGTTGGAGAAAATTTAATTTTATTCTAAAGGAAAAACCAGTGTATCTGTTGGACCAGATGTATGAATCTGCATATTCACTAAACTGTGTAACTAATGGTGTATTTTGAAACTCTATCTTCCAGAAGCTTAAATACTAGCATCATTTTTTACATCAGACCCTTTTCTTCTCAAAGAACTAGTTTCTATAAATACATATATGTATTTATAATAAAGGACATGTCAGAGATACTACATTAAAATAGATTTACCTGATATGCTCAAAAGCTCAAAATATCACTACTATTCTTTGAGTACTATGTTACTATGTACTATTTTAGTACTATCATACAGCGAGCTTTAGCTGCATTTTGTCTATTTTTTAATAATTTAATGCCTTTCAGTTGCCTTTAAAGATATACATTATTATTTCTTTTAAAGACAGCTTCTTTTGATTTAAAGTGCTGTGAATGAGCTGCAGTTTGGCTTCTCAAGACATAATACTACTACTAAACAATCTGAGAAAAAATGTTTATCCCAACACAAAAAGCACACACCTAGAACTCTTCTGTCTTCTGGTAACAAGAGCTACATATATATTTATTTTTTCTTAGAAGCAAGGGAAGCTGGATGAGAAAAATCTGGCAAAATGAAAGAAGAAAATAACTACAGTGAAATACAACATCTCTGCTCTGTTGACCTCAACGAAGCCCAAACCGATTTCAATGTGGTCAGAATTTCACAGTCCTCTGATGAGGCTGAACTCTTAAGTGCTTGGTGTCAGGAGCCACCACAGCTGGGGAGCTGAATCCCTTGGTACTGCAAGTTGTGTGCCACTTGCCTTCCTCCCATGTTTACATCTAACAAGCATCCTCTCGTTTCAATTTGTGAGGCAGGGCCTGAGGAGCAGCCTCCAAGCATGGTCCAAATAACAATAGGGGACTTGCTGGAACTTGTAGGCCACAAACCTTGGGATGACAAAGGGGATGAATAGATAACAGCCGACAGGATGCCGACTGTTGAGTCATGCTGATA
>JAVJGJ010000061.1:12432442-12444715 GCA_035590215.1 Microhierax caerulescens
GATCCTGTAAAGGTTCTGTAATAATTTTGTTTTCAATTTAAAATTACCTTAACCCATCAATCTGAAACAGCAACCTGAAACTGGCACAATGTGCAATGGGAATCTGATCATAAATTTGAGGAGGAACTCACTCAAGTCACTCCAGGTCCAAAACTAAATGTTGCCCAACAATTCTGGTGGTTCTGGCTCCCCCCTGTGACAGTGCAAGCTCTGTTCATCAATTGAGACAAGAAGCTAGTTTTAATCATTGTAATAGATGTTTTTTCCTTAATACTAGTTGTGAACCGTTAACATCACTTGGGAAATGATAATGTCTGAAACTGCATCTATTAAAGCATATATCAATAACCAGCTGGAATGACTGAGGGATAACAGAACGTGCACAGACATCCACCAAAACCATGACATATGGTTTAGTATTCATTTAGGAATCTTACACTTTTATAGTCTCCCTCTAATATTTAAAATATTCACAATCTTGAACAAATTATCTGTTGTCAAAAACATGGAAAAAGCACTAGAAAGTTAATAATTTGACATGAGAACTGTGAGCTATTGCTATGACTGAAGCAACCATATAGACATCTTTATTCTTAGGTCCTTTTTAAAGAGCTTAATTATCTTGATAAATACCTAGTGAAATAATTCAATAGATTCTCTTTATGCAGTATGCACATTTACAGGCTCTTACTTCCAAAGATTGCATTAGATATAGCTACATTTCTCAAATGATTAACTTTCATTCTTGTCATCAGAAGGAGGTAGTTCAGTTCAGGTCAGTTCAGGTTTAAGTGGTGATTACTATCCCAAGACTGTTACTCCTTTTAAATTATTTATATAGATTACAGTAATTTCTATTAAACTGTTTGATGTTTCTATGTAAATATTTTAAACATGAAACGGTATGTGGATCTTTGTCCAGCATATTTCTGTGACCAGATACAACAAGGAATATCTATCGTAATAAAAAGAAATGCTATACCTGTCACCTAATTATAGGTTATGAACAGATGTCACGAAGTGAAACTCTGCTAAACTGCCGATGACACTGGAGAAGTTCAAGGTAATAAAGCTGCTCTTACTGGGTAGAAAACTACATTCCAAAACTACATTTTTCAAAAGAGGAAATACTAGGAAAGTGAAAACCTTGCATTATGTGGGATATTAGGGAAAAAAATAAATCAAAAAAACAGACTTTTTCTTAGGCCTTTAGGCTGAGAAACCTAATAGGCATCTCAAATTTGGAATGAAATTTGCTTTAGGAATGATACAAAGCATTATTTTTTAACAGGAGACAATGAAAATAGCTCCTCTTGCTTCCTTTCTGAATATAACAGAAAAGGCAACTGAGAGCTTCAACTTTGTTTTGAGTTAGCAGTTTCTACAGATGCAGTGATTCTGCTTTGAATGTGAATAGATACTACAATTTTTTCATGTATTCTGGCAAGTAACTAATCAGCTACTTTTTTGAATGGCTCTGAAATGTCTCTTAATTTAAAACTTGCATAACTAACGAGTTATTGGCATGACCGTACTTGTAGAAACGGCATATGCTAATTAATTATTATATACCTGAAGACATGAGGGACTGTCTGCTCACACAAAAAGAATATACAAAGCGTCAGTGCTTCTTTGGTTATGTACCTTTTGAGAGGTATTGCACAAATATAAAGTTTGGACAGATATTGACTGATACAGTCTGCCGTTAAGAGTGTGAGATTTCAAGCAAGATTGCACAATCACTTCCAGAACGAACTTGCAGTTTACTGCTTACACTTCCTTACGCCCATTTAGATTTGCTTGTTTATTCATCCTGGTGGCTGGGTCATGAATCTCCCCAGACAGAAGAGGAAGTGAAAACTGTTTTCAGAAGAAATAGCACTGAATGGCAAAGCCAATAAGGATTTCTAAACCTAAAATCTATCTTAAAAACTTCATTTATTCCCAAGAACTATGCTGGCTTACCCATATTTCTATTTAGATATGGGCTTAACAGATCTATGTCTACTGACTTTTTAGCTGTAACATCAGCCTTTTTAAAAGGGTTGAGCATATTCCTTAAACATTCTTAACATAATCCTGTGAATTAAAAACTTGCGTTCATGGATTTTTAGATTAAAAGTCCCTTTTTCCACCAGACACTGTCCTGACTTCTCTTTTCTTGTCTATCCCAAAATCTTCACCCTACATCACTGCCATGTTGGGTTACAAATAGCTAAGTCCAAGGTGAATCTCCTAATGAGTCACCGCTTCCCAGCTTCACTGAAAAGCAATCATTATACTATAAAAATCTGTCGTTTCAAAACAGGATTATTACTACTCAGTCTGAGAATTTCAGGGATACATTTTAAGTGGTTTTTTTGTCTCTCTTTTGCTCAGTAACCTTTAAGAAGTAGCAAAACTTTAAATTTTAGAGAGTTTTCTTTTAATTAAAAGTTGGATGTTAGAAGAGTTACAAAGCACATCAAGACATTCATAGAAATCAAGAAAAAGTACATCTTTAACAGGCAGACAGGAAGTACGCGTTTCTAACTGAAGAGCCCTCAGTTCATCCTACATTCAGATTAATAGCTTCTTATCAGAATGCAATTTAGACTATATAAAAATCCATCTGAACTAATGAAAGTCCTTTGACCACTGTTGCCTTTCACTTCCTTGCCCATGTTTTTGTTTTTCTGGGTTTCAGCCATAACTACTGAAAACTTAAAAAAATAGAATATTTTAAATGATAATAAAAAAATAATAAAAAAATCTCCTGGATCAGGAAGTACTGGAGACCACATGACAAAATCCTAATTTAATTAAATTCCCAGTCTAGTTGCCAGAGCAGAAATTAATCCCTCCCTCAAGCCTGCCTCCTGCACTAAAACTTTATTCTCCTTGTTACACAGTACACCATATTAGGTTCAGCTTTCTGTTTTCCACATAGTAATGTATTCTTCAATCTCTAGACAAATACTCCTGGTCAGTTAAATCCCGGAGATATTTCCAGGCATGTGAGGTTTGTAGATAGAACTCAAGGTCTCCCTGCAATGCTATTCTTACACAATGAGTTAAAAGATACCATGTCATGCTTGCAGCCGGGTATATTTCTCTCTGTTCAGAAGTGGGTTTAACCCCTTTAAAATGAGTTAGTTAAAAAGATCTTTATAGCCAGAATCAGTAAAACGGCCCATATTGCAACCAAATGCACCACAGGTTCAACTCTGTACTGGAGCTTCCACATTACCTTAACTCATTTACCCATCGTTAGGTCACAGAATCTTGTCAGACTATGCTTTTTACATATATATATATATATATTATTATTTAAATAAGTCATATGAAGAGCTATGTCCCTTCCTACAGCAAAGTACAATCTCAGATCACTGATATTGTCTCAAACTTTGGATTACTGGTAGTAGGAGAAACATGTTTGGTTCAGGCTTTCATTACAAAACAACTGGACCAAAAGCAGAACATGAAAAGAAAAAGATAGAGGCTTTGATATTTAGCCTATATACAATAAGAATAGGTGGTTTCCACATGACAATCTTCATGGCCTGTTGAATTATTTGTTTTATATTACTGACTGCATCCACAAACATTGGCACAGAGTAGCTATTTGCTCCAGGTTGGGAATGGTGGGTTAAGTAGCACAGAGGTGGCAGAAAAGGAAGAAACAAACATGGCAGATAGACCTGTTGCAACATTTTCTTCTGTGGAATTTTCCCTTTAGAAGTCAGAGACGGGAGGCAAAGTATAAAAGAGCACACATATGCAATATTAGTGTAAGTCTGATATCCTACAGGCCTACAAAACTAGAGATATGGACTGTAAACCCCTGCAGACTTTGGAAACTTTACAGATGGCGCAGTCCAAAGAGTTTTGTGTGTGCGTATGTGCACACAAGCATTTGTAACTGGCTTGGATCATATACAGCTTCCTTTAACACTACATAAATTTGTATCACTGAAGCAATGTAATTGCCTTTTTATACAGTTAGTCCCCAAATACATATTTTTAAATAAAAATTATTTCTTTTTTACATACAGTGCAAAATATAGTCCCAAACTCTTTTCTACTAGAAAATATTACTCAAGGTCTTCTGTACCTATCTTCTGCATGAAAGATGTTGTAATTTAATGAAGAATGCTCAGAAGGTTAAAATACCTTATCTCTGTCATTTGATCTAAAGAGCAGTGCATCAAGATTCTTTAATACTGTGAAGTGCAAGTTCTTTCTTGGAATAAATCCTATAGAAAATAAATGACAATGGTTTCCTTTAACTCTCCATCACTTGAAAACCAAAATCACCTTTTATATTCTCTGCAAAGCCTAAACATTCCATTTGCCTGAAAGCAATGTGTACTCTCATGTCTTTTTTTTTTTTTTATATACACAGTAATTTTATTAAGGGGATTTTATTTCTAAAGGAATTGAACAAAGCAATTTAAAGGCTCTCAGAAGAATAATGAGCAGTAGTGAATTTTGGTGGATGAAGGAGTTATTTCCTATTTATTTTTCTATTACATGTCCAAATCAGAAATATGTCTATAAATGATCAAGTAGGAAAGAATCACATAATCTCCAGGATAAAATTATGAAAATAACTGGCATGCGGAGCCACATCTCTACTAAGTATTTTGATAAGGCACTCAAAGTAGACTTGAAAGTGTGTGATTAAAAACACTATTTAAGAAATGGACAAAAACACTGGTGTATCTGAAAATACCCAAAATGTGATTTCCTAAGTTATAAGTAAAAGAAAAAAAAAAGAAAAAAAGAGTAAAAAATAAATATTCCATGGGAAGAAAGAGTATGAAAGAAAAAAAATAATAATGTCAATATCTTTAAGAGTAATAACAGGCAGTGTTAACCTGTTTGACAAGAACTATAGATATTAACAAATTTTCATAGATGTAATTTGAGTTTTATATACAGAAACAAAATTTGTGACAATTGTGTTTCTGGTACCTTTGGTACTTCCATTTTTTCAATTTGTAATTTATTAATTACTTTAAGACATGAGAACTTCTCTTTCCTCTTCAGTTGAAATTAATATTGAATTTTTATATGAACAGTGACAGTAATATTTAGATTAGAAAATACAGTTTTAAACCCATGCAACTCATCAGAAACCCACTGAAATCTTCTCAGAAAGTCTCTCTCAGACTATCAGTAACTTATTAATTAGGGCTTAGAAAATTTGCTTCTGAGTAGACCACAGCACCATTTCAAGTCTCAGCAGATATGATTGTTGACTGGCTTCCTGAAAGGGTCCATCAAGGTGGAAGGAAATGTGTTTTAAGTGATTTCAGGTTCTGCTTAAGAAAGGAGAAACAACTAAAGTAAATTTTTGAATTTATGTATGCCAGTATAACACAGCATACTATCTCTTTATTTCTGTATTCAATTACTCCAAAAACTTTTGCTAAGCTATTGAAAAAACTACAACTTTCAGTGTTTAATTGTACTATGGGGAGATTAGTAGAAAAGAAACTGTGTTACTAAAGGTTGAAATAAAAGAAGGCTCTGAGAAACCATGATGATATGACCACATAAATATGCTCAGTGCACAATACAGCGATTGTCTTGTAAAAGGCCAGGGGGACGGGAAAGAATGAATACCAGCTCCTCAGTACATAAATTATTTTTTTTATAAGTCATTTATTGTTGACCATTTACAGCAGTGGCCCTCAAACTTTTTAACCAGGGGGCCAGCACATGGATGAAGTGGCAGGCAGTCATCCCCGGCTGCTTGGTTCCCCCCCCCAGCCCCCTGTGGGGTGGGGCGGGGGCATCTGTAAATACCGGGGGGTGGATTGAGGACCCTGGGGGACCATATCCTGCCCGTGGGCCGTAGTTTAAGGACCCCTGATTTACAGCTTGAGCCTATTTAGAGTTTCAGCACAAGTCGCATGTTTATTTGTAGTAAGTTAATTAGTATAGCTCCCATTAAGCAAATTTTTAATTTCAGTTTTATTTCTGTAGAATATAAGTTTCATAAGGAAAAAGCATTTAATGAAGTATGCTTAATATTTCATTCTAGTTTTTCATATCCCTACCTCTCTGTGCCACTGTGATCAAAGAATGTAATTAATGGTAGAGCATGGTCAGGTAACTGCACTCAGTTCATAGTGCTTTAGGAAGTTACTGTCCTCATCAGCTGACTGTCTGCAGACCTGTCCTCCACCGCAATGCAAAATGAGATGATTTACATGTGTGTCTTGCAGGGACGGACTGCCGAGTCCATCCTCGGCGGGCACAAGCTAAAGATTCAAAATATTGCCTTTGTTTTCCAGTCTTTAAGTACAGTATGCTCCAAATAAAGAGAAACATATATTTAAAAAGCAGTCCGAGGTATTATTATTACTAAAAACCTAATCCTATAATCCTTATTTATTCCCACAAAAGTTGTGGCAGTTGCAAAGTCCAAACCACTTAAGCCACATAGAACAAGTACTGTGTTTCTGCCAAGAATACCAGCACCTCTGACTTTCTCATCTCTCCGCTGGCAAAAACGACAGTTGTCAAAGAATCAAAGCTTCTTGCCTGCTAAGCAATGACTTTCCATTAGTGTGACTGAGAAGTTTGCTTAGCTTTTTTTCTTCCCCAGAAACACCTACTCAACTTATTAAAGCAGTAGGACAGTTACAGAAAAGACATTCAGAATTGCCTGGTTATCAAGTACTTATTTGGTCAGTCACCCTTCTCTGAACAGTCTTACTAAACAAGCCATGTTACTGTTATAAAACTCATTTGATGAAATACTGGGTTTAATCGGAGAAATTAAACATTGATCTGAAATAAAACTGATCTGAGAAATTAAACATTGAGTTACACACTGAACTGGGTCTTTTAAAATGGTTTTAAGAGGATGGCCCAACAGAAAGAGGAGTAAGGCATTAAGAGATACATCAGCATTGAAAGGAGAGAGAAGCTTACATGAATTGAAGAGAATTTGTTCAGGAAGTAATTCATTGCCTTCCCCTCCCCATGGTGCTGGAGAAATTTTTGTAAAAAAGCAAACGCAGGTTGATGCGTCTCCTGCATTGGGGAAGGCCAGGGTGGAGGGGCGCAGCAGGCCCTGCTGCAGGAATTTCAGAGCTCCATCCAAAGCTGCCTCACATTTGTTGCAGGATAAGTAGCAAACCTCTGTTTCCCTTTGCTACATTCATTTCTGACTGGAACTCAAGAATTAATGGTGATATCTTTATATAAAAGATGACACTTCTACAAAGCACATCTGACAACCCTAAAATTATACAAGTCTCTCCCTGCTGAGAAAAGCAGCATTTGAACAGCATCGTGAAGATCTTTTCAACTATCATGGTGTTGCAAAGGCAGGAACTCAATTTTAAATTCAGTGTTAATATTTAAGCTGAAGTAATATTAAATTAATTCTGAGGTATTAAATAAGTATGAATAAAACAACAAGGAAGTCAAGTTCAAGAAATACACGCAAATTACTGACTCATCTCACCTAACATTATTTTATATCACTTATTGCAATCAAATTAATTTTTTATTTACTCCAGAGAATTCTGTGCCCCATTACAATGCATACCAGCCACTCCAAATCTGATTAATGAGATTAATATTTTTTATTTATAGCTCTTATTTTAGTTTTCCTGCTTCAAAATCTATTTCCAAAGTTTCCTGTCTGTGTTACTAGACAATGCTATAGTCTTCAACATTACGGCATGTGGCCTATAACTTACAGAAGCCCACCTACCTTGATTCTTATTCAAAGCTCACTAATTTAAAGGGTACCAACTGGAAATTGACAACACAAATAAGCCATCAACCAGCAGTGATTTTAAAAAGAGGATAAAGGTGTCCTATTAAAGGTAATACAAATATATTCCATAAAATTCCATTTACAACAAACAAACCAAAACCATAATCAATTTAAACTCTTTCCTTTTCCTCTTATCGTGGCTTCGCTCTCCTACATGACTGAAAAAGACTGGAAAATTGCAGCACAAAAATGTATCATCAAGATAATTGAGCCTCACAATAGAATTGGTCCTTCAAATGTCATGTTAAGTCATACTGTGGCTCTTATGGGATTCTTACTTAAATTAGGAGTGCATAACTAGATCTCAAAATAAGGAGCCAGCTCAGCCTACCCTGCTGTCCAGAATGTAACACTAGACCATATTCATCTGTAAGTAGTATGCTGGGAGATGCAGAGAAAAGAAAGCCTTTCAGCGAACACATAATTCTTCCATTTCCTTACAATCATCACCTTATTAAAGGAGTCTACATTATTTCTGCTAACTAGGTTTTCAGTTGTTAACAGATACGTATCAGAAATTAAAGGTGCTTGATGACAGTTTCTAACTGATTGCCCCAGTCTGAAAAAAGCAAACATCTGCAGGTGCCAAACCCCCAGAAACGAACCTGTATCACCTAACAAAGTCTAGCAAGGCCTGACCTAGCTCTTTGCATGTCCTACCTCCCAGCCTAGTTGACCAAGCCCACAGAAGAGAAGAGCTTTAAGAACTGTCTTTCCTTCCTCTCACCTCCAAGAAACTAATGACCAAAAAAAGACTCAAGATTGAAGTTTGTGCTATGTTGACAGTTCACAACTATGCTACCAGCCAATGTACAAGATAAATACCTTCGAAAAGAAACCCAGCACTTAGTAAAATTTGGCTTCACAACTCATATCATACTGTTATACCGCACCAAGCGAGCCGTTGTACCAAACCAGTTGTACACAGACCTATAAAACAGAAATAATAAGATCTCAAGACAAAATACCAAAGTTTCTTTCTAGCGAAGCTCAAGACATTTTTCTCCTCAGATTTTCTCATATTTTGTAAGATGAGAAACCATTTGTTCACATATAGTGAACGGTACATTAGCATTCCAGTACGACTTTTAAATTTAAATGGATGATCTTTGATTTCTTTAAAGTATTCATTAACTGTCATTTCACCAACTTGAAATTAGAAGTAATTATGTATATGCAAATAGTCATAGAATAGGGACATTTCTTCATTTAAAACAGAGATAGAAATTAGTTACTGTTAACACGAGACAATGCAACCTGCTACAGTACCATGGTAATGTACTAAGTACAATGCTGACGCCGTTAGCACTTATGGTAGCTATTACGATTCTCCCAGCACATTATCTCCTGAGTCAAGTTATAGCATACCATAGGACTTCTTATACTAGAAAACACCACATAAAACTAGGACTCAGCTTTGAAAAGTACATAATCACCTGCCCAACCTTATAAGTGGAGCCACTGGTTAATGGGGTTAACTCCCATGGTTAGTTAGGCACGTTTAATTGTCAGTTTGTCAGAGTTATTATTATATAACTGGGATAACTATGCATTATCCCAGTGTGCATCTGAAGAAATCTTATCATATGCAAGCAGTACTGTATATGTACACATCATGAAGAAGGGAAATATTTTGTAGCTAATAAATGCAACAAATTCATTAAACCATTTCTGCACACACTGCATCTATACATAAAAGTACATTCATTATGTGAGTTAAGCGTACCCCAAGGGCATCAAAGCAGTGAGGCAGACTCACCTGAGCCACACTCACCTGAGCCACCTGCCTCCCACCACCTTCTCACAGTAGATCCCCCATGCTACAGACTAACTGGTCTTCACATCTAACACACTGCGTGTTTTCATAACACAATGCTTGCACTGAACATCCAAAGTTTCTCTTTATTCCCCCTTTCCTGTGCTGCTCTTCCTTTTCACTGCTCCTTACATTCCAATACAGCCTTTCTGTTCCTGCACTCCCGTTGCACTACATCTCCCATCACCATTCAGACAACAAAGTAGGACTTCTTGATTACAGAGAAGACAGCTGCCACACAGCTAGCTTAACTGCCTCAGCAGCCCTTTTGCTATACACAGGGTCAGACATGTGGAGGTCAAAGTGAGCACCGCTTCAGGTGTGCTTAGTGAGGGGAACTCCAAATTACACTGCAGGGGCTGTGCCAGCCCCACTGACTCCACTATCAACTTCAAAAACCCAAGGCTATTACAGAGGCAAACACAGCACCTGAAGATCAGTGATTCGAACCCTTGGACTCCAGGAGTTTTACACATTCACAGTGACTGGTGGCCCACAGTTACTAGTTACTGACAGACCCAAAACCTAAGCTAGCATTGCATTGCACGAAGCAGACTTTACACATTTCCTGGATCCAATTTAGAGTTAGTTTTAGCAATCATCACAATTCTTTTGCTGTTGAATACTCTACAAGATGCAGATGCAACACACACAAAACCCCAGGGTCCAAGCCAGTGAAGCAAAGGGAATTACAACTGATTAATTGCTTCAGATTTCTTCTTAAACAGTTGGAGAGCAACAGTGTTACCATCAGGTTTTTTGCTCACTTTAATTCGTCTGCACTGTCATTTAAGCAAGCCTCATAGTTACATTTTAATAATTAATGAAATACGTAGGATACTAAGTGCCTCACTCTAAAGGATGCTGATTATATTACAGTGAAATACTAAGATTCCAGCTTGCTATATTAATCAATAGAGTTGCCTCGGTTGCACAAAGATAATTAAATTTTCATCGCAATTCACTAGGAGTAAGATTAGCCATAAATATTTCAACAAAGAGGATAAAAGGAAATTTTTAATATTTTATTTATCATGGGTAACACTTTTAAAACACCTCCCAAAATAAAACAAAAGAAGAAAAGAAAACTGAATGCAAGTTTTTTCTGGAGCTTGATCTTGATTTTTAAGGACTAATGAAAAGGTATGAAAATAAATTCTGTACCTGAATACTCGAGTTTTTACTTCATGCTCACAGAGAGAATTTTTTGCTTATCACTGAAAATTACCTTTAATATTTCAGAATGAGAACAGAAGCATATGACATCTTTCAATATTAAGGCCAGTTTCGGGCAGATGAGTGGGTCTCATAAGGGTACTCATAACAAAGAGGTGGAAACAGAACTTGTGCATAGAACAGTTTCTTCTTCCAGTTTGCCTGAAGTATAAGGGCTGAAAGATTAGATTTATTCCACCTTTTTTAACATAAGATAGTGGATTTGGACTACCCTAGCTGCTATGGAAAATCAGTGTCAGCTGGAGAGAACCTGAGTCCCCTGCAAATTCCAGTGCCACTGTCTGAGACACACAGGGTCTGTAAAAGAAAATAGAAAGAGTCCCCAAAGTCAGGCTGGACATTGTGTGTGCACTGGGTCTTCAAATATCCAGCTACACAGGCTCAATTCCCAGTTGGATTGCCCTGAAACATTTGTTCCTGCTGATGGGAAAGTCATTGCTTAAAGCCTGTTCTTCCTAACTCAATGTAACTGTTGCTACCTGCTGCTCTTACTGTAGCTGTAACTGACAGCAGTACTGTGAGGAGCAAGGAGAGACAAAACAATGTGATGAGGAAGACATGCCCACATTCATAATGTTTAAGATCAAATTCTACACTTGTGTACCTTGACTGGTTTCAATGGATAAGTGGGGAACTAAGGGCTTCATTTCATGTTTTTCTGAAGTAATCATCTTAGGGTTGAGTCTACAGTTACAGAAAAGACAACATAGCAAGCATCGATTTGAAGTAATGTTCCTGTTAACACAAATTTGATAGGAAGCAGTAGGGAAAGCATTCTCAAAGCATCAAGTGCAATTTTCTGCCACAGCGCTAACTGTAACCGGAATTATAGATACCTCTCAAAATCTCACACTTGACTTGAAAGTTTACCCTCAATTCTTTCCAGTGAGAAGTAACTACTGATTATACCTGCTACCTCCTTTCATCAAAATGTTACCAGTGGAAGTGAGATTTTAAAATCAATTGCACTAAGGATCCTTTGGCATGTGAAACAAGTGCATGTCAGGTGTTACTGAGAACAGTTGTTGCACATTCACCTTTGGCAGGGATATAAACAACAAAATTTTTGTTCTTCCATTATTATTATTTTACTGGCTTGCTGTCAACAAGGTCCTGATTCCTTAAGTGCTGTTATTTTTTTTTTAAGTAGACAAATGCCCTGATTCTTAAAGCAACTAATTATTCAGAACCAGTGAGTTTAAAAATATCCCTGAAGTACTCAATGATATCCTTACCAAAGGAACTTACAATTTTTAAATACAATTTAAAAATGTCTCCAATAGTTTACTGAAAATCTTTTTCCATTTCTTCCCCCACCCCCTTTCCCCATAATATTATTATATCACAAAAGAAAATTAAGCAATTATATCTATCCGTTCATTTCTTTTGGTCTTGTTAGATCCTTGCTGTGCATAAAAATAAGGAGTATTGTATCTCT
>JAVJGJ010000061.1:12444815-12495618 GCA_035590215.1 Microhierax caerulescens
ATTGTATCTCTTGAATATGCATTTACACTAATACTGTTGCCTGATTTGTTACATCTGAAAAGCTAGAATATTAAAATTTATTGTCATATTAATTATGTCTAGGGTATTAGGCCCAAGTTCTTCAGTTCTAGGATAATTGTGCTAAGTCTCCCAGTTGAGTAATGCCTGTACAGAGAATTATCTTTTAATTCTAGCCTATGCAGTCATGATGGATAAGTCTTTAATTTAGTAAAGTTTTTAAATTTCCTATATATAATACTCACATCTTTAGTTCCTTGCTAGTAGCTTTGTCACAGATTGAACCTATTCTTTATTTATCAAGTCAAATTTTAAAATATTCCTCATAGACAGAGTATGATAATCTAGCAACAGAGCTACAATACAAGAGAAAGAATGGTTTAAAATTTAAATATTTTTCATATTCATACGGGCATTACAAAAATAAACAACAAATAAACAGATTCTCACGTGAACCTCCTATACAATCTGTCAGATACTAGAAGCCAGGAAGAAGTACTGACAAGTGCAGTTTCTCAATAGCAGCAGATTTAAAGGAATTGAAAACTTTTTACGTGAAAACACAGAAGTCTGCTTGTAATAAAGCTTTTTTGATTGAAACGAAGGAGGATTTACCTTAGGAGCAAATGATTTTGGCTTAGTAAGTGAAGAAACACTCCTTAAGACTAAGATGATGCAAAGGAATATCAAGCAAATAGGCGAGACTCAGGCATTTTTTTTTTTTTTTTTTTTTTAGGAGCATAGAATAAATTACTCAGTTTGATCCACATCTCATGCTCTATGAATTCCAGGGAAAACATTGACGAAAAAGAGGTTTTCTTCTGTGATTTCAAGATCATTTCTAGTAAACAGAAAAATGTCCTTAGTTTTCTTTAGCACTTCCTGTCACGACAGTCTGTAACAACTTCCCAGAGTGACACCTAGTGATGATTTCATTTACAGGTAACATTTGGCTTTATTTCACCTGTCTAGCACACTTACTACACTCACTAACCCAGGTTACCTCAATACACTTTCTTCATGCTTCTATTCCAAATTCTCAGGAAAATAATAAAATATGAATATTTTATAAAAATAGGTCATAAATGTTTAGCACTTCATCACAACTTGGGTAGAAGTGATAGGAAAGGAATTTAGATTTAATCCAGACTAATTCACCAATTAGACTTGTCCACAAAAAATGACTACATGTATCAGATTGAAATATAAGATGATTTTCATTTCTGAAACGAAAGCAGAAGTGGCTCAGGTTTGCAATGCTCTCAGGCATGAGGACAAAGTTCCTCATGCATACCATGTACTTCATAGACTATGCCAACACTATCTAATAGGTCACCGAACTATTAAAGTTCCCACATTTAAGAGTGTTACTCCAACTTTCTACCACTCTTATTGCATGTAAAAGCCTTAAGGCACTCTAAAGTTCTTGGGCATAACTCACCTGAAGCTCAGCCTTTCTTTTCAAGTTAGCTGGCCTATGAGACAGTGAGGCAACCTTAGGTAAGAAAACTTCTGAAGTTTAATATGAAAAGGCAAAGTACATTCCAAATTAATTATTTCTTTCTTGTGAGTTAATATTGTACATGATTTATTTTAAAACTGGAAATGGCAGAATTTAATCTGCATTTTTAAATGAATTTTCTAGTGAATAACAACATTTGGAGCTGGAAGTTCAGTGTCATTAACTGTCATTTTTAGCTCACTCCATTTGTCAAAGCTGACTATAATCTCTCTTACAGGTATGCCGTTTGCCAGTTCTACTGTCAAGACATTCTGAGTGCTTACACACAAAAATTATTTATGATTTTTTGGGAAAAAAAAATGTTTATTGTTTCTTCCTCTTTGCTGAGCTCTGCAAGTTCTGTTACTTGCTATTACTGTTGTGTAGTAGTATAAACTCAAAAAAGCACAATGAGATATTATGGAGAAATACTCGATACATAGTACCTTCATGGTACTATGGATGTGTTACATATTGACATAAAATATTGTTGTAAATACCAGTTTCAAAAAAAAAAAAAAAAAAGTCCTTTATATTGGGTATCAGTAATGTGAAGTCAGCTTTCAGAGCACTTCTGATCAACATATCAAGATAACTTTGGAAGGTGACAGCTCAGGCCAACTTTTATCTTATCCATCTGATACTGTAAGGAAGGATTCACTGGTAACCACTTCAAATTATATATTCAGAGGTAGATTAGAAGCCATTCACGGTTCTCTGTTTGAAAGTTGCACCGTAAGCAACATAAAATTAATATAACTTACCTTTTCCTTACTAAAAGCACATTGTGTTTGGATACTAATTGCTGTAGGTAATGTAAAATGTGTTTCGTTGTTTTACATGTCACATGCCAAGAGAATAACAACATATACAAGAAAGGCAAAACCAGTCTGGCATATGTTTTCTGCATCTCACTGAAGTACCATCTCCCCGGGCACTGCCAGAGGCAAACATCATCAACAAAGCTCCATGTGAACATCAAAACCAAGAAAATCACAAAGGAAAAATTAATGGTCACAGCCACTTTCTCAACAGCAGACTGACTAAGCAAATAGGCTAAGCAAACCTGACTGATATTACCTTCTCATTTTGCTCGGACCTGGTAGTTAGGATTCACATCAAAGGAATATCCATCAAAATAAAATCAAAGAACTTGCTGTTTTGCCACAAACATTATTTGATCCACAAAATCACAATTCTTTTTAGAAGACAGTGATGGGAATTTTTAAATATTCTATAGAAAGGACATTTTTCATATCCTCAAGTTTTTAAAATACCACAGTATTTTGTATGTATACATAATGTAATGCATTTTGGTACACAAATAGTGCTTTCATCACCAAGACAATCATGTAACTATTATTTACTGTCAAGACCTAAACATCTGCACATATCTGTCAGGATATTATAAATTCAGTCAGCTGGCTAACTACAGATGTGTGGGCTTATTTTTAGGTTTCTAAGTAACAACTCCTTACAGGAGTTTGAACAATCTGCTGCAAATGCATTTTGTGCTGGACTAAGTTAGCCATTACTGCCTTTTCATTACTCTAGCCCACAGATGGGTACATAGCCTGAAAAGCAGGAAGTGCACTGCTTACGTACGTTAACATTCAGTTACTATTTCAAATATATCTGGGGGTTTCAGTTGTTTGGTTATATGTGGGGTTGTTTTCTCTTTTGAAGTAATTTACATACACAAAAAGAGGTCTCAAAATTTGACCTGGAATAAAACCATTATGAGAAATACAAAACCACATGACACTCAATCTATTTTACACAAATTGCAAGAATTAGAGAAAGAAATCTGAACACAGTTTTTAATCAGCCAATAGTATTTTCAATTTAAAAACACGTCATTGAAAATGTCCCATCCTGCTCTGTTAAGCCATTATTTGCCTGTAACTTCACTTTGCTATTCTTAGAGAATATGAGCTAATGAAGTATCTACAGATGTCTCAATCCTCCCAGTGCACCACTGTTATTGCCGTAACTCCCACTTCCCACACCATGCTCCCAGTGACACTCTTACCACTTGAGAGATACCAAAGTTATGACCCATTTACACATGCATATTGATTGTCTAAATGGTTGCTGCTTAACAGAATTTATAATGGCTGAGACTTGCTTGCCTAGTCATCAGTGGGAATGCTCATTTCCTCTGCACAGCTGCTGAAGGTCACAAAACTTGTAGAAAGCAGTATTACAGATTTTTTTTTTTCTCCCTAGTTAGATTTGGTTGACAGTGGTCAGTTGGTTTTAAAATCATAATTGACACACAGAAGGATTTAATTACATCTTCAGCTCTTCCAGAAAAAGAAAAAAAAAAAGTAAAAAAAAAATTAATGGATTTCCTTCTCCCAAACTTGCAAGGACCAAGTCATATCACACGCATGTAGCAGCAGAATTTATACTTCAAGTATTTAAGTCAGACAGGACTTCACATCGATGTAATTAAAGTTTCTCCCAAGGTAAAGAAAGGTTTCAAAATTCAGGATATTCAGTATTCTTATAACTGAAAAATTCAGCACCTTTTTCATTTTGTGTATGCTTCCCAATTATAGAAAAGAGGAATCTTTTAAGCTCAACATTAAAAACTAGGAGGCAACAATATCTCCTTCAGATACCCCCAAATGCTTGCCTTTAATATAAGATGCACCTGATGTTTCACCCCCACTTTTTAGAAATGCTAGCAAGCTTTAAATAATATATATGTAACGTGTAAACGAATTAAGAGAAGGTTCATATTATATTTTGTAATCAACTGAACCACAGTTGTAGGCTCCCTTAGGTACAATATTAGGAACAGATGGCCATCTTTTCACCTCAAAAGAAAATTGGTGTTTGATAATGAAATCTTGATCACCTACCATCTGCCTGCTAATGATTAGCAGCAACAGGGTCATTTGTCTAGGTATGCTCAAGGAGAAGTGTGTCTTGGACAACTTTGAGGACTCTGATGATCTTAGAACTACATGGAAAATAACTCCTGATAGAGCTGGTGAGCCAGCCAACAAGGGAAGGAGCCCACTGGACCTGTTACTCATGAACAGAAAAGGACCTGTGGGTGATGTGATGGTTGGAGACCATCTTGGGTATAGCAACCACGAAATGAGAGTGGTTTTGATTCTCAGAGAAGCAAGGAGGGGATCAGCAGAACTGCTACCTTGAACTTCTGCATGGCAGGCTTTGGCCCGTTAGGAGACTGGTTGGCAGAGCCCCTCGGGAGGCAGCCCTGAAGGGCAAAGGGGTCTGGGAAAGCTGAGTATTCTTTGAGAAGTCTTAAAGGCGCAAGAGCAGGCTGTCCCCATGTGCCAAAAGACAAGCCTGCAGCCTGGCTGAACAGAGATTTGGCTGGAACTCAGGGGAAAAAAGGAGAGTTTATGACCTTTAGAAGAAGGGGAAGGCAACTCAGGAGGGCTGCAAGGGTGTCAAGGCTATGCAGGGAGAAAATTAGAAGAGCCAAAGCTTAATGAGAACTTGTTCTGGCTACCGCCATAAAAGATAATAATCAAACCATTTCTATAAATACATTAGCACTCATTCTTCAATTCTTCTGTCAAATTTTGATTCCCTGCTGAGATTGCAACTAAAAAAACATATATAAATTGTTTTCTGCCAGTATACACATGTAACCCTATAGCCACAATTTTCTAGTTTTTGCTTTCCAAGAAAGACAAAGACATGAAACTTGAACAACTCTGCAACAACAAACAAAATAATAAAACCTGTTGATTTTTAAGTTAATATTTGAAAACTACAAGTTCATGACATGACAAACGAAGTACATCGCTGACCCATAATCAGCCATGCATTTGATGTGGAAAGTCTTGTCTCCCTCACAACTCTTTCTTTGAAGTAATCCCTACTTTCAGCTGCTACATCAGTTTTTATAAAATACAAAAATGGCCAACTACAGCAATGTAACAAAGTAAAGAAAATTCACTTTTTCACTGTGAGAAATATAACATGGTATGAATACAAAGGTCCTTGTACCCACTGCATTGATTTTCCTTTGTAGTTCAGCAACTTTCAGACTGCCTGAGCTTAACAAAGACCAAAATAATTTCTGTGGACGTAAAGACTTAACTTCATCACTTCTGAGGTTTGGCTAGTATAGCTACAAGTAACATCTCCTGATCCTCTCAGAAGTCTCCTGCTCTCCTGCCTTGACTCTTTCCACTGAATGTGTCCAGCTCTTTCAGAGTTATTGTCTTGCCCCTCTCCCTTCTAAAGGCTCCACAAAGCCCAGAAGTGCCACATCAAGACCATGGCAGACAAGCAGTCTTCCTCTTGGCCCTCTTTCTGGGACATTGCTTTTAACATAGCACATACAGGGCTGAAAAATAAATTGTCCAATTCTATCATCTGTCAACATCATTCCCCGTAGAGAGATCTGAAAAGGATTCTCTCCTGATACAACATAGTGCAACATTTTTCCCCTAAGGGGATGTTCCTGGACAGTCAAAAACATCAATGCTTTTGCTTGTCAGTGTTTCTACTAGCATGCCATATGTTTGGCAAGAACAAATTTAACCTCATTCATTTTGAATTCTCTTTCTTCACAGTATCTTACCGTTTTAGAAGTGTATATACAACAGAAGGTTTCCCATACAAACAAGAAAGCAGTTTTTCAAGAGATTGCACAATTCCCAAGCATTTATTCTCCTTTTCCAGATAAAGAAAGTGATGCTTCTTCTTACAGGACACAATATTCCTCTGTCATGGTCTGATATGCCAGAGCAGATTCTGAGACATCTGTGTGTATAGCAGACTTTTTTTTTTTTTTTCCTTGGGTGAGACATCATGTGTCCATTTCACGTGACCTGACTTGGATTTTCCATACCACAGTTCTTGGGATTGCTACAGTTTTCACATTTAGCACAACATCTCAGTAATACCTCACATATCCGATGAGTAATGCAACTCGTCTTCAGTGGTAAGAATTAGGCAGTTCAGTATGGCACTTTGATTATGAATTTACACTGTTGTTTTTGTTTATGTCTTAGAAGCCACCTCAGTATAAATAACCATCTCTTTTTCTGTTATTTTCCAGCAACACAGAAACTGAAATCTGTTCAACAGTTACCTTTTTTAGTCACATTGTCCTATATTCCAAAAGAGAAACAAGAAGCCCTCCAGGTTTGGGGTGATAGCTCACTCAGTTACTCTCTTCTGAATCAGCTAGGCAAACATACACTGATGTTCTTAAATTAAGACGTTCTCTCACCCAAACTTAAATTGGCACCTATTTCTACCCTTTCTAAGTTTTTCCCCCAAGATTTAGTACAGTTTATTTCTTGTAATTTTTGAACTGTTCCCACGAGCCTTGCTTTCCAGTGTGAAGTGGTACACTTGAGTGTTGCCCTTCTATTCCTTCTGTCTTAAGTTTAGGATACATTTTGCTGTGTGCCTTCTCTTATTGCAAAAGAAACACTTCTCTCCAATCTCCCCAAATGCCATTCTATTTATTTCTTATGGAACCAGGTTTCAGCAGCTTTAGGTTGGAAACCTTCCAATGAAATACTTCATCTCTTTTTTTTTTTTCTTTTTTTTTTTTTTCTTTCTTTTTTCCCCCCCCCCCCCTCTTCAGGTTTTCTGTTCCTTTTGGCTGACTATACGCTTCCTAATACACTTCTCAATAGTGGAGTGTCAGCTTTAATCTTAGTAAATTGGCATACAGATAACCTATCTCAACAAATACTTTCCTGCTTCCTGTAATCAGTCCTACACAGTTAACCTGTCGTTCATTTTACCACTGGGCTTGTAATCGTGTTGCACAGTCACATACAAATAAGCTTGCAGTGCACCTCCATGCAGTAAGACAGTATAATTTCAATAAAGAGAGAGAAAGCAGAGTCGCTAGGTAGGTTTCTCCAAAGCACTTAAAAATAAGACCTGTGGAGATAGTCTTTGAAGAAAGGAGTATAGAAATGATGCAAAACTTGCAGCACACGAAAAATTACATAAAATCATTATTTCAGGGACTTAAAGCCAAACTATATACGGGGGAAACTCAGATTCAAGTTCATTAAGTGAGGTGTCTGGAGAAAAAATAATAAAGTAGCAATTCATCTTTGACAGTTTCTTTGTTGTGATTTGTTGTTGTTTGGGGTTTTTTTGGTTCATTGGTTTGTGGGATTTTTTTAATCTCAACAGTTTTTCCAGGAGCTATTTGAATATGCTCTCTCAGACTACATTCATTCAGTCCATAAAACACTACAGAAAGCATCCAATAACAATTGTGATAGATTGTTGCACTAACTCATTGCACTTCACATTACTGTGTACATTTCATGTATGTAATTGCATAAATGCACAGCAGAGGAAATCCTAGTAGGAAGGATAATAGAAGGCTGGATAATAGCAGGCTGACATGTCCTCAACACAACAATTATTAATGTCCCAGTCAGCTGAATTTTGACTATGGAATTGCAGGTTATATTCTTACTAATATAAGCATCTACCCTTAAAAAGAAGAGATAGAAAGCTATTTATGGTTTCCTACCAGACCCCTGGCTGATGTTATCTAAAAATTATTCAAGTTTTTGATATCCAAAACCAAATTGTGACATATCAGTACCTAACAAAATCAGCAAAAATATATTGAAATAATAAGTACTACTATAAAATGAAAGTAATTAATATAATCACCAACAATTGATAGAATACATTTCAAAGGAATATGAATTGAATTCTCCTTTTTCTCTATCAGTCTTCATCCTGAACACTAACATCTGTACATTTACATAGACCATCTGCCCTTTCACATATTCATTAAAAAACAATTCCAGAAGGTATGTGAATTATCTTACCATCCTGAATAATTAGAAAAGGGGGATATTAAGCTACAAGCATGGAATCTAACTCTATTATTGTTAATATTTTACATTTTTTCTGCAATTTATGGCCACCATCTTTAAGTAGTGAAAAGAAACTGTCCTTTTCCTTTTATTTCTCCCCCATCCTCAGCTACGCAAACTCATCTCAAACTGTAACTAAGTGCAAGAAATAGAGATACTTACTACATTTCAAAATACTTTTCCACTTATCTTCAAACATTGTGGTCACAAGGCCTTCCTCAATGTGTTACAAAAGTATAAAACATGTAAAAACCTATCTTTAATGGAGAAGTATTAGTGTTGTTTAGCTTGGGACATTTAAGAGGCAGGGTTTATAACGAACATTGAAGTCTTCAGTTAGGCTAAGCAGAAGAGTTTAAAAAAAAACCCAAACAGCAAATTGTAGGATAAACAACCTTTCTTTCAAGTTCAAAACACATGCAACAACATAAATGCTGATTACAATTTTTTAATTTTACTGTAAACTTGCCCTCTATCTCCAGTATTAATACCTTGAGAGACTGGTGTTCCATGTCTGGCATTTTCCCCCTCCAACCTCCCCCATAACTACTCAAGCTTTTACCCTTCCCAAGCCAAACACTTATCAAGCATCATCCAGCCAAGCAAAGCTTGTCACTTACATGAAATAAACACAATGTGATTTTCATATTGTATTTGATCCAATGCTTGTTATTTCTGTGGCTTTTAGATCAGGCACCCTTACCCCCTTTTACTTCTATGGGCCCTTAAGGAAGTTTTGAGCATGAGATTTCCTATTACCAAAACATAATAAACATGACAAACAGCAGGAAGTGCTTCTCGATTGGGTTTTTAGTTTTTTCACTGGTATTCAGTTGTGTGTCTTAATATCCAATATAGTGGAAATAATTACCCCTTAAACTGATAAAAAACCCAACAAAACCAACCAAACAAAACAACAAACCAACCAAACACCCCCCACCCTACCTCCCTGCCAACCCCCTGAATGGATAATTATAGCTATCATAATTATTTGAAAACCCTGATGTGAATATACCTGTCACGCTGTATTAGAAAGGTTCAGACACAACAGAAGTGAAATGAAAACTCATTTCATCACAAGACATCATGTTGTAGATTTGAAGAAACACCACAGAAATAAATTGCAAAGGTAAAAAATCAATATATTCCATATACTTTTACTCCTTAGGTTATTAATTTAGATAGCTCAGTGTTGATTCAATAGTATTTTAGTAAAGAAACTAGAACATACTGACTGCAGTTTCAGAAGATGTGGAAGTATATCGCACTGTAAACGTTTTAGCAAGGGCATAGTTTTACATTTTTCACAAGTTATTTGTTCTATTGTTTCAAAACAAGAAATGGAGCCAGAAAAAGTCAGGCCCCTCTCTCCTGCATCAGTATTCTTAAAATGATAAACAGTTCACCAAATTGAAGCCAGTCACAAACTGATGCACCAAAATATTTATCTGTACAACAAGATAGACTGAAACCTATCTCCAGGCATCAGCAATGTGGCAAGCATCTACGTGTCTCAGGACCCTCCCAACCACCTTCACTGAGAATAGTTCTCCTGAGAGTAGCTATGATTTAACAGTGCAAAATTAAGCATAGAGAGTGCATTGCCCAAAGTACACAAGATTACAAGTCTGCCCTCAGTCAGTGAGTTTGCTTATTTGCACAGGGGATTAATTTGAGTTCTAGTGGTTACTTGCTCCTGAATTCCAGCAGGTGATACATGGTTGTTTTATCAAATATTGGGTTGTTCATAGCAAAAGTAATTTTCTCATTAATATGGTTACATTAACCCAACATGGCATATTAAAACGGTGATTCTGCACCAGCATGCATGCTATGCTGCCCCAGCAATGACACCATCACAGCAAATACTCTTATGGCATGAATGCTCCAACAGTTCTGCAAGTAAACAGGTGGCAGATAAGATAAACACATCCCAAGACACATGTAGCTTTCTAAAATTATTATTAAAGAAAACATCCTTGAATGTACTCTATCACTTACACATATAGAAACCTAGTGCCTTTCAGGTACTCGGTTTTATTTTGTACAATTCTTTAGAGATAGTTGGGATACTTACTTTTTTAATGTGCAAAGTTATTTAGCTTGATAAATTCTAAAGGTGGGAGAGCAAGAGAAAATACAACATAGGAAAAGGGCCATATGATTTTGCTCATCTACATATTATAGCATGCACATAGAAAAGCATCACCCTCCTATGAAGCAGCAGATCTTAACCCCTGGGCAACCACCACTTCTCTAACTTGCCAGTCAAATAAATAAGGTAATGGCAAGTGAACTGTCTGGAGCTAATCAGCAGTGTTATACATGAACCAATCCCTCCAAATACTGCAATGCAGCGTGGACACACAAATTGGAGAAACAGCAGAATCAGCATTCCTCCTCCCTTTTGTTAAGTGCCACCAATGTTATAAAAAGAGATGCACACAACACATTGATGTGCACATAAGTTCTACATCAAGCACAGGTTAAGTATTTAAATCACCACGACGAAAATTTTTTTTTTTAATTTGTTCTGTTACTTTGAAGACTACAGAGACAGACAACACATCATAGCTGCTGAATAACAGCATGGTTGAAAGGAGCTAGCACCACATGTACAGCTTCAGTCCCCGTTATTCTACTACTGATCAACACTTACTATTTATTTTATTTTCAAACTCTCCCCCCGTCCAGAATGACTTCTGCAGCAAACTCAGAACAAGGAACACTTACAAAAAATTAGGTACATTAAGTTTGAGAATGGTAGCTGCTCACATATATGATCTGGAGCACAAATATTCTTTAGTGATAGCACATAACAACCAGACCCTGTCATTTTTTTAAGGCTGCTGAAAGCACTGAAAAAGGTGACAGGTTCATGATGTAACCCAGCTCCTACCTGAAGACAGACAGATGAACTGAACAAAAAATAATGCTGTTTACAGCAGATTATTTTCATATATTCAATCTTAAACCAAGACAATGAATTATCTGAGGCTTTTTAAGTATACTGAACACAACGAAATCTTTTTTAAATGATCCTATTAGAAAAGCAACCAAGTTTTCATCTGTATTTTGTTAAAATCACCACCAAAACAGTATCATCAATAAAAGGCCGATTGATGCCTGACTATGGACATACCATTAGTTCTAACGTAATTTTTGGCAGTTTTTTGGTGCTCAGCTTCACTCCTTCTATATACCACAGTCCCAATTAATCTTGGACTTGCTGTTACTATTTTTGACTCCTTCCCAGCTTTTTCAAGATCTCAGTCCTTATCAACCCAAACCACTCCTGCTCATTTCATTTATCTCTGGTGGTTCAGTTTGGCAGCTCTAGATTTGAGAATATCCATGACAATGTTCAGAAACATGGTGTGGTATTGTTTCATGAGGTGGTCAAGCACGTTAAAGCATGCACTAGCCCATCACTACCAAGAGAATCAGTTTCACTTTATCACCTTAATTCTAGGGCATATTTATCCACAACAAAAAACTGCGTGTATTACTTGCATAGCAATTATGGATGGATGTCTGTATTAGCAGGGGAGAGCACTGGGCTGGAATAGAAAGGCTGTTTCCAGTCAGAGGTCAGGGTCACTAAAGTGATAAAGGGGCAGAAAAGTGCTGTATTGTGCAGAGTGCTGCTCCTGCCTTCATGCCAGCAGGAAGGTTGTGTAAAAGGCCCAAAGCATCTTGGCCTCTAAGACCTGTTCTCTCACATCCAACTAGCAAGAGGTACAGCTTTTAACTTTTCTGTATTCCTTTTTGTAGAAAGTCATATATTTTTATGATCACAATAATGAAAAAAAAAAAAACCAAACCCAAAAACTAAAACCAACCCACAGCCACACACACAAAAAAGATTTTGCAAGACTAATGAACAACAAGCACCATGAGAGAAGGTGCAATCTGAATATACTGATGTAAAAGTTTGGATCACATATTTAACTTTTCTGCTTCCTCTTACTAAGTGAGAAACGTCACACTCACTTGTGCTTATCAGAATTAATCTTCTGGTTTTCCTCAGGACTTGATTTTTCCCTTCCTCTCACTCTACACAGGAGTTAGTTATTCTCCCTAGTTAGACATGGCATGAAAAGAAAGCTCTGCAATATGCTGTTATGAACTCCACTGGAATATAATGAACTTGGTAACAGCTTAAATGGACTTCAGAAGGATGCCCATACACCCCTTGTATGCTAACATGAAGAACGGGAAGCAACATCATAAAGAACAAGAGCAATATGCCTGAAAGCTAGCAAACCAGGTAAGGCAAGGGAGACAACTGCAGTCACACAAGTACACAAGTGGCAACTGCCAAGTGAAGCAGAAGGCCCTCACGGTATGTAAATCTATACAGCCGTCTCCTCACCAAGCATAGTTGGTGTTCATGTACATTGAAGGAGACTCTGAAAATCCCGTTCCACAGGACAGCTGTTAACACAGGACCAACAGAAGTTGTTTGGTGTGCCAAAAGAGACTTCAGAGAAGCCTGGGTTATTGATATCAATTCTTTTTCTTTCCATATGATTCCCATCTAGCACATTAAAAGGTTTATTATTGAAAAAGAGCAAAATCCATTCACTGAAATGACCAAGCACAGGAATACAAGCTGTATTTCAATACTATGGCATGAAAATTAATTTTACAACTGATTTTGCATCTCCTTATTATTGGAACATAGAAGTAAATATTACAGTCTATTTTCACCCTAATGTCTTAGAGTAAGCAGCTGCTCTGTAACTGGACATTCGGTTATCGATGATATGGCAGGGCAGGGGGAAGATGTGCTTTATGCATATTTGTGAGTTCTCTGCTCAGAGGTGAGCTCTATCTGCATTGTCATGAGATATTTCCCTCCATAAACTTTAAGGAATTTACTTATTGAGTGCATGGTGTTTAACGGTGATTACACAATTTAATATCTCTCCTGACAGCTAAGTTACCATGCTGTTTATGATGTATGGTTAGAGTCCCTGGTGAAAGGTGTATGAATTGTTATTTATAACTCTTCTCCATCTTTCAGAACTGCTTAGAGCAGCATTAGGAAGGATAAAGTGACATTCTGAAGATGACAACACTGAGCATGGGAAAGTAGAAAAACATATTACATGGCAATGTTTAACCAAAAGAATTGCCCATTTTCCTTGGTAGACATCTAAAATAATTACGGGGGAAAGTGAGTTTTACTTAAAAAAAAAAAAGTTTTTCTACCACAAATACTGCTACTTCACAAATGCCATTACCTTAGGAAATTTCAGGCACAAAATAAACCAAAATCTCTAGTTTATCTTTATAATTGAAAAAAATATTGCAAAAGATATTGCTTATGGGTTTGCTTATATCAGTTAATGGGTTTTGTTCTGTGCAAATTGGTAGGCTCTTTGACATCTTGGTAATTACATTCAGATCTAGCAGATAAAATGGAATAAACAAGAGTGGCACAAGTGCATGTGATACACTGTACAAGGCCATAGGAGGAGGAAAAGGAGGAAATCCGTGTGGGGAAAGAAGAGTGAGAGGAAAAGCTCAGTGCCTAAGAAAAGCAGAGGGAAACAAACCCCAGAAAAGAAAGACAAATGAAAGAATAAATTTAGCAGTAATTTGGTAAAAATGACGTTTAAGTCTTATACCATAAATATTTCAGTTTAAACGTAAGGAAGCAAAACACAATGAATTACAGCAGCTAAGAAAGAAAGCAAGGAACAACATGAATACAGTCTGAAATAAAATACAGGTATGCAAAATAAGTTAAAACAAGACATAATGAATATGTCCATGATAAAAGTGAGTCACAGGGGGAATGGAGTTTCCTTTGTTTTAAGCACATCTATACATGGTATGCTTTTGACCTAGCTACTTGAACTTCTACTAGAAACAGATCTGATGCTAGGTACAAGTCCACAGTTTTGTTACATGCCAGGCAAGAACAGAGCTATAAATTTAATCTTAAAGGCTTTTGAACACTGTAAAAGTATTCAACCTGACTTAATGGTCCATGTCCCCAACTTCAATGGAGCAATTACACAGCTAGCTGTGTTAAAGGATGGTTTTGAAGAATTTAGGGTCTGTAGTGCCAAGTTCATAATAAAGACTCAGAAAAATAGAACAGTATTTTTAATCCTTAAATTAAAAACAGAACACAACTGCAGTTCCAACTTTTAGAAGCAGCAGGCTCTTAATAGTTGACTTTTAAAGATCACATTTAGACATAATACATGGCTGATTACTGACTAGAAGACTTCTGAAATACCAGGAACATTGGGAAGGAACAATGTATGACTGGAGAAACAGAGATTTCATTTCTCTGGGAAACTACACCTCCATTTCAATGCTTTGTTGTTTACACAAGAATATTTCTGGGTTATTAAGAAAAGCAAACTGAACAACCGATAGTTGTGTTTGGGGATCTGGTGCTCTGTCACCACATTCTGTGGCATACCATCTTCTGCAGAGGCAGCACAAAGATTCCTAAGTGCTGCCTCATGCCTTTTGGTCCATTTCTGGATCAAGCCCAGGCTCTCTAATTTACATTGCATTAGCTTGCTACTTCAGGCAGAGCTAATGGCATCTGAGGTGATCAATCATTCCCACAGTACTCCGTGAATGGGAGTGAATGTCTGAGCTAGTAAATGCCCATCTCCTGCTCCTCTTCATCACAGCACACACCAAATGGGAGCAGTTCATTTTATAGCTAGGAAAATTAGTCTCTGATATTGTTAGAAGATTATTTATGGCAAATTTGCTTCCACCTGTGATGTTAATTGTGAGCATTTAGAGTCATCATTCAGTGTGGCTACAAGGGAACACAAAGTAATGAGGTAACAGGTGGACAGACAATTGGGCATCCACACGGATACCTTGGCATTTCTTATCCACATACTCTTTGCTTAAAAGAGCAGAACAAAAAATAAAACACAAATTTTAGACTCAACTTACTGATTTGAGTATGGTTTTGATTCAAATGTTCACAGTACCCTTAATGTTGTGAAGCCAAATACAAACACAATCTTGCTAAATATTGTAAAATATTCAGTCTTCCATGACTCATGATTAATATTTGTACCCTAGGCATAAGTCATATGCTTTTATGTAATTGAACTGCTGTATTTTTTTCATTCTAATAATTTAACTTTGGGCACAGATAAGTAGTTAGAGGATATTTATTTTGGGTTTGTCTTTACTTTTAAATTTCAAATAAAAGCTTTAAACATTGGGTATAACTATGTTTCTTTTTAACAATTTATAGATTTGTTGTTTCAATGTTTAGATGAACTACATGATGGTTAAAGGTATTAGATCAAACCTAGGAATACTTTTCTAATCACATCACTTAACACTTACTACAGGGCTTTCTTTTCCTCAGACGTCACGTTGCCTAGACTACATGACGATTCTGACACTTGTCATTCGGAAGCAGCATGGCAACTGGGAAATTATCTTTCCAGTGTCTGAAATTGTTTCCCTGTGTTTCACCTGTGTTGATGAACATAACTGTTTCAGATACATTCAGTCTTATAATGGATGACAAGTAAACAAACTATTCTTTGGGCTTTTAGCTCTTCTCTTGTTAACGTTATTTTCTGTATCAAAGACAATATTATTTTTCCCTCAACTCTGCAATAAACTTTATTCCTGAATGAGTCAGGGCATGAGCAGTGCACAACCCCGCACAGAAAAGAATGTAGAAGGTCAGCCCTTTTGGAATTGCATGGCTTAGTCTTACATACAACAATAAAACATAACAATAAAGGAAGTAAGGTCCAGTACGATGAAAACATTTTAAAAATAAGCCTTTCTGCTTGACTCCTTAGAGACACATGGTGCTCTATCACAGAAAGATAATCAATGATTAGCTTAGATATCTCAACTACCAGGCTGCTTCACAAAGCACGTATGCCACAGTCTGTCATTGTCACTGAACAGGATTCACTTAAGAAGAAATAAAAACAATGCTTCTCATGTAAGTCCTCCCAGGTTTTTTCTTTGTCACAATGACTCTTTCCACTGTATCTTAATTTCTGTACATATATTTACATATATGAGCATTAGTTGTGCCTCTGTAATTTCCCATCTAATTAAATCCTTTAGACTACAAAAAAAGGGAGTGAAAATCTACCTGAAAATTTGAAATGTATACAAGAAGCTGCAAGGCAGCTGGGGGTGATCCAGTAGTCATCATTTACTTCACTGCACCCTGGAACTTAGTATAAGCAGAACATGCAATAATAAAGGGGACAGCTAACTACAGTATCAACTACCAAAGGTCAAAATACTAGAAAAAAAAAAAAAAAAGAGGGGGGGGCATTTCTGCCCATTATTCTAGAAAAGCGCACCCTAAATTACAAAAGAGGAGGTTTGTTTTCAAATCAAAGAATAAATAGTTTCATGGATCTTTAACTGTTTAATGTAAATCAAAGCATAACAGCATTGCACATTGGTAAAATAGACATAGAAGCTCTAACCACCAGCATGACTAATATAATGTGTTGCAGCACTGAGGGCATTTTTGTTTTATAAATATTAATTCAAATGGTAATTTATTACAGTTACATTGCACCTGCAGGAAAAAAATGTATTCAGAAAACCTAAAATGTTGTAATAAATAATTAAGGCAAACAACATAAGGATTATGTAAACATATTGGACACATTAACTTTGTTACTTACTGATAAATAGAAAGTGATACAGAATAAGCTTGTGTTTTAAAAATTAATTCATGACCATCATAGTCACAGGGCAACTACATCTGTTTCTCCTTTTTACTTATTCCAGTTTGTGATCCTTTTCTTGGAAAACGTACATGGACTTGCACATCACGTTCCAGCTATGACTTCTTCCCTCGCAGCAGCTGCTGAACAAGTTATCCTCTCACAGTCCTCCTCAGCCATCTCTAGGTGATGAAAGAGGGACTTACAGATGTCCCACGTTACTCATGAGTTTATGATCTTGCACTTCGTAGTACTGATTTTCTCCCCTTCTTCATTGCTCCACCCCTGTAGATCATCCCATTTTTCTTGCACAATATTCTAATAGTCTTCTATACTGTTATCCCCTCCTGACTCTAAAAGAATATTTTGATTAGCATATATGAGTTTTATGCTCTAATGTCAGTAATGAAAACAAGTCAAAGCTAGATCTAAAACAACTCACTGAGGTTAGCTAGCAGTAAAACTCTTACAGTCTCTTAGATTCCCATTTTAGCACTACTTCAGGAATCTAGCACACTTTTTGACCATTTTGCTATGTTGTAGTGCACAAGTCTTCTGTACTACACCAATCTTTTCCCAACCAACACTGACTTAGTATTGTCCTGAACACCCACAGGTAACCACCCAAAAGACTGAAGTTCCGCTCAACTGGTAATTTGTCAGTGATTTCCAGAGCTCTCAAATCAGAGCAGATGCACAATTATTTAATTTTTACTTAAAAAACCCTAAGAACATACAAGCAAAAATTGTGATGACATAGTCTCTCAGAAACACTAAAATACTAGTGGGTTGGGGGAAGGTAGAGTTTCTGAGTTTGCAGCTACTCAGTAAACTTGCAGAGGGTGCTTCAGCAAGCAGTAGAAAGATTGCAACCATGAGGTGCTAATAACAAAGCCCTGTGCAAGCTCAGTCCAGAATTGCCACACAGAATCTTGGACCCATGATGACATCTAGGGCTTCAAACCTGTCACTTTCCTACCACCACACTGGACAACTTCCATCCTTTCAAACTGTATCCTCCGGGAAGGCAACCTACAGAGCCAGCTCCAGATAAAAAGTTTGTTAATCCCCCCAAACAGGCATCGGGTTACTTCAGCATAACCTCTCTAGGACATAATTGTGTCACATTTTCACTCCATTTACACCTTTATAATCACCATCATCTTATATATACGCTTCATCTTGATTAAGAGATCTGTCTTGCCCAGATTATTTAGATTTAGAAGTAGACTGAATTTTTCATTTTTGACTTATCTGGATACCCATTCAGATTTAAAACAACTTGTTCCTTGACCTATGATTAAATTTATTGGATCTTTCAATATTCTTAAAGGAATTTATCTAGTTTCCACAAAATACAAGCACTATGTTCTTTGAGCTTTCTTCTATGATGAAGCTGATAGTTTCTATTTGCACTCACATTGCCATTAGTAATGCTCTTCATTAGTAATGAAGTATAATAGAATACATGTTTACTTTAGGACAAAGCAAGCATTTTTATATCCAAAAAAAGTTTCATTTCTTTTTGTTCTTAATTTTAAACTACTTTAAATTAGCTATCAATTCTCTAAATGTTCTGGTTTCCAGGATACATGTCACTGCTGTTCTTGGGATTCCTTTACAGCTTTCTTGACAACACTGCTTTAAGAGTCCAGCCTTCCCTGTACCTCTATCTCATCGTCACGTCAAATTATCAGTGCACAGTATTTTGCAATAACGCAGAAATATATAAATAACACATACAGAGAACTTAGAAGAGCCTAGTAACTAGAAACAAAAACGTGGACTAGTCTGACACATCACCAACCAATTCTTTAAATAACTCCCAGCAAACACCATAAAAATCTTGTAGCATCCTTTTCTTCTAGAAAAAATAGTACTAATCAGTGAACCCACTTAAGCAACAGCATCAGCTCAGAACACATACAAAAGGAAAGACCAAAACTGAGTCAAGTGTGCTGATTTTAAATACAAAATTATGTACTTCTCTTTATTCTACTTGCACCTCCAAAATCAAGACAGCTAAACTTGATTAGTTGTTGATTATATTCTCATAGGTTATACCAGCACAAATAAGTGCTAAATCACCTGGTGTCATTGATCTCAAATATCTTTTTTCTCTCATTCATAGCAGCTGAGAAGTTAAAGAAACCCAAACTCCCAACAGCATTTGAAAGACAATGGAAATCTTCCTGAAAAACATTCTCTTAACAGGAACAAATCAACATATTGTTGATATAAATCAAAGTAGGAAAAAAATGAGAAAAATCAGAAACACTGAGGGCTATGAAGTGGCAACACTTTCATTGATTCTTAGACTACAAACTTTTCAAGTAATAAAATAGCAAGTAACTGAGCAAAAACGATTTGCGATTCATTGGGTTTTGGAGTACAGTATTTTCAACTGAAGGTGAAAAGACCATTGGAACCAAGTGGATTTCTTGCAAGGTCACACATCCTTTCCTAGGATCTTGCATGGGTTAAACCTCTCCGCAGTTCTTTTCCAAAAATATTACCCAACTTACCAAATACTGCCAAATGCAAAACAGATCAATGAAATTCAAGGGTTATTTTCACACAGCAAAAATGCTTAGTTAAAACTAAAACATACCATTATGCCTAGCAACATAATCAAAGAACATGAAAGAGCATTTAGGCCTTAAACCTTTTCCAATAACAAATATAGAGAAAATCACACGAGAAAAGCAGCATACATTTTTTTTTTTTAAATAAACACACATAATATGCATACACAAACTCAGACACCATCAAAATGGAATCTTTAGACTGATTATTGAAAGTATTTCAAAATCTTGTTGGAATTAATATGCATATTAAGTTTTTAAGAGATTTCACCATCCTGAGCTTCTGTATTACACAAAAAAACAATAATGACTGCTATTTCCTCATGGGTCAATACAATATAAATTCAGTTAGACTAGCTACTGCTCTATTAACAGGAAACTAATGAATCGGAATCTTATGGCCAAATTATATCACTACATCCATTTTTTTCAGAAACATTTTGCTGTAAATGCAGGAGTGTAAAGAGGGAAAATGACAATCTTACCCCACTTGCAAACTTTCAGTATGAAAATTCATTCTGCTAAGAGAACATCGTTCATGTAGAATGTGCAAGGCGCACTCACTTTTTGCAGCAGGTTTGAAGTCTTTTCAGATGGTCTTTTTAATACCAATAAGCATTAAGAAAACCGTTGCATCACAATCCCATGGTTTAACCCCCACTGGCAACTACGCACCACTCAGCTGCTCGTTCACTCCCCCCACAGTGGGATGAGGGAGTGGATCAGGAGAGTAAAAGTGCAAAAATTCATGGGTTGAGATAAAAACAATTTAATAATTAAAGCAAAAGCCATGCATCCAAGCAAAGCAAAACAAATTCATTCACCGCTTCCCATGCGCAGGCAGGTGCTCAGCCATCTTCAGATAACCAGGGTTCCATCACACAGAACAGTTACTGGAGAAGACAAATGCCATAATACTGAATGTCCCCCTCTTTCCATCTTCTTCTCCCAGTTCAAATGTTCAGCATGACACCATATGGTGTGGAATGTCCCTTTGGCCAGTTCGAGTCAGCTGTCCTGGCTGCGTCCTCTCCCAGTCTCCCATGCCCCTCCAGCCCTCTGGTTGGCAGGGCCCAGTAAACTGGTAAGTCCTTGACTAAGTATAAAAGTTACCTAACAACAACTGAAAATATCAGCATGGTATCAACATTGGTCTCACACCAAACCCAAAAGACAGCACTGTGCAGCTACTAAGAAAAAAATTAACTATCCCAGTCAAAACCAGGACACACATAATCATAAACAAGGACAGAGCACCAGAAGCATGTGCTTTCCAGCAAGTACGTAGCCAAAATCCATGCTATAAACAGTGGGTGCAAAATTTATACTAAGAAATAACCACATATTACCCTTTTCCACTTGAAAACTTGTCCTGAATAAACACGAATGCTCTAGACACTTGTAAAGGTTTTCCATACGCCCAGAACCCGAGCTGCAATAGCGTGTACATCTGCACAGCTATCCAGGTGGGCTGCACACGCACATATCTACTGTGTCAAGCACATACAATGTATCTGAAGCACCAGGGACCCATTGGACTCAGCATACATGAACCCAGTCATGTCTAGCTTCGACACTTTAGAGCAGAAACACAGTAAAATAAGATTTGGTAACCCTGTCTTATAAAATCTAAAAGCTTGATCCTTTTTACCTCAGCAGTGCTTTGCACTAATGCAGCACTGAATCGAGAAAGCCCTTCAACAGAAGGCAATATAAAGTGACCAGGAACTTTGCAGTGAATGCAAAGCAAGCAAAGTATTTTGCATGTTACTTGCCTTCATGCATCTTTAAGATCAGATATATGCTGGACCAGGTTTCCACATTTTACCATCTTCAAATCATTCTTTTATAGCATTCACACTGACTGTTCCACTTATCCCTGATTTTGAACACATATGGAGCCACCATCACAATACACTTAAAAACTACATATAGTATTTGAAAGTCTTTGCCTCTCTACCTGGACCTCAATTATTTTTTTATTTCTTCTCTCCATAGTCAACAGACTGATTTTAGTTTAGTATTTGTTTATAAGAACAGTAATAGGAGAGCCACAAGACTTTATCAGTGATCTTCTCAGCAAGTTTCTAACAGCTGAAACAGACCCTATTGATAGCCAAAAAAATGGCTTTAGCCCAGCAGAAATGGGCAAGTGAGAAGCCAACATGAATGTGGAGAAGTCTATCACGTCCTCCAAGGGGAGTGAACATCTCCTTTTGTTTACAACCCTGCCAGGCAAACTGTGTACACAAGGCCTGTACTGATGGCACCAGCTGGGTTGTGTTCCAGTAGCTAATTTCACCACTTGACATGCCTGAAGGAAATCATATTACTGAGGACATGCCAAGGGATTTTAATTTCTGGTTTATTTCTTTTACATCTTTCAGATGTGAAAATTCAAAAATTTCAATTGCATTTTCATAGTTCTTTTCCCAGGATTTTGCGTGCGTATGGTATGGAAAACAAGTCCAGTAAACCTTTGCTTTTAAGCAGTAGGGCAACTTTCTGGCAAATCTGTGCAACAGCTAAAGCCATATTCTGTCATCTCCTCTCTTCTCGGTACTACACAATTGGTGGGGTTCTGCTACACAGTACTAGAAAATTTTTTCTACAAAGAGATGAATATGTTTTTAGCTTTTGAACTGTTACAGTTCCTTGGGCTGTTACAAAGTGCTGTTCCATGCTGTTTGAGATCAGCTTTCTTCACAGGACCAAATAAAATAAATTGCACAAAAGTATATAACAAAGCAGCATTGGCCTCTCTGAAGAAAGATGTCTTGCAAAGCTCAAAACTTGCTGCAGCTGCTGAGTTTCTCTAATATTAGAAGATGTTATGGCTAATCTTGGCAGAGATTAAAAGACTGTGAAATAAACTGAAAGAGATAGTAAAACAGAATTAGAAATATGAACAAGCTATAGTACTTTTTCTATTCATCAATCTATTCCAGTATTTGAACAGGTTAACATAGACTGCAAGCTATTTTGTTAGCCCATAAGCAGGCAGAAGCTGAGGAAGTCACAGAATCATAGAATCATTTAGGTTGGAAAAGACCTTTGAGATGATCAAGTCCAACCGTTAACCCAGCACTGACAAGTCCATCACTAAACCACGTTCTTAAGCACCACATCTATGCGTTTTAAATTACCTGCCAAAGTGAAATTTATTTAAGCCTTAAAAAAAATAAAATAAAATATTGTATGATTTCAGAAAACACCACTGTCTCTACAATATGGTAATGAGAGTTAAGCTCCAGGGAATTGCAGTTGTTTCACAGAAGGTGCCTTAGTTATAATATCCCTTCACCCAGGCTTCCTTTAGTTTTTAGGAATTCTTTTATTTGGGGCAAGGACTGTCAGTAATGTTTTGTTCAACACTGTGTAAAATGTATTTGTCAGTATCTCTTTTAAACAGATGAATTCAAAAGGCCAATATAAGTAAAGTATTTTCAGTCTGCTGATCATTTAGAGACAAACTGGCAAAGTGCTTGGAATCAACCTGATGGCAGATGTATTTATTCTCTATCTGCTTGTTCCAGCACTGAAAAACAAGAGTATATGTGCTGCCTGCATTTTTGTCTGGGGCACAAGGGCTTTATAATGTAGTTAATGGGCCATCTACAAACAGAAAATTAATTTGGCAAGAACTCACTGATGTTCTGGAAATCAGAGCAGCATGGTCTATTTTGAAAGTAATTAATCCAGCCAATAGAGAAATAAAATTTCGGTTGTTTGGGGCATGAGAACTCTGGCATACAGAAAGCAATAGAAACAAAGCCTTTTTGAACAGTTTACCTGCAAAGGACATTTTACATTTTTGAAACATGCACAGAATAGTAGCTAACATCTCCAGTAATGAAGTAAGGTTGAAATGTCAGTGAGATAATATGCACCTCACCTAGTTTAAAGCTGTGTTATCTAGAATGAAGTCACTTTTCTGTAACTGCCAATATACTCACATTTCCTGACAAAAACGAGGGGCATATTTCTTTGGAAGACTCAATTGATTAACTACTGCAATCATTTGCTAACTCAGATTCATAGTTGAGGATTTCTTTTTACTGTTTGTTTACAGTCACTGAGAGAACAGGGAAGCTTCTGATAGAGAAGTAGCACATTCTCTTTGTGCATCCGTGGCCTTCGTGGAACGGAGGTACGTTCTTGTTAGTGCATTTGAAACCCTGGATTAACAGAGATTTCTCTTACAGAAAGGGTGTGCATGTTTTTGGCAAATATGGATTTCAAAATCAAGCATTGGTCATGCTGATTATATTTACAGGTCAAGAAGCTGAATTCATTAAAGCAGTGACTAGACACAACTGGATAATGAGATAAACAGCAGGAATACTGATTTCTTTCTAGTCTTCCATGGTGGCACAGTGAAACTTCAGTCAAAATTATATTGTGTGAAGTCTTCTGATATCTGTAGTCAAAACTACAGCTTGAACAGAACTATCAAAATTATTTTATCAAAAGACATATAATCAGCATAAACAAAACAAAATATTAACCTTTCAGACACAGAAAGAACATGTATGGATAGCCAACAGCCTAAATTCATCCTGCTTCAGCCAGGATCTTAAATTCTTATCTGTACAATCAGCATAAAAGACAGCTTTAATATTCAAAAACCTTAAAGTAATTTTCTTCCATTTTAGTGATCACACACTTTCTCAAAAATTTGGTCTATGTGTTAGAATTTAATCACTCTACATTGACCCTTTAATTTGGCTGAAAAGCAGGTGAAAACAGAACTTATTGAATCTATAAACTTGTGAGTGATGAAAGGAGGAGTATGGCATCTTCTTCATCCTGTACCTGAACAAAGATTCACCTGAGGGCTAGAAAAAAATATGACAGTGAAGCTGATTGTATTTTATGGCCCATAGCATCTTCACTACTGGGGATGACACATTAGCCAATAAGATCATTATTTCATCTTATAGCATCAAGCTTGGATAAGAGCAGCATCTATTTATTTTAAATAGAGCAAAAGGAAAAATAATTATTGAAACATGAATAGCAACTAACAAAGGCATTTTAAAGATTTTTTTTTTTTAGTATCATATAATACTGTAATTAGATATGATCTCTGATGTCTCACAATCAGTTAAAAATACTGTCAAAATATTAAGTTTTGATCTTTAGGAATAAGTTTCATTCTTCAGAGAGATACGCTGGTTATAAATAACATGTTCATCAAGCAGAACATGAATTACGAATTCTGTTATTCTTTGCTAGACTATTAAATATATTTTGATACAACTAGCAAATTAGAAGGTTTTTAATTAATTTATATATTAAAAAGGAGAGCATTTTCCCTATAGATAGATGCAGTGAGACACCATTAACCCATTAAGCAGCATTCTCTGTGTGTTCCACACTCTATACACTCTTGTTTTCTCATTACTCTCCGAGGACACGCACATCTTCTCTCAATAAAAAGCAGCAAAAAATTATGTATAATACTAATTCCTTATGAACAACTCATAGGTAGTGAATAGTCTTCTGAACTTAGTTCAGGTGCATAAGGTTGAGGAAACAAAAGCCTTTCAGAATAAACAAGCAAAGTCCAGAGGATAACATAGGTTAAAAAAAAAAAATAAAAAAAATATTATCAAGCACAACAAACTGGATTTTTCCTGAGAACACCCAACAATGTAAATGAGAAGCACTGGCTGGAAGCTAACTCTGCTGACACAATTTAGATTAAAAAAAATATGAGATCTGGAGGTTTTATCAAATTCATACTTTACTAATAGTTTCCTACCTAGTCATTTTAAACATACAAAATCCAAGAGCACTGTACCAAAACAGATAGCCGAGATATACAGAAAGTCCTCCAACCCCCTCTGAATCATAAAGTCTTCTGTACTAGCAGTCATGAAACAATTGCAAGTTGCATGCCTTCTAACAACATATTTTTGGTCATAAACCATATCTCAAAACCCAGATTTTTGAACTGTTGTTTTATACAGAGTCCTCATAACTGTATGTTAAACAACCCTCACTCTCAAAAAACCCTTGAAATCAGACAGGGAGCTAAAAACTCAAACAGAAAGGGGAAGTGTGAGAAGAAGAAAGTAAGCAATAAGAGTAACAGGTAGGAATATGATAACAGTACAAACAAAAAAAAAAACCTCTGAGGTAAATTTTGTCTTTTGCCCTCCTTTACTTATATATGTAGATATTATACAACCTTACTCTAGCCTTATTGTTTGCTTTATTTTTGTCTTTGCTTTATTCTTTCCCTAAAATTAAATCTTGCTTATCATTCCAAGAAACACAGAGATACCCTCTCCAAAAATCCAACTTGATGGATGAAGAGAAGAAATGTTATACGATACTGTAAGACGAGATAAAGTAGGTTAGACAATTTAGGAAACAAAAGATCTAATCAAGAGAAGTGATGCAGTAGCAGAATTTTAGCTGACTTCATACAAAAGTATATACTATGTTTTAAGAAATCATCTTAAGAGGAAAGCAGCAGGTGGTGCAAGTAATACCAATTTAGTGAAAATATCCTGTGCTTTTTATAAGCTAGCGTCTCACCAACAGCAAAATTATTCAGATGAGAAAAACGTTACTGTGGAACATAAACCAGACTTCATAGTTGTCTATTAAAAAAAATAATGTGTTAAGAAAACACTTGAAATACCAGGCAAAAGGGGAGATTTAATTAGTATATTTTATAGTGAATTTATATTACAGTCATGTCCATATTATTTTCCATGAATTTTTGAGATTGATTTATAGCTTTTTAGTAGAAGGCCTACAGCAATTAATACAATGCTTTCAGAACATTTTTTCACAGACAGTATGGCTTACTAACCTTCAGTCAACTAAAAATTAGGTTTAATCTAGTTTAAAGCCAGTTTAAGAGACTCCTTATTCACTGTAGGTTACTCCAAAGTGCTCTCCCATGCAAAAGGAATTTCATCATAACACGTGTCTTCAGATCATCAACAGAGCCGAAAACATCACGTTTAAATCAAGTGACTGCAATAGTAAGCATTGCATTGGATGAATGCAAATATAAATGCACAGACAGGCAAAGAAGGCACATCAGGTAAGGTGTGAATTTCCAGCTAATCAAATACTTATTACGTTTTAAATGCATGATGTTGTCTCACCCTTCTTTCACTACATTGCCATAAAAACTACTGCATAGAAATATCTGATATAAGCCAAAAACAATCAGCAATTTCATGAGTAGCAACTTAAAATTACAAGTTCAATAGCTCTGTTTATCCAATCCATCCTACCCTACATAAACAGGAATAAAAATGCCCAAAATGAAACCTCATCTCCAGCCACTTGGCTCCCTTTGGAACATGGAGCAGGGACCAATGTTGACTTGGGTTTAATTAATCCCTCAAAAACACTGTCACTGAACAGGTTAGAAAAAAAAAATATAACAGGCTAGAAAAATTGCTTATTGCAGTTTTGGAGGGTATTTGGACCCTTTCTTCAAAGCTGTCTGCTATTACCTGTCATCTAGCCCCCAAAAAATCAAAATAATAGTACTATACAATGTGAACATATCTTGTGTATGTTGTAAATTTTTTTTAGATTAACACGGTAGCATAATATGTTACTGTTACTGATTTTGACACTCCAGGAAAGAAAAAAGCCACAGACACAGCCAACTGTTTAGCCAATGTATCTGAGAAATGTTCCTGTGATTTGTGTGTTTCCTTTTATTAGAAAGATATTTGCTGTATATACAACACAGACACATGATGAATATCTACTTATTAATCAAATAAATGAATAATAAGCACTTTACCAGGCCATTTAGGTCTCTGCTGGCTCTCTTTCATGATACATTGCTACATATTAGCAAGGATTTGCTGAGTTTTCCAAACAATAGGGGAGAATTCTAATTTGTCAAAGCTCCCTCTTAAGTACCTATAATGGCTTCTTACTCAATTGACAAGTACAGGTAATTTCTCACAGATCTTCACTTGTTCTCAATGTTTATCATTTCACACTTTTTCTAAGGACCATAACCAAAGATGCCCAGAGCAGAGAGAATTGAAGGAATCACATTGTACTATGCGGTGGACACCAAGAATCAGTCTGAAAAAAGAAACTTCAGCAGTCAGAAGAAATACTGACTACTAAGACATATGTGACAAATGAAACAAAAACCTGACAAAGGCATATAGAAATACTCAAGGCAGAGAAAAAAGTTTGGAAAGAGAAGTGGTATTTCAGAAAACTATCTGAAGGGAGGTAGCAATACTGTTTCAGAAAACAGCACGAAGATTTTCTATCTTGGGGGGGGGGGTATGTGAAATATTCAATTACTTTTTTTTACATCATATTAAATATTTTATTCTATGAACAGCTCTGATCTGTAACTTCTCCCACAATGTGGCTTGTGATATGCCTGAGGGTAGTTGCCAGCAAGGTAGATGGCTTTGTAGCTGCTATTTTGCTTGTATTCAGCAAGTAGCTGCATTCAAAAACCACAAATATTTCTAAATAATATTTTTCCATTGTAGGAATTGCATGTTTGCTACGTGACAATATGAGAAGAAAGGTAGATCTGTTAAGTTAATACTGTGGTATAAACCTTTCGTCTTAACAGATTCTCTGCATGATTCAATAACATTCTATTCACTTGAAACTACTGAAAATATACACTAAATGTGTTAGGAATAGGTTTTTACTGACTAAGGAAGCATCTGTAATCTAAAGAGTTTAATTTTATTTATAATTAATGTTTATTAATGGATAATAATACAGATTATCCGTGTAGGAATGAAAAACAGATACGTCATCTATTTACATTTCATAATAAAACTCTATTACTTTCATATGCCCAAAATTCAATACAGTTTTCACACCTCAAGTGATTCTCAGGAAACATTTAAAAAGAAGCTTGGGCAATACAGACTGTTATCACATGTGATACCTTCATAGGACACATTTGAATTCCTTTTCTACATGTTACTCACCGTCTACCAACACGTAGCATATCCAAGTCTATAAATTCCACGTTATACCCCACTGCAAGGGGTCTATAACTTTTCTAAAAAAATTTTGTTAGAATCACACCATTAAATAAGTTAATTAATGTAGACTACTCAAAAAGTAATGAGAGAAGAACTTGAGAATGTCGTGGAGTATTAATGATGGGGATGAAAAGCCGTGTTCTCTCTGATTAATCAACCTAAATATGTATTCCCTTCTCCGGGATTGCTCAGAACACAACCATAGATGTAGTGTGGTAGCTGAGTCCCTTATGCTCTCTGTCAGCCCATAATACCATTCTGGATCAGAAAAAATTGAAGCCCTATGCAAAGGCAGTAAATACACTGCGGGGTGGGGGTGGTAATGCCACAATCCCTATATCCCTTTCTAGTTGCAGTCTGCTGTGCTGTATTATATTAAACATTTTAATATAGAGAAATTTGCAGAAGTTTGGCTTCAGTAAGCAGAACTTCTGATACTTCGTTATACATTTTCTAGTCTGTTCTAATATTCTGTAACATCAAGAAAATAATTAAATTAGAAAATCTGTTCACATTTTTGCTCTGAATTGATTCCCTTCAGTAATTTCTAACCTGATGCTTCAAAGACAAAACTAACCATATTAAATGTCTATAAGTGTCTATACTAGACTAGATGTTTCCAGATGCTCAAATAAACAAACGGAACTCTGTGTACTCACAACTGGCAGAAGTGCTGTAGCTTCACTCTGAAACATATAACAATTCTTGCTCTGCAGAGCAGAAAAAACTTTTCCAAGAACTAAAACTTCTTGAAAGAAGTTAGAGTACCTTTTGGTAAGGGAGGCTGGGGGGTTAGCTTGCTGTTCCCCTGCTCTGGCCCCAGATTCTCCTCCAGTCTAAAAACATATCAACGTCCAAGTATGATAACAACAAAGACTAACTATCAATCCCCTATAACAGTTATGTATTAGAGTGGAAAACATATGAATAATTTGGAAATACATCAGTTATGCTATTATTGAATCTAAATATTTGGTAAATTGATGATGAAAGAGTCCACACATGCATTTGCTTCTTGTCTTAAGCTTAATTTTCAAGGGGTTTTGTTCTGCTTTCAGCAGGAGCAGAAAGCAACCAATGCAAAGAGGGATCATTCTGGACTTGTTGGCACTGTACAAATACATTAGTAACAACACATTAATTAGAAAGCTTTAGGAAGGTTTCAAAAATATCTTAACACTTCAGAAACTGAAGTACATTTTTGTCACCTTCTTAATACACAAACACCCTTAATACACAGAATTAAAAAACACACATGTGGAAGTCCCTAAAATATATGCATCGAGGTAAAAAAAAAAAAAAAAAAAAACCAACAACAACAAAAAAAAAACCAAAGACCATACAGATTGGTTCCATGTATGAGAAACAGTTCCATCAAATTATGCTTTTCTTTACACTTGGTCTAATCACAAAGCTCAGTGGCTTTGGTCTGACATAAGTGGCTTCTACTAAAGCTTAAGTTGCTCCCGTTATCTACACCCTGAAACAAAACTAAAACTCCAAGTTAATAATTGTAGCATAAAGGCACAAGCAGATCTAGCCCGAAACAGCTTTAAAGAGAAATCAGCTCAAACATATCCCATTCTTTTCTGCTAGCAAGCAGAATGAAAATCGGGACAGCCTATCATCACTGACAATCAGCTTAAAGCTAAAGAATACAGAATACAGTGCTTATGCATAGATCTGGAGATACCTATTCACTTCTCATTATTTAACAAGGCAATTTCTCTGTTTTCCCAGAATTTTGTTTTCATTTTGAAACAGTTTTTGCTCTTCTATTTATTATTATTATTAAAAAAAAAAATTCTATGCAATAGTGCGTATATGTTATTTCCAGGGACAAACATGATTTTTTCAACTTATGCGTTCACATGCTGAACAACAGCGGCAGCTTGGATGTAATCTCTTTCCAAGGTGTATATCCTATCTGACTCTTCAAAATAAAGTCAGGAAATAGAGCCAAAAATATACAAGTCAATTACTTTTAGGCAAGTTTTCAAGTAGATGTAAAAGTAAAATCAAACCAGATAACCTACTGCATCTTAATTACCGGAATTGTTCCCTCTTGCTTATGAGACTCTAAATATTCATTATTTCTGAGCAATTAACAATAATGAAATGAAAGTCTGATGCTGAAGTTTGGAATTAGGTATGTCAGAGATCAGTAAAAGATGCATTAATTAACTTCTCAACATCTTCTATCAAGAACCCTTCATGAGCACCATGGTGAGAAATTATTTACTATAAAGGTATGCAAATCAGGATGCTGAAGTCTGAAGAAGCTACTAAAGCAAATATTTATTCTAGACATACGAGATGACAATATCTATTATGTCTGTGTACTCTGTGCAGCAGGTGCTCAAAGTACAAGAATTCAACTCTCCATTCACAATGTGCTCAGGGGTGCTAACAAAGTATCATGAGAAAATAGATGTGTGGACATATGTCAAAAAGCAGCAGAAAAAACACAACTTTGCCAGAAAACATTTGGTTATATATTCTATTTAAGCCTAAGCTGCCTCTAGATCTTGCTTACATAAATTCCCTATTACTCAAGTTTGTTTCAGCTGTGAAGTACAACATCTTTCAAAAGCATCACAAAATGAAAATAGAGTTCATGAAGAATCTTCTGCAGTTTTTAAATAAAATATAATCCAACCTTTCTTAAGTATACACTATGAGACATACAATGACACAACAGATAGCAATTTATCAGGATCACAGACTTGTAAAACTTGTTTTGCATCAAATAACAAAATCAGTAAAGGGAAACTAGAACAGAAATGTACAATTCAATATAGTCTTGACTCTCCTCGGCCTGCCTTACATAAAGAAACGTAACATTCGTTGAAATAATTTTATCTTTTTCAACAAGTTAATGCAACTTCACCAAAAAATCTTCAATTCATTATTGTGACATGATCTAAACAAATGAGAACTTAGGTCTGTGACTATTCAATTTTACCACTATAAGAATCTCACCAGCACGAGAACTGTTTTCACCTATGTTGATGTTAGGAATACACAACAAAGTTAAAAAGTTAAGTTCCACCTTTAAACTTCTAAACTCTGCTGGAAATATATTGGAACAACTAACTATATCAATTAGGGCTACTAATAAAAAAACTAATGAGAAGTGCCTAAGGAGACATTAGGGAATATTTTCATACAGTGAATACAGTGAGCAACCAATTCCTTTTCCTAATCATGAGAGGCACCTCTACTTCTGCCAAAAGAGTTATAATATTATATTCAACTTGAAAGTTCATCAGAAAGGGCAAAAGGTTCTGGAGCTCTAATTTTTCTCTTAACTTTCAGAGATATGATAATACAATATGATACAGTTTAATCAAGAAACTTTGAAAACTAGAAGAAATTATTTGCAGGTTCTACAAATAGAAAACCCTGTGATTTAGACCATTTTTACAGACATAGCAAAATGTTATATTTACCAACATGATCAACATGGCAGCTTACTGGGACCAGTCCTCTCTTACTCCATATTCTTACTCTGAACTAGTTATTTTTGCAGAAAACCAAAAGGTTTTCCCTATTCGTAGTAACAAGTCTAACAGAGCAATTCACTAAGTGCAAATCCCTCCAGATCTTTGCAAGGTGTTATTTGTCAGTACAATAATCCGCTGGTCTGAACTACTCCGTATCCTAAGTCTAAAAGTCAAAGTTCTCTCCTTCAAGATTTTCTATTATCTAAACCTTTGTGAAACATTTCTTATCTTCCTCTTCTGGGGAAGAACAGCAAGACAACTTCTTTAAACTTTGTCTTAGGAAGTTTATCATCTAATAAATGTTCTCAAGTCACTGAATCACACACCTTTTGATCTTCCTTTTCTAAAACTCTTAATAAGGATTTAGATAATGCATCAACTGCTTGCAGATAACCACAGTCCCTCCACAACCATAAGCTTTTGCTTACTGAACCAGACACTTGGTGACTTCTTCCAGGCAACAAACAAAAGCTCCTCCTTAAAATAGCAAGAGTTTGTTTTAAGTCTTCTTTTTCCATGTTCCTGAGTGAAAACATCTAAGTACAGTGTTTTGCTTCTGGGGACACTTCAGCCTTTACACCTTAATCTCTTTCAGTTTGCATAGCTTCTCTGCCCCAGTAATTTTATTTTTCCCCAGAATTAAATATCTATATAGGAATTTAGTAAAAAAAAAAAACTTTGGTATGCTACACTTGCTCAAGTATTTTCTGGATCAGGTCTTTTTATAATCTGTGAATAAAAAATATGTCCATGTATGTATTGACTCTTTGCCACACTATAAATATCACAAAGGGAAATGAAATTGTGCATTTTCCTTCAAAATTAGACTTCTGCAAAAAGCTATAATGTTAAAAAATACATTACACACCTTCCCCAGGACACTATGCAGTTCATACAATTCAATTCATGCTTCACCAAGGTAGTTTTGAAATTAATCATTGAATCAACCATTGATTAGTCTAAAGCATAAAATGAATTAGTCTTTAAATGATTTACAGTAGTATTCTTCTAGAAATTTTGCCTGGTGGAGTAAAAACAATAATAAAAAAAAAAAAACACACAGGCAACCCCATAGCCATCACACATCAGAATTCTACCCAAGATCATTTAGAAATTTTTTGTTATTTCAATTACATAAATTGCAATTAAGTACTAGCTAAAATGCCAGCACCGCAATGGGCCAAGCCCATGAATCACAGCATTTTAAAATTCACCAAAATTGAAACTTTAAATCAAGACACTCCCTTCTCATTCATTTTACTAGCACCTGCTAAGGAAAATCAACACTAACAGAGCTGCAATCCGTTACATCCTAGAAGGAAATAGGACAAAGGAAGCTTTGAGTTGGTCAACAAACCCTTCCATATTTATTTGCAGAAACTCCTGACCCTACAAACACCTAGCCCAATATGTTGACAATGAAGTAATGAAAATCTGTCACAGGTTTCACCACTGGAATTACAAATAACTTGACACATACAAGCAGATAAACAAGCTTTGGAAACCATTACAAGAAATCCCTAAAATTACTAGCTCTTGTATAATTGTTTTTCCTTTGGTGAGTGTGATGGATTGGTCTGTTAGCTTGCGCAGAGCCCCAGATAACTCACTGACTAAAGGGTTAAATAATGGATGTTATTCATATAGAAACATTCTAAGTCCCAGAGAAAAATAAGAAACAAACCAAACTGAGTTTGCTCTGCAGGCAACTTTTACTTCTTTTCTCTTGCTACTTCTCCTTACCTGAAACAATAAATTTTTTACCTTAGGGCAGTGCATTATTGAAGAGAGAGCATCATGTTGGTTAAAAGCTATGAGACTACTTTAGATGAGGCCAATTGGCATGAACTTTTTAGACTCACAAATTATGAAGCATCCACCAATAAATATTTATTTCAATTTGAAAGTTCAGCTTCGGCAGAAGCTTCAGTCCTGAGGGCAACTACTCTAATTTGGGAATTTTCTAAAGTTTAGGTAGTTTCTGAAACTGGCAGAATAGATTTATGTCCTTCCCTTCCTGGCCCCACCCACTTTTTTTTTTTTTTTTAAGATGAAGATTCACATGGTTCTCAATACTTCTGGCAGTGGACTACACAAACGTATCATAGGAAATGTAGTTTAAAAACACATCAATAAAATCTATACAACTTAGATATGACTGCTGTATAGGAACACTTCAACTGGCCTGAAAAACCACATCTCTGAACTCCACTAACACTCTGTCAAAGGTGTTCTCAAACTGGCTGCATCAAACAAAGTAGGAATCAGTGGCTGATGTTTGGCACAACAGGACTGCATGAGAACAGCCAAATGTTTTGCACCAAGATTTTCTCATTAAAGGAATAATGGTTTAGAAAAAACTTTTCATAAGTTTGTTACAAGCAGACACAAGGCATTTAAGTAGATCAAGAACAGACAACTTTGCACAAATTCAGAGGAACCTAATAAAGAGCTGGACTGCATACAGGTACATGAAAGTCCAAGTTGATTAAGCTACATAAATAGGTACATTGCTAGACCAACAATCATCAAAAAATGAGAAAAAGACTGATTTATCATTGGGAAATTTCAGTTAAGGCATCTTTTCTCTGCTCAACTGTAATGGAAACTACAGGTGAAGTACCAGAAAACCTAAGGAATACTTAAAACGTTACTGAAAATACTGCAAATCCTATTGTGAAAGTCAATAGTGCTCATGTAACTCCTAGTATGTTCTGCCCAGGCACGCTTTTTCAAAAACAGTAGTAATATAGGATTTAGAGATAAGCAAATATAAAAGACCTGAGGGTTTATCAAAAAACGTAACTGTAACACAGAAACACTTTGAAGTGCTTCCAGAATGCCTCTAAAGGAAGAAAAGAAACCCCCAAAAGAAACCACCAAAAAACAACAAACCTCACACAAAAAAACCCACCAACCAACCCAGAAACAAAACTAAAACTGTATAGTGTTCTTCCTCTTCACCAATTCCTTCTCATCATCAGCTTCTTGCTAATTATCAGTCTCATATAGAAAAAACAAATTTCCCATTTCTTAAAAAGGAGCAAGGACTCATTCAACTGTTGTAGAAGGCCTTTGTAAACTGTATCTTAGTGCACAGACATAACAATATTTCTCAGATTCCAGTGTGAAATTGAGGAACGTGCCCAAAAGAGTATTACAGGAGCATCTGAAATTACCAGTGCTACCAAGATTCTTTTGTTATTATTAAACTATTCTTAAATATAATTTAAATTATCCTTTTGCAACTAAGCTTCAGCAGGTTTTAAACTTCTTTATATGTATAATTACCTAATGCACAATTAAGAAAATTAGGGAGTCAAAAATGTTTTTGTAAAATTTTGGTCATATGTTCACAGGTTTCAAGAGTTAAGACAAAGGGGATCCTGGGTACAGGTTTTTTCCTTACTTTTCTCATTGGGAGAATGCTCCCTAAAATAATTTTAGAAGATGCCTAAAAAACTGTAAGATCCATTTTAAACACATTATACTTACATTTTATATACACATTAGCTACTGTGTGTGGTAGCCACAAAATGTAGTCAAACACTAGAACAGATTGGTGCAGAGGGGTTGTAAAGTCTTTGTGGAGACATTCAAAACACAGCTACACACAGTTCTGGGCAGCCTGTTCTAATCAACCCTGCCTGAGCCAAAGGGTTGAAACTAGATGATCCCAAGAGGTTCTTTCCAACCTCAGTGATTCTTCAGTTACCTTAACGAGGCAGGAGATAAGATTTTATTCTGAAAGACACATTTTGATGTCAGATATGTTACCAAGAACAAAGCTTCATTAAAAAAAAAAAAAAAAAAAGACAAGTGGATAGTTAATTGTAAACGTAGCTCCTCTCTCCATTCTAAGAAAGTATTGTCTTACCTAAAATCAACAGAGAAATGACCTTTAAGTCTTATCTTCTAGTTAAAGTATGTCATGGTTTAACCCCCAAGCTGGTAACCAAGTACCACACAGCTGCTCCCTCACTCACCCTCCCACCCTTCCCAAATAAATGAAGAAGAGAATAGAGAAGGAATCTAACACTCAAGGGATGAGAAAATAACAATTTCATAATTAAAAACCCAGCAACAATAAAAAGAAGGAGGGAGGAGGGGACCTCCTCCTCTAAATAAAATCTAAAGGGAAGGGAGAAAATAAAACAAGTAATGCACAATAAAATTTCTCACCACTCGCTGACAGATGCGCAGCCAGCCCCCAGCCAACTCCACCCAGCTTATACACTGAGCATGATGTTCTACGGCAGGGGTCCTCAAACCTTTTAACCAGGGGGCTGGCGCGCAGATTAAGTGGCAGGAAGCCATCTGCTGCTGCTTGGTTTCCCCACCACAACCCCCGGCGGGGGGTTCTGTAAATACCGGGGGGCCGGACTGAGGACCCTGAGGGGCTGTAGTTTGAGGAGCCCTGATCTATGGTGTGAAATATCCCTTTGGCTAGTTCAGGTCAGCTGTCCTGGCTACGTCCCCTCCCAGCTTCTTGTGCCCCTCCAGCCCTCTGGCTGGAAGGGCCCAAAGAACCAAAAAGTCTTTGACTTAGTATAAACATTACCCACCAACAGCTAAACACATCAGTGTATTATCAACATTATTCTTACACCAAATCCAGAACACAGCACTACACCAGCTACCAAGATGAAAATTAACTGTATTTACAACTAAAATCAGGACCAAGAGTCAGTAGTTACAAAAAAAAAAAAAAAAGACAAAAAGCAGTGAATCAAGGCTTAGATTTCTCATACATGTGTTCATATAAATAACTGATATATATTAATAAATCCAATAATCAACTTCTAGATCATAAGTGTTAAAAATATTAATATCGCTTTGAAATATTTGGTTTCCTTTATTCAGTAAACCAGTAACTAATGGGTATAGTTACTGTGTCACCTTTAAGGTAACCAGTCTTAATATTATTTAAGGATAGAGTACATCATCCTTCCATCTCGCATGGTTCTTGAGGAGCCTTGCAAGCAGTAATACTGTATTGACTCAGATTTCCAGAAAGAAGAAATATCAGATTCCAAAGTAGCTTGGGAATATGACACTCCCCACCCACCCCCCCAAAAAAAAAAAAAAAAAAAATTCTTCTTGTATGTTTCACAGCCAAAATATCCAGAATCAATGCACAAAATTGCAATACAGAATTGAAACCAAGTAATCTCACACAGCGCTGTTCTGTTCATTGGCAACAAAGACATTTGTATATTCATCACAGAACATACAGAATATTTCAAAGCACCAGCCAGCCAGCACAACTTTAAGTCACCACCACTTTTCTATAATTGTTCATTAACTGTATATTTGCACACATTCATATAATACTTCCAAATAAAGTAACAGGGATTACTACAATTCAAGCATGAAATGAATTTCTTAGTCACAAAAATTGGTTTCCTAATATTCTTCTAGAAATTAAATGTTTCTAATGTTCTTTGTTATAATTATTAAAAAAGCAAAAACCAAAACCCCAAAAAAACCCACACACACTCAGAGCACAGAAACACAGAATCTGCCTATTCATTAGAATAAAATACACAATACAGCAAAAGAGCCTGTGCATATGTATTCACTGCATCCTTCTCAACTTCACCCTGCCTCGTCCAAAAGTCTTGATATAAGAGTTGGTGGAAGGAGTAATACCCAAAATATTTCCTTTTTAACGTGTTTTTCAATGCACTTTATTTCTGTGTATATATACACACACAGTATGGAAATTAAATGGAAACTTATCACTGTAAAATATACTTCATACATTACCCTGCAATGAGGTATCAAGTGTGCAAATTAGCAGAAACAAATAGAAATATGTAAAATGGATGTATCTGTACTCAGCCGAATCCAAGTACTTGCTAGTGATCTGCAAATACAAAGTAGAGGAGCAATCTTTGCTCCTTCTTGACCACCAACTGTCTAAAAATTGCCATGGTAATCCTGAAGCCCTACAAAAGCATCAGAGTTCAGATGTTTATGTGGTAGAATGCTGTCTGTTCTGTGCAATGTATATTACTGAAATCTTTGAATACCTAATTACTGCCCTAAAATAAGACTTGCTAAAGTAATTGGAAAATATGCTGCAGCCAAGCAACCTATTTCAGAACTACAGTGTATATGGTCTCATTCTCCCTCATATGGGAAAAAAACAAACAAACAAACAAAAAAAAAAAACAACACAAAGAGAGAGACTTAACATAACCTAATCTTGCCAATGAGACTGACTGGCTCAAAATTATTAACAAAAACACAGCATGGATGAAATCTTTCTCTAGTGACAAGAGCACCACCTATAGACTTACAAAATCATCCTTCGTTGTGTTTGCCCTTAAAACACAGCAGCTTAGTTTCTAGTCTTTAAAACCATTAAATATTTCACCTGTCACAAAGTAAAATTTAATAGTGCAGTAATTGTATAGCATTTATATAACCTAAGGGTCTAACCCTATTTCCCTAAAAGCACTATTACATTTTTAGAGTATGAGCTCCAGCAAAAAAAAAATGCACTGATGACGACTATGACATTTGGCTTGAAAGGGACTTTCAGTAGCATTTCCTTTTAATGGTCTTTAAAAGACAAATGAATATGTAACAATTAATACGTAATAAGACCACGTTATCTGTATATGCAGGTGTGGATACAATAAAAATGCTGACTGCTCTTAAGTTAACTTTAACATAGCTGCACCCCTTCTGTTTTGTTAGCTACTCGTGCCCTTACAACGCGCTAAGGAACAGACAGCAAATCCATTATTGGTTTGGCTAGGGCTCAGTCGTTCCACTAGTTTCACTGAAGTCAGCGAGCCTGCACTGGTCACACAAGAAGTTCACAGTTCAGTCCCAAGGGCATTATTCCAAGATCTATGCAAACCTTCACCTAATGACAAATATACTGGTAAACTCATAACTGTAAAATAGCAGAATGTTAACACGTTCTACTAATATACAATCAATCAGTACAATTTGGCTCATCACTTTCCTTAAAATGCCTGTCTTCTCACTTTATGAAAGCAAATACAGAAAATTTTATTTCTATAAAAACATCAAGATACAGGGTGGCTATAATAATGAATTTAGATTGAAGAAGGATGATTAATTAAGGAGAAAAACAAGCAAACTGATTTTTTGATAATGTAATGAGTAGGGACACATGAATGACTTATTTCTAATTACTGCTAGTCATTTTCTACTTTGGATAAAGGTTAAATTAAAGCAGAGCAAAGCACTCTAAAAAAGGTTTTTAGAAATAACTATACGAATCTCTCAAGACTTAGTCACAATTAATACATGGCATAGGCAAACTCCAATTTCATTTTATGCCTATTTATGCAGAGTTTGTAACATTGGTTGTAATACACTTCTCATTTATGCCTAAGCCAATTAACATAGCATGAAGTTTTCCCCATCTCAGCTATGCATCATGATAGGCTATAAGAGGGAAAACTATCACATCATTTTTTTTTCCTGTAAGAAGCAACATATGTAAAATTCTCTAGTATTTTTCTTTCTTTGAAAGAGCAAGTTTACAAAAAAGCAACTGAATTTGCTCATTTTTTTCCTCATCAGTCATCTGAGTGATCATATTAAGAACAATCAAACTCCTTATGTGTAAATTTTAGGCCAAGAGATTTGCAGAAATACAGATAGTAGCACTCCAGTTATCAGGTCCTTAAGTGAATAAAAAAAAAAAATTGATATTTACTGGGCCTAAGTTTGACCATGCAGCAAGGTAAATCCAGTTTCCCTGGTTTATTCCATTAGGATAAAAAGGTTCACTGTTTCTTGTACTCTGAACAATTTTCTTTATATCATCAGCTTCTATACTCTGTTGATTCACTGCTGTGCAAGCCTGTACACAACAAAAAGGAGGAGCCACACAAAGCCCTCCTTAGAAGCCTGAGCAAGTGGGTCAATTAGCAACTAGCTGGCCAACAAAACACAGGAAAACTGGCTGCCCTCCTAAAGGATCTAATAGTAAGGAGGACAACTTGCTATTGGGGAACCACAAAGAACATTTAGAAAAAAATAATAAAAAGTGTTTTCATTTTCACACAACTCTGTGAACAAAATTCAGTGGTTCAACCACAAATAAAACCTCAAGATCGGGATTGTCTTTCACTCACAAGCATTTCCAGATGCATTTGGAAATGCACAGGTCTTAGATGTTGGTCAGTTCTGAAGAGTTCCAAGTTGTAGCCCATGACCCCACTATGTGGCAACTGCCAAAACCCAAAATAAAAGGAGAGCTATTGTCATGCACACAAGTCGCCACCCATGGGCATATAATATTTTGTAGAGGACAGAAGACTTCCAACATTAAAACCAGATCAAAAAAGGCATATTCAGAAAGACGATCTCTTGGCCCACTTGATAGTATCAGCACACCAGGTACATGTCCAAGTTAAAAGTTATTTTTAAAAATCAAAAAAGCAGCTTTGCAGATACTTTGTATAAGTCCTCCACCTTCTGAAAAAGGAACTTAACATCACTGGCAAATTTGAAAGGCGTAATGACATTTCAGGTATGCAAAGACTCCTAAATAGTACAGAAACTAATGGTTTATACAGTAGAAAACAGAAAGGTTTTAAAGTTCAAAACCTGGAAGTTTAATAGCAGATAATGTGGAGAAAAAAAAAAAAATACAAGTTAGCAAAGTCACCCTTGCAGCAGCAATCTTGACAGAGATGAGCAGGAAAGCATGAATGAAAGCACGAATTTGTCAGAGGTAGAACTATGGAGTTATGAAATAATGGGATTCTGACTAAGAATATCAATTATGAGGATGGATAGGTTAGGTTATGTCATAGAGATTTTATGCAGAATGAATGCGAAAGACCTACAGATGGCCCGAAGGTGAAGTGCTAGACAAGTTCTTGTCAAAATGCCATGTTTCCTACATGCAATAGTAGTAAGCTTCTTCACAGCTTGAGTCAAGCTGTTGCATCACCTATGTGCACTGTGAAAATTCAGGGAATTCAAACAGTTCTTGTGTAATACTGTATTAGACTCCCAACTGATTTGAAATAATATATTATTAAACAGTTTAACTTTTCATTCTCTTTTATTAGTAAGTATAGTTTAATGTCCTTAAGTACTAAAGAATTCAAAATGAGAGGCTGCTGGAGAACATACTGAGATTACAGTTCTGAGTAAAAAAACACTAGTTTTCTGATTTGTTCATATTAATTGGCAATAGCCTTATTATAAATTTGTGCAATCAACACTAAATTCATTAAAATAACTGCCTGGCAGAGAAAAAGACTGTCTAATGAGAGCTCAATATAGAGGACTAAAAGTAATGTCAGCAGCTAGTAGTCTTAGAGCCTCCTATAGCCAGAAAAGCCAGAGTGGAAGAAAGGATTATAATTTATTGTTTTGTAAGGCAGACATTTCTGATAATGAAAATTACCATAAGAGAAGGAGAAAGCCCATACTCATATGTAACTCCACCCCACCCCATTTATATTGGGAATTGTTTCCTTAACTGTTGGGGAAAAAAACACCATGTTTCTAGCCTAAGCGAGAGAAACAATTTTTTTCCCTAAGCCAAACTCACACCGAGTATAGCTATTAGATCTTCTTTTGATGGGTTTTTCTCATTTATTTAACCCACCAAGGGATAGTATGGCAGTTGTAGGAAGTACCTTTGGCAACAATCAAGTTGAGATTATCACAGTCACAGCTTTTTGCTTCTGCCTGCCTATGCAGCAAACAGAAAAATATTGCATCTGGACCATTGTGCAGCAGGGTCCTGAAAAACACTGCAAGATATATGTATGTGCACTTAAATTCTTAGGGATTTGAAAAAAGATTACGGAATTTCTTAATACATCATGGATATGATCTTACTTTTGGCACAGTTAGAAACAAATTGCTAGCAATGCCAGAAGTCAGAAAAAGCATCCAATTCAATATAGTTTCCATACCAATGAAAGCCATTTCAAGTTTTCTAGCTGTTGAGATTTTTCTTTATTACTTGTTACTGTATTAAGCAGCTCTGTATTTTAGGGACACCGTGACTCTGGATTTTCTCCTGGCCTTTGTGAAATTATGCTTCATTGGTGTGAAAACTTACCCTATTGTCTCTCAGTCATTTTCACTATCTATTTTCACTAAATAGTCATTTTCAGAATCTAGTAGATAAATTTCAGGTAAAAGAAGAAATTGGTGTTTGGATCTTGGTGCTGGTTTCATTTACAAAGAAAGCATATGTCTGGATATAGATGAAACAAGAGGGGATAATCCTCCTTTTCTGCTCTTTCCACAAGTTGAAGTACTTCCTAGGAAGCACTGTATCTAAAAATAATCTGAAAACTTTTGCTGTGGGTTCAAACTATTTCGTTTTGCTGTGCTTCTATCATTTCAATATAAATGTTTTTGAGAGTCACTGCTCTAGTTCCTGATGTATACACAGAGTTACTGCTCAGGAGTCCGTGTGTGACTACTGCTCAGTGATTATTCCAATTCATAGCTTTTTTCCATATAGAAAATTGTTCATATATGCTTGCAAGCAATGGAGTAGCTACTGTGCAACAGTTTAACGGGCTACACCTTCACTCAACCCTTTCAGCTAGGCTGCTGTCAGGGAATTTATTTGCTTAAACCCCAATGTGCCCATAGGCCCCTGAGTCTACAGCTCAGCTACTACCCTCTCACTTTGGATCATTCAAGCCCTTTCAGGGGCTATAGGCTGTGCTAATACTCAACTGTGACTACCTTAACATGCAGCCTGACAACTCCAGCTCTGCTTATCCAGCTCCAGTTCCTCACCTTCTCCTCCATAGTCATGCTTTTCACACAACCTCAGAGGTTCAAACCGTTTAATTTCTTCATTACAACATTCATAACTTTAGAATGGAAACAAAAACATGGTAGAAAAATGGACACATCTGTTGATAAAAATATTGCAATTATTTCCAAAAGTTTTACATTTCCCTAAATCAGACCCATGTTTACATCTTTTGGATACTCTCACTGTTCAAAGCGTCCTTTCATTAGGACTCCTGGCCAATTAGAGTATTGTTCAATACATTGTTAGATGAATCCAACCTACTTTAGGATTTGAAATTAATTCTTTTACAAAGTCTATCCAGACCAGCAACTGAAGGAGATCCCAAGCTTAAGAAATTGTAAAATTTATTGACAGAAATCTCTGAAGTAAAGAAAAAAAATCACAGTGGCTTTTGTTCTGTACCAGAACAAAAATCAGAAGTCTACTAATCTACTCTTTTTGAAAAAAAAAATAAAAATAAATAAATCTATAAAATGTCAATTTTGAATCAGATAGTCTACGGGGCTGTATGGATTACCACAAAACTTAACCAGGAAGGCTTCTTCAAGGGAAAAACTATCTTCAATACCAGGGGCTTCAACAGAAGCTGAAGAATTTTGCCCAGTTGTTCTAACCACAGTGAACTGTCCTATGTGTGTTTTGACAAAGTTACTAAGCTTTTCTAACAGAAGTGTTGAAATTTTGGACAGAGATAATATCATTACGAGAACAACATGACAAGTGCTATAATATAATTCAGAACAATATGTATATCACAAAAAAAATCAATTTTACAGTAGGCTGGCTGGGATGTTTAATGAAGTATTATGTAGCACAACTCAGAGTGCCATAAAATTGGACTAACATTAAGTAATATGTTGGTGCTTCAAGTAACAAACAAGCAGGTTAAGAATTATATTTGTCAGAATGAGTACCCAGCAGTGGAATGTGAAATGCATAAAGTCTATAAGAATGTAACCAATTTACAATTTAGAACTGGTATTTCCATTTTTTGATGGCATGAAAAAGAAACTAGTTAGAAATTTTTGGCCAAATTAAAAAAAAAAATATTTTTTCCTTTGCTCACTTCAGAGAAAAGCTTAAAAAACCCCAACAAACCAACTAGGTGAAGTACTTCTTGAAACTTAAAAACTGATTTCAAAACTTGTTCAGGCTTCAAAGAAAGAACAAACCCAACAGAATTTCAGCAGATTCTAAGAGGTTTTCTTGTTGGGTGGGGTTTTTCAGTTTGAGGTTGGGGTGCTTTTTGAAGTTTTCTTAAGCTTTTTTTGAATCAAGTCAGTTTAGTAGAGTTAGATCACATCAAACTGCTGGACAATGTGCCTAAAGTTATACTCAATGTAAACCTGAAATTAAATTCAATTAAGCTTTGCCTTTTGAGGCCTGTTTCTAATAATTTTGAATGTGTAAACAGTAAAACTGTGTCAAACAAAAAAAAAATGTTGGGTTTTTTTTTTTTTTTTTTTATTATTAATGTTCCAGCTGGATAAATTTTAAATTAAACCTCTGGCTTAAAGAGTATTTGCAAACCAAAAAACTCAGCTAGCAGAACTTTGAGCTGTAAAACATAATGCTGGCTGAAATGGTTATTAAAATAGAGCATTATACAAAAGCATCTTATCTATGGTTGCAGAATAAATGCTTATCCAAACAAGATATTTTTCATCCTAATAATTGTAGACATTGTACAAAGGATGGGAGTAAATTGGCAAAAAACAGTGAATTCAGGCAAACTGACATTCGTATGGGTGGCTGTGTTTTAAGAACAGATAAACACGTGGCTTCCTCCAAATCAGCAGCCTGCTTTCAGGACTCGTCCATGAAGTATGCAGAAAGTCACTGCTGTAACTCAAAAAGTTAGAGGAATGGCTTTTAATTTTAGCTAAATACTTTTTGAGCAGTACTCTTCCCATGTGATTATTCAATCTCCACTGGAGAGTACTCACTGGCAATGAGTAGAAACATGAGACTAGATAAACTCAGTCTTACTTATTTTTTTTTATATAACATCCTCGGCTTTTCCATTACTACTGTCAATCTAGCTATCTAGGGAAGCTGTAGATATTTGCCAATGAAAATGTTTATTAAATATCTTGACATAGAAACATGCAACACACCACATTAGTCTAGCACTGTATTATTATGGTAACGCTTCGACATACAGGTTGAAGCACAAGTACTACATTAAATAAAGTCTGTATCCCTGCTGTATATTATCTGCAGGGAGACAACTAGCTGTCTCAATAATAATAGGTCATTTTCCAATAGCATAAATAGAATGTTTGTTATTAGACAAGAGATTTCTTGTTTGTTTTTTTTAACTATTACAAACATGTTTATTTATTAAAAGCAATGATGATCTCAAAGGATACATAATTCCCATTTACCCACCAGCTTTGTATTCATTAGACTTTAAACAGATACCTTTTTTGCTACCCTTTGATATGTAATAATTGTGGGCTGCTGAAATAGTAGATACTTTGTTATACTAAGCTAGGTGTATAATAAAAGTCATTTAGCAGAAAAGATTAGGATTATTTTATAACCTTTATATTTAAAACGTAAGAAAATCTTAAGCTGATAAAACTTGAACAACCCTATAAAAAAATGCATACAGTGATACAATATCCTAATAAGAGTATAATAAAAGAGGTGCACAGAGACTAATTTCACATGCAGTCTTATGCTTGCTAAATATCACATATTCGTTTTGTGTTCTAAACTTAGGTAATAATCCTTTTTCAAGTGCACCTCAGTGTCAACTGCTAAGTAAACACTCGTGAATAACAAGGTAAGATCACTGTCTGCAAATGTGTAAAAGAATCAACTTGCAATTAAACAAACTGATAAGAAATTTTAAAGTTCAGTTCAATCAGAATAACTGCCCATTTCATCCTTTCTGCTGACAGCTAGAAAGCAATCTGGAACATGTATTTAAGAAGCACACACTAAAGCCTGTATGCACATTTGACTTGTCCTAGGAATGTGCACAAACCCACGTTACCCTTACAGGTGAGAGCTAAACCCTCTTCCCTCCTGAGGTACATCTGACTGTCCTGAAAACATACAGAATTTATATGGACGTTGGTGGAGGCACACCACTCTGTCCTACTTTGACTCTTCCTTGGAAAGAGTCTCCTTGCTAGGAGTGATTTCGCATTAGGCTGCCAGGATGAGGTGCATGTGACCTCTGATTAGAAAAACTGTTTTTAGAGGGGGAAACTTGCTGGCTTAAGAGCTCTGGATTAAATACTTTGGGCTGTTTGGAGGACAGAATTTCAGACATCAACACAATTCCCACCTTCCATCATAGAGATGGTATACAAGAGGAAAGAATGGAAGTCACTAGTTTACTTCTGCTATCTTTAGATAAGATTAGGTTGAGAAGAGAAAGATGTTTGGACAACTAAGAAAAAAAAATGAACTGTTAGAAGGAACACTGCTCTGTCTCCAAGGTTTGTGGGGAAAACAGAATACTCTCAAAGGGTAGAAAACCAGCTTTTGGGGGGCAACTTCAAAAGGGAGCATGTGAAGTAAAACTAACACAAGTCAGTGGCCTGAAGTCCTATCTAGGACAGTGACTTGCAAAAGGTGTACAGAAATACTGTCACTTTGAACATTTGAAAATAAAATTCAGGGAAGAGAAAGAGCATCAGTTTAGGAATCTAGTTATTTCTGAATAAAGACAAAATATTTCGTTCACCTCAGGAATTTGTGTGCCTGATTGAACTTCTGTATCTCCCAGGGACGTAAGACTAGAGAACCCCAGCTCAAGAGCAGACACTATACAGGAATCCCCATGCATGATGGGCACAGATGTAGCACCAACACAACAGAACTCAGGTGGAGTTATTAGCTACATAAGCCTTTTGAAATTTTGAATCACCTCTTCAAGTGCCATGCTTACTAACACCCTAAGCAAAACATATCAGAGGGCAAAATAAAATTGAATGCTATCTCTCAACTCAGACACTCCAAGCATTAGACCACACACCAAGAATATTAATAAACTCACAGCCCCAACCTGTTTCTTCAAAACATTGTGACGTTTCTATTTTAAAATAATTCATAATATACCTTTTAATACATTTAATAAATTACTATGAAACAGGCCTGGTCTCTGTGTCTCAGTGAAAACCACAAAACTAAGATCATGGAAAGCGGATAGCTTTTTCATTTAGCTCAGTGAGGAATAGAAGTTTTCTGGAATGTTGAAAATTACCACCAACTCCTGAATGTCTGTGCAAAATCCCAGAGCACAACATCCAGTTACTTTGCAAAGTCATCTGGCTATAAACCTCAGCCTCGAACAAATGAAGTACAGCCCAGCTATGCTGATTCCTCTGTAACCATCTTCATAACATAATAGCTAATTAAGAACAAATTATGTTGTCTGGTGTTATAAAATGGATAAAAACAAATACATGCAGTAACTGCTTTAAGCTTTTTTTTTTCTTCCCCCTTTTTAAAAAACAACTCAAAATTATACTGCATAAAACATTTCATAAAAACCTTGCAAGGTAGTTTTAATGAATATTTCATGGTTCAATGAACTATTGTATTAGGTCATTCTCCTGATGAAGTTATGTTCAAATCTCATTATATTAACTCAGAAAGGAATCAGGTACTAGTGTTATTGAATTTCTTATAATTAGTTAAAAAGCAATTTGTTGGAATTTTCTTTGCTTGCTCATAGGCTTTACAAAAGAAAAAAAAAAAAAGGTTTGTGACAAACAGTATTGTTTTGTATGCAAGTAAAACATGCATCACACACAATACAGCTTCTCTAGCACCCTACACTGCTGAGATGTGCTTCAAACTCTAAGACAACCTTTTCACTATATCCTTACCCCTACCTGTCATGTCTACTTTTCAAAGCAACAGACCTGAGAATGAGCTTTAATGGCTGAATTCTCTGAAGAAAAACCACCAGGCAGTAGTCCCCATAACTGATAATTAAAGTAAATCAGTTACTTTGTATAGGGGATATGTTACAAGCCCAGTCAAAATAGCTGGCCTCATCACAACATTCTGTTTCCAGCAGAAATTAATTTTGTGAGCTGCAGAAGTTTTCAATAAACATGCAAGTGCTAAGAAGACCTATTGCCATCATCTCATCGTGGAGGGAGAATGAAAAGTACTTTCAGAATAAGGGTTACAGTCTCAGGACTGCCCTGGGTATAGACAATCCCCTGTGATCTTTAGGAAAAAAACAGCAGAATAATAGTACTACATGTCTTCACAGCTATAACATCTGTGACTAAGAGGCTAGCACAAATTTATCTTATATGACCATATGAATCTAATCATAATTGACAGACATGGCTGTAATGACATAGTTTTATTGATTTTCATTGGGACCAGAGTTCCTCAGGCTTGACATACTAAATTGTGTTAAAAGAACATAAGATTTCTCAAGGATTCACCAAGAAAAATATTCTCACATTTTATGATCTATATCTGGTTTTTCAACAGCCCAAAAGCAGCCTGAACAAGTCAGTACATAAGGAATCTGTTGGAGCTTACTAAACACAGAAACTCATGAAGACCCTGCTCTGACAATAGCCGGAGTCTGCAAAAGCATTCTTATCCTGCTCCTGTACAGAAATCTGCTGGTGAGCACTACTAGAAATGAGCTCACTGAACCCAGCAGAGATTTCTCTAAATTCTTGTTTCATGTGAGATACAAAGGGTTGCAATTACATAGATTGTAGGTAGGTAATAATGCAGCATGTTAATAGCACACAATGCCATTTCATAAAAATACAGCTTCTTATTAGACACAGTGAAGGCACTTAGAAGTGTTTGAATGAAGCATGAATTATATTATCCAAAGTAAACAGCATGAACACATATTTGCTGGATGCCAAAACCCCCTCAGATTTTAAAGACCTCTCCACCCCTCATTCAAGATGCTTCTCTAGACTCAAGATTATGCCAGTATAACTTCCTTAAGACTTTATTCCAACTTTATACCTGCCAACATTTTTCATTCCCTCTGAGATGTATTTTCAAAAATATGTTTTCTGGTAGAAAAATCCAAAACAAAAGCATCTCCAAAAGATTTCAGACATACTTGATCAAAAAATAATTGCCTTGATAAGGAATTCATAAGCCTGGAACGTGTAACCAAGAATCTCTTTCAGCTGTGATCAAGAATCTCTATTCATAATTTTAAAAAGTTAAGCAAGTTATTACATGCTGGATAGAAAAAATAAAAAAATAAATCAAGTTTTCAAAGGATGGGTAGATGAATCTTTGTTTCCCTGGCTTTGCTTCTTGCTTTGGGGAGCACTGTCTTTTTATAGTAGTTCTGCAAGAAATTCAGGGAAGTGTACATTCACACACTTACAGAAATACTGAGACAAAATGATACAGAGGGAGCTGCATTCTTTGTGTCCTGGATTTCTACATTTGATTCACTCTCTTACAAACACTTTTGAAGAAAAGAGTATGTGGTGAATGTTTTTCAGCACTTCTTGATAAAACCCCTGTTAGATTCTTATATGAAGTACAAATTACGCATCTGACCTGGATTTTTATCTGGAAGAAACAAGGGCACAAAATTGGGGAAGGGTGAAAAGCTGCATACAAAAGCAGTTGTGCTTTTGCAATTCACACAAATATTTTCAGGAAGACTGAATGTAGAAAGCAAGTACTTGGAGATGGCAGAGGTTTCATTTCTCTCCCTTCTCTCTTGTTCTCACCCATGCTCAGCAACCTCCTGACATCACATCAGCCTTGAAATGGAACTATAGCTTCTCACAGCGCAACCATTCTAAGACTACTATTTTGCACTATTTCATGCTACATTTGTAAAGATTCCATAAAGTAGTATGTTATCTACTATATTACACTTCTTGATTGAAATTATTAATACAAAAAACCCACGTACAAACAACAACTATTCCTCTTCATTTATCTGTCCCTTTCAAACCTGATATGAACTTTATAACTAAGATTTTTCTTAAACAGATCCAAGTATTCATCACAGGTAAACCTATCCCACTCCAGCATTCTCCAAAACTTCCAAAACATTTTTTTGGATTTCAATACATTAGAAATACTTTTAACTCAAATACATGAAAATTTCCTGTTCCACTTCATAAGATTTGTGAATTTCAGGCATAATTCAACATACATTGAGACATTTCTTTCTTGGGAAATTCTAAAAACTCTGTTCCTTTGATTCAGCCTTAGCCTTAAAAAAAGATATATCACTGAGCAAGTATCCTCCTCTAATCGGTATAAATCTCATTTTAATCAAATTAATACGGGCTACCGACCGGAATGCCTATAAAGGCAATACACACAAGCAGGGCAGCTACCCAGTGCTCACGTAACCTGTGCTGGAATGTGCCATACACAGCACTTTGCCACCTCCACTTTGACCTTGTTTCAATTCAGGAGCATGTCAAACTCAACTGGCTGGCATCAGTTTTATCATTCCCTTCTAAGGTTTTGGATGGTTTGGGGCTTATGCAAATACAGTCCAAATCCACTGCCATAAGACAAAGGGGATTCCAGCCACTGACACCAAGCAGGAACAGAAAAAGGTCAACAAGGGTTAAATTTAAGTAGAATTAAAATAGCAGCCACATTGTTTAGAGAGGAGATCTAAGTCCCTTGAAGAGCTACAATTGCCTTCACAGTATTATTAATTAGCTGTGATTATCACAGTATTCAATTGCAAGAAGGAGCTCCAATGCCCTGGAAACAACCAAGGGCACTGAAATCTTCAATCATTCAGCCTTATTCACTGTCCACTTCTGTATTAACTACACTTTTTTTTTTTTTTGAT
>JAVJGJ010000061.1:12495718-12514245 GCA_035590215.1 Microhierax caerulescens
TTTTTGATAAAGGGTTAGTTAGTTCAGATACCGTCATGTAAAGCACTTCCTCCTACTGCTCAGTGCAACTGCAATTTACCTTTTCAACTTTGTTGTTGAAAGAACAGTTTGTCAATTCACCCTGTCCTATCATTACCATTTTAAACTTTTTTATATAGCGCTGTGCAAATTTAGCAACTTCATAGTATTATTTTTGTGTGTATGTGTGAGGGTTTATTACTATTTATACATTTTTTTTGACCGTCTGAGTCCCCATGTCTTTTTCTTATAGCTATTTTATTATTGTCCCTTTCTAGTCATCTAAATACATGGATCTAATTGAACTTTTTCATTTGAAAAAGCTGTCAGTTGTGGTTTCACAGCTGGTATGTGTTTCATATATTGAGAAGTACAGAATCAGTATGTCACTGTTATGACAAATTATGTACTTTCTGCATTTATCAAAACAGACATTCATGGATGACTTCTGCACCATCTCAACATTGACCATAACTTCAGAATACACAATTAAGAGTTTTACATGCTGCTCTAGTATTTCACGTGGGAAAAAAGAGGTGCTCACATGCCCATATGTGACATATGCTCATCAGAGATATACATCATTTCCAAACAAATGCAAACCAATTGGGAATTAAAATCCAGGAAGATATTCTGGACCAATGCAAAAAATCCTTAAAGTCTGTCTTCAGAGAACTTTCTGGAAAAGACAATGAATAAAGGAAAATATCTGAAAAAATATTGGATTTTGACAGCAGTGCCTTACTGCTTGCTAAAGCAAGCATGAGTGCTTTCCTTCAGTGCATCCTGAGAAGTCAGCTGTAGCTGCACCATCCTCCAACAGGAAATTAGAACTAAAAAAGATTCAGAGTAGGGCAACCAGTTTAACTGCAGCTATTGAATGGCTTCCATAAAAGAAAGGTTTAAACATACAAGAGTACTTCAATTTGGAAAAGAGATGTCTGAAGAAAAAAGGAAATAGCTATGAATTCAGGAATAGCACACAGAAGGTGAACAAGAAGCAATTGTTCACTGTCTTTTATACAAGAATATGGAAACATCAAACTAAAGTAGCAGACAGCAAATTTAAAATGAACCAAGATTCTTCACAATGTGCAACAGGGAGGTCTTTTAACAATCTTACATCCCAGGTGCATAATTATGGACACTGCCAAAGACCAGATACTAAAACTTGATTTAGTACACCCTTGAAACTTCCCTGTGTTCAGAGACACACTCACCACATACGTAAAGATCTACCAGCAGAACACCACGCACACCATATGCCATGGAACAACTAACTTCATCTTGTCCCATTTTGGCTCCTTTGCAATGACCTGAACAAAGCCAGGCCAGTACCAGGGCAGGGAAAACATCCTGATATACTTAATCTTGACGTTAAACATATTCCCAACTTGTTTTAAATTATTCTTATATAATAGGAGGTTTTAATTATTATTTCTAGCATTGTTAAAAACCAAAAACAAACAAAAAAACCCAAACAAAAAATAACCACCCGTGACAGTTAAGGTCCACGTCAGGTAGAAATAAAAGTATTTCAATCATTTTATTAACAATCACTGCATCAAGGTTCTTTTCAATTAAAGCAGTAACTACTAAAATGTATTTCCACTTTCAGAATTTATTTGATCATGGATGTGAGTAATTATTGGTAAATCTATAGGTAATTTCACATAGAAAATTTTCCAATCATACAATACAACATTCCATCCTAAAATGATTCAAAAATCATGCTATAGGCTGGTTACTTCAGTGTTAGGAAGTGCTGGTGTCCTGCAATGGACTGCAACAATTGCAAATGACAACCCTTAGGGAGAACAGCCTCTGGGAGGCTACTGCTTTTCTTCAGCAATCCCTAAATTGCCCCTAAAGCCCAAGACTGCACCGTAACTATGCTGAATGACTGGCACAAGTATTGTTTGATACATATGGGTGCTCAACCTCACCACATCCATCCATTTCCAAGTTGCTATAATTGAACAGGACTATATTTACACAACATTCAGTATTTCCTCAGTAATTTGCCTGCATCAGCAAAAGCAATAATTTTAACTGTTCCCTGGCATTGCAGTTCAGCTTATACCTGCTAGTGATTCAAAACACATACCACCCAGCGTTCAACCAGGTAACGCAGTGATTAGGCAACCTTCCAGCAAAGAGTTCTTAAGATCACTTCATAAAAATTCCATTTTGTAAAAGCTTTATTTCTTGTTCATGCATTTGATAAAATATTGCAATAACTGCTTAGGGATATATTCACAGTCTACCAAGTGAGTTAAATTCCATTTCCACAAACACTATCACTGCTTTTGCAGTTTAAAATGCTATAAACTAGTTCTTGTGCACATATGACCTGCAATGAATTTGGGTGCTGCTTTTTTGTAAATAAATTTCATTGAAATATAACCAATGCATAAAAAGGCTGGGTCTAGCTCACTAGAGGGGGTTTGACAATTACTTCAGGAGGAGGAGAATTCATTTTCTGTTTGGCTGTTTTTTACAGATAAGAAATTTGGAAAATCATACATCTGTTTAGGGATTCTTACTACAGACTTTGCAGGTCATGGTAACTATGGTGGAGTTGCCATGTATTGAATACTTAATCCTGCTGAAGTAGAAAAATATTCTGGCATTTATTCAGTAGAACTGAGATTTGGCCTCTGGAGCATAACAGAATGACAAGAACATGAAAATGCAGCATTAACAACTAGAAAGAAAACAGTAAATACAATTCAAATATTACTATTTCCTTGGTAAGATCACAGACAATGAGACAGGGAAAGAGAAGCATGCTATACACTCAAGATGCAACCCGTTTTCCTAAAGGTAGGGCATCTGATAATTGTAGCAGGCATCTATTTAGATTTGAAGGCACACTTTTTACACTTTGATTAGACATTCTCTCTAACATCTTACTTTAAATGGAAAATAGCAGGCAAGTAACATAAATGAAGTCTATAGGTAAAAATTAAAAGTTTTCTATTTCTGTTTATACCTTCCTTTTATACATCCTCCAAAACAGGGAACAGCACCAACATAAGATGTTTGCATCGACAGAGCCTGGATGGACTATCCCAGTTGGTGGATACAATCTACTAACTCACAGATTATTTGTGAGATTTAGTAACGTCATGTTTAAAATTCAATCCACAGAAGGTCTTCCACCCAAGCTTCGTCTGGTTTTGGCAATGGACTTTGTTAATATCATCTGTTTCTTACTTTTCCAACTGAGTTGCAAATAGCAGTTAGTGCAACATCACTAAATAAATTGAGCTATACCACGAATCAGCTTGATTACAGAGAGCTTACAAATTTAATCATCAGAAGCACTAAACAAAAAGCTAGGGTAGTTTTGTAAGGAAACTGTTTCTGGTAGTCACACTTGAAATTACTCTTAGGAAATGTCCACTACTTTATGCTCTACGGTCTAAATTTACTTACATATATTTGAATATATATAGCAAAATGATAATAGAGCTTAACAGAATGAATCACCAAAGAAACCTGTGAAGGAGCACTCAGACCTCAGAGGGAACTTCCACCTTAGTCACCACATTCAATTGTTTCGTTTTACTTCAAGGCCCTTTGATCTTTATCCTAGGCTTTTTCTCCAGCTTTTTATCACCAACTGTGCTGTAGAGTCATACTAATGAAATCAAAATATTCAGATGTGCTACATATATTTATAAAGATGAAATAAATTTATACTTAGCATTTCTAAAAAAAAAAAAAAACATAAACCCAGAGTCATTAAAACCAGATAACACAATACTGTTATAAAATAAGTGCCTACAGACCTGGCTGGTTTTTGGTAGTGAACAGAGGAAAAAACACAGCCTAAACTCCTGGCCTGTACTATGAGACTGCTTATTATCAATCACATCAGTGTTATATTTGATAGAACAGATCAATATTCAATAGATAGATCCTTCAGTAACAGACACACTTGCAAATACTGCATATTGATCAACTTTCCACAAACACATTGCAAAAAACTTAAAGCAAACATACAGTAGAGAAAACAAGGACTTAATAGGAGGTTAACATTAAAGTTCTAGTCTTTAAAATTAGGCAAACTGATTTTAAAGTGAGGTTAGCTTTTTAAACATTAAGAGCATAAAAATGAAGAATTACTTTAATTTACTGTCAGCTGAACATTGCTAATGTAGATTATAAGTAACTATAGCAGGTCATTCTTGACTAAATTAAATGCTATCTATCATTATGACACTACTAAAGGCTTCTAAAATTCTGTTGTTAAAGGCAATAATTTTTAAATTAAACTATGTGTATTCAGTCAGTGTCCTAACCAATGATGAGTCAAATACGTCTTAAGCTGATAGTAGGGATTTATACCTCCAAAACTTTTGATGTAAAATTTAAACAAATTGGAATTTGAAAAGCAAATTAAGTTTTACTGCATTTTGCTGAAAAACCCTCTTCCTTCCTTTTTGATTTATTTCTGGCCAGCATTCATTAAGATTAAAAATTACTTAAAGTATTAACACCTTTTGTAACCCACCAGCACTTTCAGCCTCATCTAAAAACCACTGAAGACAATGAAAAAAGCTTCTGTAAACTTCAGTGAGGCCTTCTGTGATCTCCAAGTGCTTGGCAGCTACAAGCAGTAGGACTTAGAGGGTTTTGAATAAGTTTTGTGATGCCCAGCATATGATTTGGCAATCAAACATCTTTTTAAAAAGATCAGATGAATACTTATATCTCTTCAGCATGGCAGTCTCTGCTCTGAGAAAACTTGGTGTACAATGGGAATAGCAAAAGCTGTAAAATTAGAAACTATATATATGTAGCTGGAAAATATGAAAAAGGAAAGTCTTAAAATTGTATTTAGTTATATATGTGAAAATACATATGCCCACACCTGACACATACACACAGATATTCATATATATATATATAAAAGAAGCCCACAATGACTTCCAAAAAACCTCACTGGGGAATGCCAGGCAACGCATTCCTTGTAACCAACTGGTACTTAGGCCTTGTCTTGACTGTGGGCGTTCTGGGTCACACCTATTTCTTTTACAATTTTTCCTGTCACAGAAGTGAAAATGACATGGACATTTGTCCTTTGGCAAAGTTGCTGTTATCCTCCTTATTGACAGAATTACTCTATCACAGTTGATGTTCTGTGTTTATTTTCTAAGCAATTAACTATAGAGTCTATGCTGTATATACATCCATCATGCTGGAATAGCATGATCCTTACAAGAAACTTCACACTCAGTACAATTGGAAAGTGCCAGCTATTAGCAGTAAGAATTTACCTCCACATTTAGTTGCAGTATATATCATATATATCACCCCTTACCCAGAAGGATTGAAAAGTCTGCTTTTTCCCAGCTCTATTAGTCCTTGACCATGTAAATTCCATCTTCTGGATTGGCTATTGACAGCTTTTTTGACACAAAGCACATTAAGCAATCATTGATTCATTTAAGTTAGACTGTTGAATGTTGTAATTAAGTATTAGAAGGAATTAGACACAAGTAATTTTGCCCAGAGGCAGGGAATGTTCCTTATCATATTCCCCTTTCACCCCCATGTTTAAACACATAAACAGTTATTTTGACAGACCTGAGTTTGCTTCTATCACGAATCTAACATACAGCAGAACATTTCAGTTGCATCCTACAGCAAAGGGTTAGCAGCTATCCTTGCTTTTGGGGAAGGAGGAAGCTGGTAAAGCACGAATGCTATTCCTAATGATGCAAAAACATACTGTACACAGCCAATATATGTTCATATTATTTCTCTGAACAGCTCTCAACTCCTGTGAAATCCAGGAGCTCAAGACCCAGTTCTCTAGTATTTTTTATGGATTATGCCATATTTGCTCGAGGATATATGTATCACTGGCTTCTGCAGGAAAAACTGTCAGACCTTTTATGTATTCGTCAGTTTGCAATTTTCACACCTTCTAGTAGCTGATCCGGAAAATGGATATTAGCCACTATTATTCACAGATTGCTCAAAATATTTGTCAGGCAGTTCCTTCAGTATGATTTTGGACTGAAGGACATAAGCAGTCTCGGATAAATACTGTACAGAGCAGTAATAATTTCACCACTAAACTGACATTTAAAGAGTACAATAGCTTTTGCAGTGCAGACTTTTTGATGTTCTTTCTCTTATTTCATTAGATCAAGTGTCCAATCTATCCAAATCAAATACAGAAATACTTTTGAAAGATTGCATTTCTCCCCCAGAGTTAATATTAGGATCAGATCAACTGCAAAGTTATTGGTATTCATGTCAGAAACTTTCCAACTGAAGATGACCCTTGTCTTTAACAAAACAAAACAAATTAAGTGTAACAAATTTGATATACCTCACAAGACTGGCAAGTACCCTGCCGTATCATTCTGATAAAACCTACGCCAAACAAATAACACTCTCCTTTGTCTTTCTGACTTGCCTTCTTTGCATGTCAGTTGTGGGAGAAAAGTCCCCTTTTTTTCTTGATTGCTAAAGATTATACCTATACATACCTGCCAATAGTTATGGTTCTGGTAACAGAAATACTCTAAAAAATGTTCCTACTTGGGTATGACTCAAAAAATATCATCTAACAGTGTCTCAAGCATGATCTTAATCAGTTCAGGATATAATTTAGAGACAATAGCAATTCAATCACTGTATACACTCAAATGTAATCTTTTTGTTCCTCAGTACAACCCCCAGGTGCAAATTACTGCAGACCACAACAACCCAGTGGAGAAAGGTTGCTAAAAATCTTTACTTTATGCTTTTTAGTATTTATCTCCTACTAGTGAGTGCAACCATTTTAATGTTCTCAGGTATATTCACAGTTACAAGATTTCAGCCTTAGGTATCCATGTCTCCTCTTTTTTCTTTATTGAAAAAAGATACCTAGCTAAATATGGACAAATGAGTACCCAAAATACATGAAGATAAATAAAAGTTACAAGTTATGTATGGAGAGTTATTAGAGGAAATTCCTTCCTCCCAAGTTTTTTAAAAAAATTAGATCCCAGGAAGACAACAGAAATTCACTTCAGGAAATATGTCAATGCACATTCAATAAAGTTACATTCCAGAGGCTTGGATTCTTTGTGTCTATCTCTAGAATCTCATGTAAAGACCTTTACAGGAAAGAACACAGTAAGAAGTGTTTGAGATTCTGCTTTTAGGAATTCCTGCATTAACGGAAATTATTTATCTAATTTTTCCTACAACTTCATAAGACAGTATAGTTTACATCACATACTGATATTATTTCAACTGAAGAGGATTATTTTTAGTAACTGCATAGTCATCTCTCAATTTAGTCCCTTTAAATTCACATTCAAAAATATTAAATCCATAGACAAAATATTTCAAATGTGAGAACTGTGACGTGTATGCATTGATCTATATGTACAGCAAAAACTTTAGGAGAAGGAGAAAGGGTCCATAGTTAGTCATGCATATATGCAATATTTTAATTTTTTTTTTTTTCCAGTTTAACCATGCAACTTAATCTTCATGCCATTTCTGACTTTATTCAGGAAAATATTGTGTGTGAACACTCAACAATTAGGCAACATAGCAAACAAATTAAGTGAAATAAGAAACAAAACAATTGGAAATATTCAAGAAAAATAGATTTCAATTTTTTTTTCAGAAATTCCTAACAGTTACTATTGGCAAGTGGGAAATTAACAGCTCTATTTCTAATGGACTATTTAATATTTTAGTAATGGATATATCAGGAATGCAGAGACAAGAATGGGTGGTGAGAAATGATGAAAACAACTTTATCTTGATAATGTTGATGGTGGTAGTCAGTGAATTAAAAAGTAATAAAACAAAACCAAAACCAACAGCAAAAATTAAAAAAATATCAATATTTTAAATATTTATAATAGATATTAGTTTTCACTAGGAACATAAGTGCACCATTAAGCAATGTCTTAATTTAATTCAGACAAAAACAGTAATACTAATTTTTAATAAAGTTTTACAAAATAGTGAACTAGTAAACACCGAACCTGTTTGAGTGCAATGAGCAAATCATGAGCTATGTAATATCAATAAACTTATAAATGCTATTTTGAACATGAAGACCTGTAATAAATCTTTGGCAAGTGGACAGCATGGTTCCAAGATGTGGACATCACTGGGATTAATAGCAGACTAAACCAAAGTTCATAGGGCTTTGTTCACCAGACTATCAGCTAAGCCCTATAGAATCTCATTTCTCAATTTATGCACGGAATCACAGAAAAAACTACTACAGACATACCACTTCTAAAAAAGGTATATATATAAATATCTGGGAAAACCTACACACAGACCTATGTATGCAATCAGTTATATCAACATTGTCCTGGATATACCATCAATATGTAATTTTAGAATATATTCAAGTTACACTCAAAGTGAGTATGACTTTGCAGCCACAAAATACTGCCAAACTTCTGGCATTCCTAGAACATTAGAGGATTAAGTTATTTTCCAACCTAAGATTACCTACTGTATGAAAATAGAAAGCAACATCCCTCCTAGATAGAAGAGACGTGGTTTTATTTAGTATGTACAAAACTGGAAACGTTGAAAGCACATTTATTCCCCCAAAATGTGAAATAGCTTCCTACCTTGAGCAATATGTTCAGCGTGATGCTTTTCAAATCAGTACATGCTTGTCACAGCACTCTCCAGACTAGCCAGCTGCAATGAGGTCTTATATCATATTACACTCAGTCTCATAATCTGAAGGGCCTCACATGAGGCACCAATTGTTGCAGCACGAACAAACTAGCAGGATGCAACCAGGCTTTACTGTTGGTCAGATTCTAGTCTGTGCTGTATCTCCTTCCTCCATCGGTCAGACCACCCTGCTCCTCCTCCACCCAACTCCCTCTCCCACACTTCTCAGGGCTATTTAACCACTTAGCGGGAAGGAGCTACAGCTGCACATCGTCCAAGTCAATCAACCCACTGCCTTTGAGGCCAGGCCACAGCTGCACGTTATCAGTGCTCATCAACCCATGGCCTTCAGTCCTCCACACATGCTAATATTTTTTAACAGACCACTAAATAACAGAGAAGTCAGTGAGTCAGCAATACAGAACTGTTGCAGTCTCTGACACCTGACTCCAGTAAAGGCATGCCTTACAATTTAATCAAGAGTAACCAACCCACACGTCTATTGACTACAGCTGACATTCAGCAGTGCCAGCTGGATATCTCTCTGAACTGTAGGAAAGTGATGCAACTATGGCACTACATCAAAAAGAACATTAGTAGTGTTATGCCAGTGAATTTGTACAGCTAGAGGAACATAAGTGGTAAAATACTAACCATATCAACAAGATAACAAATTTTTATGCAAAATTAATAACTGAGGCTACAAAATCCAGGAGCTTTGTAGACAAAGATTGGTTGCACACAGCTATCTTGGAAAGCTATCCTGCTACCTGGCTATAGGCCTTGTGAGGTACTTCACGTGTCTGAAAGGCATACAGTGATGAGATCGTATAATAGAAGAGTTCTGTTTACAAGTACTTTCAGCACTGAATTTAGATCGTACAAACAAACAGATACTGATTTGCAACTATTTACTGTGAAAATAGTTCTCTAGTATTTCAGTCACTAAACCAAAGAGCTAAAATATATTCTAAAAGCATGTAGAAATGTATTCTCTAATATATTTAAGTCTAAACAATGCATGAAGAAAGTGTTCCCCAACAGGCCAAGTATTCCTCCAACTTTGTGGCTCTTTGGTCATCTTATCAGTTGGTCATTTCCCATAATAGTACAAACCCTTCACAATAACCCCAGCAGACCCCAGTCTGCCACATGTGCAAGACAGACAGATCTACAAGGTGACGTGAAATGTGACACTGTGCAAAACTTTACTATACTGCTCCTTGGACTACCTTATCCCTGGAAAGAGACCAGTCGTAAATCATTCCAGTATCTCTACACTCATCCTTCTAGCATCTTGATTACTCATTTGTTTCCCAGGGAATACTCTGGACTGTTATCCTAGACAACTGAAACCCATCACATTTGACAGACCAAATATGCCTCTGCAATGTTTTTAATAGACTTATGGGGAAAAATGATTGGCAACTTTGTTAACATGTTACATTCCACTGGCCCCAGGCTCTCAAGCTGTTTTATTAATGTAGGCATCGCTCATCCTGCATAAAATTAGGAGACAATATAGTTTCTAACACAGTTAAAGAAAGTAGACATCCCCAGCAGGAAACTCCCAGGACTCTAGTTAGCTACCTAAAATCAGACTGCTATGAGTACTCTCCACAGATACCTCTTATTACAGATGGGGGAAAAGACGTGTCAAAACTGCTGATGGGATTGGAAAATGCAGCACTAAGGGGGACAGCTGCATTCAGAGGAGGTGCTCACCACAAAGTTCGCACAATATCAGAGCTGGATTCAGGGCCCAGATGCCACAGCTGTACTTTTAAATATTTGACCTGGGTTATATCATGTAGGTGACACATTTCTGGCAGATACTGGCTGAAGACCTGTATCTATTGAAATAGAGAAAAGGTATCATACTACTGTATGTGTATCTAATCTGCCTGACTGACGTGGCTTGTGACAGAAGGGTTATCAAGAAGAAAAGGACATTAACATATTTTTGTTTTTTTCCTTGAAGAAAAATAATTAAGAGTTTGTAACAAATTAGAAAAATCTCATCTACGTCAAAGCATGCAGAATATTGTCTCTTCTCTGTAGAAGCATCTGTTTTTCAGTACCACTGGCACCTTATGAAAAGTCATCTTTGTACAATAGCAAGCAACATCACAGGCTCCAAGCAACAGGCACTGTGAAGTTGGAGCAATATGCTCAGACAATCAAAAACCATCAAAGAGTTTAAATTAAGAGTGCCAGTGCTGGTTAAATGATGACTGTTAACATTAAATAAGAAATTGTTCATAGGCATTTAGAATCCTCTAATGGTTCACAGGGGGAATTAACAGAACCAGAGAATAAAAGTATCAGTTACAGATTTCTCTGATTTACTGGACTTTTCAGTAAGGTTCATAAGAAAATCATTTTTTGCATAAGATCACAGAGCAGCTTAAGTCAAGATAAAAGGAAAACCTGCAAGAACATTTTCTTTTCAAAGGCAAGTAGCTTTTTGTGGCAAGTGTAGCATGAGTCTGGCTATAATACTGTAATCATGTTAACTGTTGGATACAGAAAACCTTTTTGTAGGTGCAGCTCTTGTACTCTCCCCTCTACATTCTTACTTTGGAACCTTACAATTTGTCAGCATCAATGATAGTTAACTAATCACATATTGCCCTAGGGAGACTCTAAAAGCCATTCAGAAATCTGAATGTTTGGAAAAGGTCTTTGGAAAAGACCACACTTTATATATTCAGCATAAATATTTACAAAATATGCATAAATACAACATAAATTAATAAATTATCAAATAAGAACCCAATAAATTGAGTTTAATTTTAAAAAAGCTACTTTTTTTGGCTCAAGAAAGGGATGCATTCATTGCACCTTAGGATTTTCACATCTTTTTTTTTTTTTTTACTCAAATACATTTCCATCATTTAAGCTTAAAACCAAATAAAGATTAGAAGGAAGACAGATAATATTTAGATAATATATGAGATAGCATAATTAAAGGGAAATTGCTGGAGACAGGAAACAGACTGTTCTTGTTCTGAGTAGGTAGAAGTCACCTATACCCAAAATCTAGAATGACTGATGCAATAAAAGTCAAGAAGATGTCACTAAGTTTCAAAAACCCCTGTTGTCAGAAACTCAAAATACATTGATGACACTCAACTAATTCTGTCAATCTTACTCTGAGAAATCGAAGCTGATACCAGTTGCTGGCACAGTAGCTGAGAGTGTGTCTGTTCCAGCTAGCAATCATATGCAATCAGAACAGAATGTTACCCTCACCAGAACCAATGGAAGCCCTCAATTTATTTATTTTTTTTTTACTGCTTTTTTATGGGGAGAAAAGCAAATTGTTGAATTTTGCTGTGGTAAGGGTCCTATGCAGGAAATTTTATTATACTCTGGAAAATAAAGTTCTATCACGTCAGTCATTTGACATTTTGAGAGAAATTGAGAAAAGAAAAACAAAAGAATTAAAATTATGTATCCTATATAGCGATATACACATTTCTTTTAGTTTCACCAACACGCTTTTACACTCATGCCTTTCAGTACTAATAAGTAAATGAAGAACCAAGATACCCTGCATTCAACAACATTTTCTTCTGATCTGTAAAAGAAAATCTGCCACTATATCAGAGAATACAAAAATGTATTCTGACATACCAGGGGTTTTACAAGCCTACTTTAAAGGACAACTGAAACTATGACATACTATGTATGTATGAAAGCATCATCTCACTGACACAGGAGACAAAGACATATCCCTGAGACTACTAAGGTTTCTTCAGTGCTTTTAAGCAAGATTAAAACATGCCTCAAAGTTTTTCAAAATAATTTTTAAGTATTTGTAAACTATTGCTTATTATGCTGAAGTTACAGCTTTTTTAAAATGCTTCCAATTTTCTCAGTTACAAAACTACTTTTCTGATTCAATAAAACCCAGTTATTGCATCTTGATTTGGCCCTTTTATCTCAACCATTCATATTTTATTTTAAAGCTCCGTAATTCCAAAATTAAACAGCTCTAATCTTTTCAATGAGTCATCATGTTATTTTCAAGTTAATTCTGTGTTTTTCCAGTTCTCTATGGCATTTTCCTGTAGGCTACAGAACAGTAAATGTTCTAGCACCAAATAAGTAGAGCAGTAATTGAATATTATTCTATAAGCTTGTGGGCAAGGTACTCAGGGACATGAAACAAAATATTTTATCTATAAGCAAAAAAAAAAAAAAAAAAGTATGTTTTACCCATTGTATAAGAACCAGTACAACAATCTTACACTGGCTACTAACGCAAAAAGTTTTGAAGGGTTTTTTTTAGTGCAGTTATTTCAACTGGATTTCATTCATCCTCAGGACTTCCCTACCAGTGTATACTCTCCAGTATTCCAAGCCAATGCAATAAGAAGACAGTTCATAGGCGATTCACTCAACAATAGGTGCAGGGAAGTTGATCAAGTCCTAGATTTAGTCCTCAAACCGCTATTAAGGTACATTTAGGAACATATGGCACTCAGGTGAAGCCTGTGGCAGTTAACAAAGCTCCTCAAACTTATTTACTAGTATGATTATTGAAGTACTAATTTCACATTATATTGAAAATTTGACACTGTGCTTGAAAATTTCATTCTATGTTCAAAAGCATTTAGTAATAAATTAAATATTGCTCTCCCCTTTCAAAACACTGGTAACCAATTAATGCTCACAGTTTGGATTCAGCCAGCAGGGAAATGAACATAGCTAAATGCAACCTTTCAAATTAACAGGCTATCTCTATAAGCTATGAAATTATTCTTTAAACAGAACTTCTGGCATCTTAGGTTCATTATGTTCTCATAATGCTCTCAAATGTATCTATTAATCTGCATAATCACAAATGGCAAGAATTAATTTCAAACAGATGTAGTAAGTTTCTTAGTCATTCCTGATTTAAGCAACAATTTTCATTAGATATTTATATTTCCAAGAATGTTTCCAATACATAATGAAAAACTATCTTATTCCTAATATCATAAGCATAGTTCCTTACACAAATGCCAAATGTAACTTTATTTTTTAAGTGAATTAAGTACATCTTCCAAGTCCAAAAGCCCACAAAACTCAGAATTTTTCCACTGAATTTAAATAAACCACTCAGGTTATTTTCTTTTTTCATAATCTAGAAGTAACTCTCTCTAAACTTAGATTTTTAAGTCTTATTTGAAGTTTTCTACTCAAAGTTCTAGGGTGTTTCCCCACTCACACATACACCAGTGCATCCTTTAAAGGTGAATTAAAGGTGAAGCATCCTTTACACTAATAGCAAGAGACATGCACAATTATAAATTCTGATATGTTAGCAAGACTACAAATTACTTCCTACTATTCTTACAGAGAACTTTTATAACCTAGTTGGCAGCTAGGAAAAGATGGGTTTTCTGGGGTTGGGGTGGGGGTGGTTTGGGATTTTTTCCAATCCTAAATTCAGCTGCAGGAAAATGTGAAAAGCCAGGAAACACCCAAGGTCCTTCTTATGTGAACTGCAACATACTTTGTGCAAAAGCTCCATTTAAACACATTATTCCCTGAATTCCTCCTCATATCAAGGATAAACACTAGGAGTACAACAGCTTTTACTACATTTTTTCCTCCCTTGCCTCTCTCCCCACCTTTAAAAATATATGTTTACATATGTATTACATATTAAAATACATATTTACATTTGTACAGGAGCTGAGGCACAAAGACACTTAGATGTAAGACATTTTAATACATACCCTCAAGAACCATGTAGGTATAAAGCATTTTGGACACTAATAGGGGAAGTTGGTGGATAAGGAAGCTATTTTCACACTGACTGTATCCAAATGAAATTCAGGTTATTTATGTTCTAGACCAAATTCACTTTTGCCAGCTTTGATAGGACCACTTACATGGTCAAATACTTATGGTCAGGTCATATTAACAAACCATCAGTAGATAACACCATTGCAAAACCAGAGAATTTAACATAAAATGCAATATAAACTATTCCCCTGCAGAACCCTGGTCAGAGTGCGTAAGGTAGGCAGGCAGCAGAATAATTAGTTGTAGTTCACACGTGTATCCCATTAATCAAAAGACCAAACCATACACTATCTTCAGTAGACTAAAATCAAAACTACATGTTTTGAGTGTGAGGAAAAGGTGACTAGTAAGTTGGAAGAGGATCCCACGTGATAGATCTTTTGCCTGAACTGTTTCCTCATTCTAAATACTCCAGACAAATAATATCTGTTTTCCCATTGTTTATGCTTTACTTTCTGTGCTGAGTAAAGCCCCCGGCATTTTACATGAAGTTCTGAATTAGTTCCTTTTATTGGTGATGTTTCCACTACGTGAACTGTTGTTGGGAGTTAGCAACAATCTTGTAATGAAAATATTTCCTTATGTAACCTAATTGCCTAGTTATTATTTCAGCATGTCAGTTTGCATTGAGAAGAAAATAAGGAAATGTGATACACTGAAACAACGAACCTAGTAAAGGGGTGGGGGAAAGAAGCTAGAGCTGAAAACTGAATGGGTATTTACTGACTGCAAAGGATTAAGCAGGGATAATATTTTTTCTCGCCCTAGTTTCAGTTCATGATCTCTAAAAAAAAGTCAAGTAAATATTAGATGCTGTACCTGTATTAGAGGGATATGTTAATCCTTCAGTTAATCCCCACCATCACCTGCAAATAGTTTAATTAATAAAAAAATAAGGATTTATAAAGCATCTTCCATAACACAGACTTCTTAAGTTTATAAATATTAAGAAATTTTATATTTGCATTGATACCTGGGGAAAATAAATCAAATAATTCATTTAGCATCAGTCCAGAAGATCAGAAACAGATTCTTCACCTCCTGCACCTTCAACATTGACAATAAGCAGAAGTGCTTGTGAGTCATCTAGACAGAAAGAGGTGAAAATTCAAGTGTTCCTCTCAAAATGCAGCATCAGTATTATGTGATGCTGTCTATTGTTTCTCACCCTGATCCCAAAGGCTATTTCTGTAGTCTGGCATTCAACTGCTGGTCTTTTATGTATTTCGTAATTAGAAAAGTATAACCATAAATGAAGTTGAAAGCCATATATACATATATGTCCTTCTAATTTTCCTCTGTTTAATGTATATAACTTCTACTATTAAATTCAGTTCCAAATTCTGAAGGCTTGTCTTAGCTGTTGCCTCCACCTCCATTTTGTAATTCCTCATGTATTTTTTTCTTTAAGTAAACACTGCCATGTACTTATTTAAATATCTACATGTTTAATATCTAAATATTTAATTTTTCTCATCTCTATTTAGCAGCACTTTTGGATAACACCCATGTGCATGCTTGGTTTTTTACTCTGGGGTCACAGTATACATTTTGTATTGTCTTCTCAACTATTAAATGTATTATTGTATATATTTATTACTAACATTATTTTGCTACAGAAAACGTGACATATCAGGGAAACCATGCATTACATACATAAAAATGCTTTAACAATTATTTCCTAACAATTTTATGTCTCTTTTACAAGCATGTATTTTATATATGCAAAACCACTTCTCTTCCTTTCCCTTCTTCCCCAGCCTTTACACGGGCGCACATGTAGCTGTAACAAGTGATCGCATGGTACTGGCAGAGGTTTATTTCAAGCTTCACATCAAGCAGTCAGCTCCAGCTCTCCCAGAAAAATAATTCTCTTCAATACAAAATACAGTAAGGTCAGAGAGATGACACTTCCAGTAAAATAAATAAATCATTACTCTTATTAGGCTTCTTTTTACAGGAGACAAAAATCATACATTATCCAGTATATTCTTTGTACGCTTTACCAAGAGGCCTTTCAAGTTGTCAGTCATGATACAACACAGCTCCAACACTGCACTCCAGAGACATTACAGAAGGTAAATTGTTGAATAATTTATCAGCTGCTGTTGATATGAGGCACTTGAACACACTGAGTCTTTTTACTCCTCTCTATTGTTGAGTAGCTTTTACCCTGTTCTCAAACTGGAAGAAACTGGAAGAACTGTATTGCAAAGTCTTCATCTGCCATCACCAATACGATTAACTTAAATAAACATGATTACTTCGCTCTTAAAGATCATCTCAAAGAAAAGCTCAAATGTCTGCAATTTAAAAACTGAACTGTCAGAGATAGACACAAACAAATAGATAGACGGCTGTTGGTTAGTTCTGGTAGTGACAAGACAAACTCCTCTTGCTTACAGTGAGCTCACAAAGAGCATTTCTTACATTAATGAGCTGGCAGGGGACCTCAAAACTGCTGGAATTTTCTCTTTAAGCTTTAGTCTCAGCAGAGGAATGCACTAGGGAATAACTGCAGGGTATCATCCACCAACATTACTAAGTGCAACACGCTAAAAAAGCATGCAGATTCTAGTTGCTATAAAACAATAGACATGAATTTCCCATAAGCTCCCTATGAGATCCTAGACTATCTTCCCTGCAAGCTACAAATGCCTTTACAAATGAGTTGACATAATGATATACAGGAGTCACTCTTTCAACGGAGTCAGGAGCTGCCCAGTTCTGGCTTTTTTCTAGTTGCGTGCAAGGGGCTGATTGTCTCCTGTATTTACAGGTTACTGCAGATAAGCATTATCATTTTTGTTATCACAGTAAAATTTGTTCATATCTACATATAAATAGCCAGGAGACCTTTGAGACTAATTGATTAGGAATTTTGAAAGTATAACTTCTCCTTTATTGAAAGCCCAGTAGATCTTTTCCAAGGTACTACTTTCAAGGCCTTTACAAACTTGAAAAAGCACTGAATTTCATCTGCAGTTTTCTAATTTAAAAGCATTAACACATGATGACAATATTCAGTTTCACAGCTAGTGTCCTCCAGTGCCAACTCTTAAAAAACATTTGTCATCAAGGGGTGGTGAGCACAATTTCTATTTTAGTTAGTTCTAGTGAATAAGAATTTAAATCCTTAAATATCCTCAACTCATTCAAAAGAGGGACATGGGAGTACCAGCTACATAATTCATTTTAAATTGCCTGTCTGTGGAATGTTACATAATGAAGGTGAATTAGTAGAAAAGTTTTCAAACCTTACTTGAAGGTTTAAAGTAAGTTCCCTCTTAATTCAAAGTTTTGGATTGGTGTTTTTTTGGTGCTGCTTTTGGAGAAACATGGGGTTGTGGGTTTTGTTTAGTCATTTTTTTTGTGGGTTGTTTGGGGTTTTTTGTTTGCTTGTTTTTAAGATTCAATACTAGTATCTGTAAATAATGGAATCAAGTAACATGAAATAGGAAGACTCCTATTCAGGAATTCAGAAGACATTTAATGTTAGATACTAATATCAAACCGATCTCAGTCACCTACAGCACTGTCACACAGCACAGGCTGAAAAACGCCTGGTCTGCATGGCGGAATCACACTGTATTTTGTGGCAATATAGCTATGAACACTAATGAGTGTTCATTTTACTAAAACTCTGTTTCATCTCTTAATTTAGGAAACATATTTCAGAAATATCTCAGACCTCATCAAACACTCCGCGTCTTGGGAGAGGGGTAAATAGCACGATATCTTTACGCACAAAGTTGAAAACAAGCCTGTTTCATCTCTAGCTTCTCTTGAAAAAGTGCTCACAAGTCTCACTCCCTTTACCTTGGAGACTAACCAGTGAGGACCAGAGCCATCAGTGCTGTCTATGTGACTTCAGCTCCATGGTATTGTATGCTCATAGCTCATATAGCGTATAATTTAATGAATGAATGAGTCTAGTAAAAGTTTTGAAGTTTAAAACCAGTAAGATATGTTAGTCTTTAAACACTCTTTCAAGTAAACCATTTAATAAAAATATGTATCATTTGTAATTCATA
>JAVJGJ010000061.1:12514259-12535898 GCA_035590215.1 Microhierax caerulescens
ATGTATATGTTCAATTGCAACACTGTTCTGATGTTACAGTTGATTAAGAAACTGCAACTCATTGCCTGTGTTCATGCTGGTTCAGATCAGCTGCAACCTTCCTATACTGAGACTAACGTCCTGCAAAACTTTCAAGAAAACTAAATAAAGGGGAACCTAGGTATATTAATGGTAGATTGTTTTAGGCTTCTTAAAAGTTAAAATTAATCATGGGTTTTCCTTAAATAATTTTAACTTATGTATTAAGAGACATCAAATAAATTGCTTATTACTAGTGTACAGAATTTCTCATAACTGTGATGAGAGCACTTCATTAAATGCCATTCTAGTTACTGCACAAATAACACAGACACTTAAGATATTCATAAAGTGTAAGGTCAAGGCAGGCATGGGTAAACAACATAAAGCTGAACTTCATGGACGTATTTCAAATTCAGGATCTTTAATCTGAACATTCCTCTGCCCTAATGTTACGTCCAAAAGGAGACAAAGATCTGTTTAAGTAAACTGCAACAAATCAGGCTTATGATCCCATCTATGGAAGTTAAGATCATCATTAAGTAATGGTTATATAAGCAGAATTATAAGTGTTTTATTTGGTCAAATTTGAATTTTCATTTCCAAAGTTTTCAAATAAATTAATCATTATAGCACAATTAGATACCAAAACTAAGTAAACACTGTACTGATAGCAATTTTTTTAATGGAAAAGCAAATATTTAATAATTCATTGAATAAAACTAAAAATATTGTTAAAGAAACAATAAACCTACTGTGTGCATTCTCTCCAATATTCCAGCTGCTACTTTTTCTATGCCATGCCTTTCTTTGCCCAAATAGGAATGTGATTTGAATTCAAGTTAGCATAAGACTATGAGAAAGAAGATCTGTTGTCTGGTTCATTGTTTTCATTTGGAAGATGACAAAACCTGAATTTCATATTTATCTCCTTTTAAATGAAGCTTTTTCTTCTAGAAAGCCTTAAGTTTCTCTTGTGCTCTTAAACACTGCAAACCCTTTAATAATAAAACTTTTCTACGGTAGACTTTGAAGAAAGAGTCTTTTTCCTCACCCAGGTATAACATACAGATTTACCATGCACACTAACTTCCAAGACAGGACTTGGCATGTCTGCATCTTGAAGATATGGCTCCTGACTTAAAAAGAGTGAAGTAGCTTTTATGCCAATCGTACAGCTAAGGGTTACTAAGATACTACGGGATCAATAGCTGGTTAGTTTTAAATACTTTCATTATCAATGTTTCCTAAAAAGATTTCTGAAAAAAAAACAAACCCTTGACTCCAGAGCCCCTCAGAAATAAAATATTTCCATAAGAATAATCTTAAATTTTTACTGAGGAAACTGAGAAACAGTACTGTACTTCTGAAATCATTTGACATGTTTCCTGACAGAGATGTGGGAAAGTGTTTAGTAGCAAAGATTGTACCTCTTAGCTGGATCAAAGGGGAAGGAAAAACAAAACCAAAAACCAACAGTCTAAAGTAAAAGGATAAACATCAAATTAATGCTAGTCTGTGTCAGACTGAGCATTTTCATGTCTTGAAAACGCATCACCAGCCTTCTGTTCACTACTCTTGCTCTTTACTTTGAGAAAAAACATGTAAAATTGAGTTATAGGTAGGTGGAAACATTCACTGAAGAGCAACACTCCTTTTCCAAGGAGAACCAGAGATATATCTTTTATCAGCTGTATCGCTAAGCTGCAGCATGACTGGCTTGCAAACTAAACAAGTGGACCAGGGAATCCACTTCCATTACTTCTAACATAGAAGAGATCTAGAATAAAACCAATATTGAAGTATTAAACTTTCTTTGTTTATACCCTTCCTTCCTGTGCATAATCTTCCTTGGTTTAGGGTCTTCCCTACCTTTGCTCCTTCATGAAAACTGTTGCAATAACTTCACCAAACCTTCCTCAATCCATTTTCTGTTTCGACCTCAGACATGAACAACTTGTTCTTTTCAAGAGCTTTCACCTGCTCTAGTCAAGTCCTCTAGCAGAAATCAGCTTTTACAATTTCCTCTCCCTAGAAAATTCTGCTGCTATGCTAAATGGGAAGACTATGCAATTTCAGTGCGTAGAATGGTCATGGAGCTACTGACCAATGCTTAAAAATTAAAAAGTAACATCACCAAAAATGAGAGAAAAATTTCAAAAGTTGTGTCTCTATTTCCCAGCCTATCTCCTTATTACAGTGTTTTTTCAGTTGCATTTTAAAATAATTCAATATGAAATAAAATACTTTCATTCACAATTTTCACCAAGAACTTTAATGCATAGCATGTACCTTTAAATTTTAAATACTATATCCTATATATATACAAACAAAATAATTTGTTAGGTAACTCCCCTTCTACATTAAAGAAAAGATTTATGGACAGTCAGGTATTCTTAAAATACCTGAACATTAAGTGGTATTTTAAAAATTGAGGGGTTTTGCTATACATTAGTGTTACTGCTCTGCCCCGGCTTTGGTGCTAAACAAACACTCCTGCCTCCTGAAATCATTTCACCACTATTGGCCCTCAACTTTTGCTTTGCAGACTGCTAGATTTTAGTACATCTGAAGTGTGATTTTTGAAAACACAGTATTGATGCATTTTAACTCCTTTAAAATGTTCAAGTTGTCAAAGAGCACACTTCTCAAATGTCACCTAAAGCACTAATTAAAATTCCTTTCCAGAGGGGTTGAAGAAACACTGTTACACAATGGTAGTTGCTAAAAGCAGAGGATGAATTTCAACCTTTACAATTGGAACCTGGCAGCAAATTTATACAACAAAATAGTGAAGGTAAAAGGTAAAAAGATCATAAACACACTGATGAAGTTCAGACTAGATAAATTGGATTGAAAAGTGGCTGAACTACAGGATCCAAAGGGTTGCTATTAGTAGCACAAAATTCAGTTAGTGGTGTACCCCAGGGTCAGTACTGGGGCCAATATTATTCATCTTCACTGAACACCTCAATAACGAGATCAAGTACACCTTAGCCAGTTTGAAAATACCAAACTAGAAAGTCATTGATCAGATGGTTGTGCTGCCTTTCAAAGCCACCTTTGCAGGCTGAAGAAGTGGGTACACAGGAACACTGTGAACTTCCAGATATGGAAATACAAACCGTTGTACCTGAAAAAGAGTAACCCTATACATCAGCACATGATTATCAAGTCCCAAACCTTGGAGATACTCAAAACCCGACTGGACACAGCATTAAACAACCTGCTCCAGTTGAACTGCTCCAAAGCAGGGTGCTCGGACTGAGCAGTCTCCAGAAATGCCTTTCAACTACAATCACTGAGATTATACAAACATCTTTAAGCTTTATGTGGGCAAATGTACACTTTGTCTTTTCATTATAGTCCAATTTGATAGAAACCATGGATTTTATGTCTTTCACTGAAGTCCAGTGAATATCAGACTGTTGGTCACATTTTGTCTGATAGAGCAGATCTTAAAGTTTAACAACCTGATCAAACACTTATTAAAGAATTGTTTTATGAGCCAGTGAGGCTTTTTCTCTTCTGCATGCATTGTACAGAATGCAAATATGAAAGCATTCTACTGACTAACCATTTTTTCAGGGGTAAGTATATTCTATAAAAACTTTTTTGTAAGAATACAATTGCACTTGTACTTTCTCTGTTACTTGCTTCCAGGGCCCTCAGGAAGTTTCTTTGCTTAGAAAACTTCAGGTGTACCATTCCATCAAGCCCTGTCTGCATCTGCCTCCTGAAAGGGGCACAAAACTTGTTCTTGTTGCTCCATCCAACCACTGCATACAAGCCACTAACTGTAAAAAGCAGGAGTACCTTTCTAAAAAAAAATTAAAATCATAACAAAAAAAAAAACAACAAGCCAAAATAAATTTAGAAAGATAATTTTCTTAAAAAAATCACCCATTGATTTTCATGGCTGGCAAGATCCATCTAATGGCAATGACCAACAACTGCCCAAGATACAGATATTAATCTGTTCTCTTTCGTAACCTAGAATTTTACTCATTTTGGCTTGTTGGGTTTAACTCAGTTTGAGCTGAGAACAGACTGCATCTGTGCCACATTTACAGGTTGCCTTTTCTTCACTCTCAATTTTTTCCTCACAGGTCTAATTGCACACAATGTCTTCTACATTGACTATACACAAAATCTCATACAATTTATAATCATTTTAACCATTCTAAAAAGCTAGTGTAACCCTGGTGTAATGCCATCTGATAGTAAATTGTAAGAAAAGAGATGNNNNGCTGATACAGATTCCCTTAAAAACATACTTAGAAAAAACACACAGACATCTAATCCATTAAATGTGCATATAAATGAGATGAAACAGAGATTAATGAGATTAGGCTATGAAATTTTCATAAGAATAGCACATTCTGACTAAATTACACGTGCTGATAAGGGTTGCAACATGAATTTATTTAATGCATCAACTTTACAGTGAACCCATCACTTGCACAATGTATTTCACATGTTTTCTATGGTAAATTTCCAAAAAAAGCAGACCTTTAAATTCAGCAGTGACTTCGCATAACTGTAAGCTCAAAGAACTGACTGCCTCTGTCCTACAGCTGTATTTCTCAGGCATCTCATTTTCCCTCCCAGTACTGCTCTTTTTTAAGACTTCAATGTTCAAAGTAAGGAGGACTGTCCCAAAGGGCGAGACACACAAACACGGGATTGATAATCATCTGAGTGTATTTGTGTAGTTGTAACAGGTACTCAAAATGTTACATATTGAGATGTGTTTGAAACCAAAATGGGTGAGAAAGCAGTTTTGTGCCATGACATGCCAAAACCAGTAATCTTTTAATGTCTTCACTTTGTCATCACTGGACCACCTATCTTACCTTTGCTTATTTCTGCTGCACTGTGTGCACGTGAATCTTTGAATTAAGGCAACCTATGTGCCTTGCAGAAAGAATAAACTTGCACAACTACTCAAGGCTGTGTTTCCCTGAAGCGGGCAGCTTGATCCAAGTTAGCAAAAGCCAGAAGAGTGCTTTAATGGACAATTTACTTCAAATGACTGCAGCTATTGCAGAATAGAGGAACAGAACCAAGGATTAAAAATGGTTTTACTCAGATCAATTTAATTCTTAATGATTAACAAACAAAATATAATCCTTGCTATTTCCTTTTTTTTATTCTTAAGCAATAAAAGTAATTAGAAAAATCCTTCTCTGATTTCCGTAGTTTGTAACATCTGATGTTCAGCTAAGGCATGACTGCTTGGGGAAATTTCCATAGGTGTTGTTAACAAAGTACACAAACACATTCAGAAGTTATTACTTGAGCCTTAGAAGCAAAACCAGACATTTTCACTTCAGTCAAAACTCTAAAAAAGTCGCTGAAGATTTCTCTGAAATTCTACATTTTTTTTTTTTTTAAAAAACAACAAAAAAAAATGCAACCAACCAAGCCATACCAAGACCCTAATTTGGTCCCAGGACAGTGCTTACACTGCCATAGCAAATAGTCTCACAAGTAATACTTCACTATGGTACAATATTATAGTATAGTTGGAGCATAAAAAATACAGATAAAATTAACTGTGCAGTATGAATATACTATAAAGAGCTCAGGTCACTAGCTTTAAATTTTTCTTTGCGTCCTTTTTTTTTTTGTTGTTGAAATGTTGAAAATGCAAATATCAGTAACTACTTAACAGCAAACAAGGTACATCAGAACTAGAGCATTCCATTATACTATAGGGAGTATTTCATTTTAAAGTTAGCGAAGGAAGCTAATACGGCTAAACACCACTCCTATTCAAGGACAAAGGTAACCACTGTATTTGAACATTATTCATCACCAACACTGTGCAACCCTACCCTTCAACCCTCCAATTTTATTCACCTCTGAATATTTAGGCATATTCATCTACAAGCATAGAAAAGAATCCACACTACATTGATATTATCTTTAAAGGTTCCAAGTATATTTTTCATTATTTCTACTCATAGTTTGTGCTTATCTACTGGATCTACCCCACTGCAGATGCTTACATTATTCTAGGACTGATAAATCTTTGAAGCATGCTATTCTTTGCTAGTATCACCTGTTCCAAATAATTTAGTTTCCTTGAATCTTCCTCCACCTCATCAAATACCTGCCTAGCATTTAATAGAGTACTTCCATAGAATTATTCGTTGCATGTAAAGAAAAATTAGGCACATAACTAATTCTCATTTTTATCCACAATTTTATAACCAAATGCTCACAATATTGCTGTGCAGCAAGTAGAATGCACATGGCAGCATGCCTAAGAACACGAGTTGTGGAACTAGCATGTCATTTTTGTTGACTGTGTCACTTTTCTATTGAACTCAAGAACTTCCAGTGTGCTTAGGAATGTATTTGAAGAAAGGTTTTTTTATTATGCTTATTGCTGAATTCCTACCAGGAGATCCATCTTAAAATTCCAAAAATAATATGACTGGATGTGTGCAAATGGTCTTTCAAATCCATTCAGTAGAGCAAAACACTGCTCGATCACATTTTACAAATCCATATATGAAGCATAAAAATATAATTTGGCCCCAAGCATACAGGAAACTGTTGCCCAAGTTACTGCAACCTCTGAAGCTCAGTGCTCTGGCCATCTGTTCAAAGCACTGGATTAAACTTAAAATTTGTGATAGACACACAGTTAAAAAGGGCTAATTAACTTTGTTGTTTTCAGTTAAAAGTGATCTTCAATGTGTAATTAAACAGTAAAAACCAAAAAAAGCTGTACTAAATAAATCCTGTCCTGTCCTGTCAGGAGGACCTTGAATGAAATATTCAAGCAGAATCTTACTGGCATCCATGGAAGTAGGTTTGTCCAGCATTACACTGCATCTAGTTGTTTAATTGAATAGCAGCCACTAGCAACACAAATAGATCAATTCTACGCAAGATTAAGCCTTTTTTCTTTTTTTTTTTTTTTGTTTTATACAATCTTGTTGATCTAAAAGCATCTCTATACACATTTACACTTAAAAAACCCACCAAACTAAATGCAGTATACCTAAAGTGACAAAATGCATCCACTGATATAAGCACTCCTTCAGAACCCACCTGCAGTTGTAGAAAGAGATACTTGCTCTACTGCCTATTTCATAAGATAGTTTCCAGGTTATTAAACATCTTCAATGTTACAGCTAAGTTAAAATTAATTTAAAAGTTCAGCTTCCATTTCAAGATATTCATAGTTTTGTTCCACTGGTAGAAAAATAAAAACATTTTGCTTGAAAGTTAAAAAAAATAATTATTTCACTGTGTTCCCTACTTCTAGAAATTAGACACCTTTACAGAACACAATACTCTGATCACTCAATAATAAGATAGACTTTGTGATTCAGCAAGTCTCCCTCCAAAAATTCTGCATTATAGGAGATTTGTTGTACTGAGTGATTATAGGAAAGTAAGTTGGTCCGATTCTAACAATTTCAAATTCTGATCAAGAACTGATGAATATTGATGTACAACCACCTTGAAATAAAGTTCTCGGCAAGATTACTGTATACTGTACAGCCTCATAATGCCCTGTAAGAGTGGTACGTACTCAAGGACTATCCGTGTTACAGATGCTCTTTACAACAGTTGACTTATCCCATGACAGAACCAGAGGGAAGACTCACGGTTTTCCCTAGATACATTTAACAATGTATTTATGGCAGCTGTACCCTCTCCAATTTCAGGGTTTGTTTCCTAATAATTATCGGCAGCTTGCTTCTGAAACATCACCTACTACTCCATATCTGTCCATCTGCCTATTAAATGCTGAATTATCTGGATAATTACAAATTTTTTCACATAGAGGTTTTAGGGACATCCTAAGGGAAATCCTTCAAGCCATGGGAAAAACAGATGCCTAGAAAGGTCAAAGGCCTTACAGCTTTCCAGCCATCAGTAAATCCACAGCTCAGAGTATTCTCATAGCTTAAGGAAGCAAAGACATCTAGGATAGAATTGCCAGAACCTGGGGATCATTTCTTGCTTTAACTCATTGAAGGTTCAGTTTTCCCTGAGTGTATTCATTTCTTCTATTCAGCATTAGTGCTACAAGAAAATTAACTGGTCCAGCATTTCTAGTGCACTAGGAATTAAACAAAAACAATCTCATCAGAAACCCTGATCACATGAGATCTTCAAAAACGTCTCTTGATTGAATCAGCCTACTGATATCTTCAGATACACATTAAATAAGCATCCACATTAAATAAGCATCCCAACTTCTATATGCTCATGGAAAGCATTTTGTCCAAATTAATAAATTAATCCTCTCCAAGTTGTCTCCAAGTAAAATCCAGTACAGCAGAATATCTTCCACTTTAATCTTCCACCAAGAGAACAGCAAAATACATTAACTTGTAAGAAAACAGAGCAGTGACGAATATATACACTCTCTAAAGAGCAAGGAAGGTATCACTAACAGCAGCCCTTATTAATAGGGGGAAAAAATAAAATATATTTCCTATATTTCATAAATAAAGACATTTGGCTGGACCAATGAACTCCCATATTTCAACCTGCATGAGGTGATTTTTATTTCTGCAATATTGTGGTTTTGTTCCTGAAACTTAAAATAAAAAAAAAATAATAAAAAAAGAATATTCCAAAATCACTGCTTGTGTTGCAGAACTGAATGATTCACTTTGACACACATTCAAATTAAGTTGGATTAATATGTATATCTATTAACTGAATTATTTTCAAGGCTTGGAGAGACAAGTCTGATACATATTTACACACACAAAAAAAAAAGCCCTATACAGTTCATCTACAAAATATTAAATATTTTTACTACCAAATTGAAGCTTTCTTCCTGTCACAACAATCATCAAATCCAAAAATCTACATCAGATTCATTCTTAATAGCAATACTATATGTCCCAGTATCACCTTTAACAGAACCTTTTATTAGCTACTAGGTAAATCTACAAATCAGTTTAAGAAGTCCTGTAGACTGAGTGAAAAGCAATTGATCAAAATTGATAAAAAGAGTTGCTCAATGACAGCTTAGGAAACAGTGGTTTTCTTGCACTTCCAATAGTAAATCACTATATAAGTTTTTTTTAAAAGAAAACCGAACTTATCTGGCATAACAAATGGTTACAAATTAAATCAAAACCGTATGGTAGAGGCTAAAGGGTAGAGCACAACATGAACTTTATTATACAGAACCATATGCTACACTTAATGTCTGTGATGACTTTCTATTTCACCACAGATGATGACTATAAATTAGCACTGTAGAAATGAAAGCATTATTAAATCTACAATCAAATGATCTTGAACATAGTAATAGAGTATTTTCCTTCATTGCATAATGTCAGAGGATACCATATGATCTGTGTTATGAATCACTTTTGTTCTTTTATGGTAGCAATTTTAAAACTGCCAGTTATTGAAGTAGCAGTTTGGCAATACCTCCAGCAAAATTTAATAAACCATTTAAAGACTAGAGCTCCTTAGAGTTCTCTGTCTAGGTTGCATAAAACTCAGTATACAATACTGTCTCAAGTAAAATTTGTTATCAGACATTTCTGGTGGAACCTATGCTTTTCTAAAACAGATTTTAACCAATGAAACAGAAGTACACAAAACTGAGATTACTATTCCTAGCTGTATAATGCATTTTTTTTTTATTATTATTATTTAACTGATACTATTTCAACTGCACCCCTATTTGTAACACTTATCAGGAATCTGTCTCTGCCATCTCAACTGACTGGCTCAAGGGAAGCACAACAAATACCATACTAAAAACCAGCTTCTGTATCTATCTACTTTGCTGTTCCTGTCCTTTTGATTTACCTGAACACAGGTTAACAGTTCTGGAAACACTACAGTTTGCATCTAGAAAAGGTCCCCCATCAACATTTTCCAGTCCCCATCTCATAAACACTAATAAGTCTTTTTATGTGGAATAAATCTTTTAATTACATGACATCTTAAATAAAATAATTGGATATCACGATTCCAGCTTTCTTAGTTCTATCAGCTAGCTAGTTTCAGTGCTGAGATAACCAAGGATGCTTTCTCTTATCAATTGTATTCATTCCTCATTGCCCTTTCACTAGGGCGAGTTGGATGAATTTTGAAAGCAAAGATGTAATTCTCCTACTACAGCTTTAAAAAGAGAGAGAGAATGAATGCACTAGTACTGAAGGGCTTTCTTACGCGAGTTGTGTAAATCGATAGGCAGACACATTCACAATTTCAAAACATGATTTCAGTTTGTGTCCTCAAATTCAAATCACACACACAGAGGAAAAAAAAAAATAATCAGCTTTGTTTAGAAAGCAAGAGTTTTTCTTTACTGCTTTTAGGACCTGTATGCATATCACAGGTATTTTGAGAATTATTGTATTTTTAGAAGATGACATAAAGTACAAAGCACTTGGAAAAATTCATTGTTCAGGTAGAAATCCAGAAGTTGCTACTGGCTTCCCAGATCTGGATTTGCTCAGCTCCCACTACTACTGTGAATTCGTTCGGAACCCATTACTACTCCCCCTAGCCTGTACCTTATGCTACCTGCTTTACTCTGTGACTCCACTGGTACAGCACATACAAGTTTGGGAAGTATTCATACTGTTGCAGCCAGAACCACGTCAAGGGTGGGGAAGCTCACAGAAATTGTAACCACATATAGCAAATTAACACCCAACAATGATCACCAAGATTTTACTTCATATGTACGTGCCTTCTTAAAGCCTACACATGGTTGAAGGAGAGGGTTTTCTGTGGGGTTTTTAATTTTTTTTTTCAAGATATCATAGTTTGGGAACCTATCTCAATAACACCAGAAAACCTGTCCAAATTAAATATTGCAAACACCTTCAAGGATTAATCATATTAATGTCTTCTTTGCAATGATTGTCAGACTTTAAACAATTTCCCAAAGCAATATTTACAGGCACAAGCCAAAAGACGGCTACAGTTTATGAAAAACATCCAAATTAGCTCTACAGTAGCTTTACCAGGATCTGAACTATCGAATCCAGTTGCAGTGACAAGTAGCACCAGCTGGCTAAGACACCTGAGCAAGTATTTGAGTGCTGAAGCTTAGCTTCACAGCTGTACACAGCTACATAGTTACTGACAACTAAACAAGATATCAAGTATGTCCACTCAAATTTAAAGATAGTTTAAATTTCAAATGTCCACACAAAGTTTCATGTTTCACTACAACTTTCACTATACAGTCTATAATTTCAGGAATTATGGAGTTTATGGTCAAGAGTAGAAAACTAGATTATGAAACTTGTTTCCATAAGGAGACGCGACTAATTTTGAAGTATGGAAGACTTGCATTTCTTCAACTCAGATACAAAAAAAACCCCAAACTTTCTAATTTGGTTATTCCATCCTAAGTAAAAGCAACAATATCAACTGGTTAAAATGGTCACAAACTCCACTGATTCCTAGAACTGCACTAGTTGAACACCAGGCAAGTCAGAAAAGAGCTACCAGAGCAAAGATGGGAGAGAAGTTAAGGAGAACAGTCAGTGAACAGGGCTGATTATGTGCAACTGGGGGGTTTGATTCAGGAAAAATAGGAGCAAAAGAAGCCTCAGGACACACATGGTGAAAAGAAAAGGAAGAGGATGATAACTGGGCAATGTAAAGCATAACTTTAATGTAAGCATATGCAACGATATATCAATCAAAGCAGGCTGCCTTTCAGTCCCAAATGCCTGCCAGGAACCGGACCAAGTTGGAGGGATGCAATTAATAGGCTCGTACAACATAAGCCAACAAATGCAAACACTACTGAATGAAACAGAAAAACGATTACCAGTAAAGGGCTCAGTGTTGTCCTTTTATATATCTAATCTTGTAACAAGGCATAAGCAAAGTACATGGTTCAGGTTTGGTGAGGGGATTTTTGGCTGGTTTTGTATTATTTTTTTTTTGGGGGGGAGTATTATTATTTAACACACAACTGAAATAACAAGAGAGTTTGAAGAGAATGTAGCATATTTAATCACAAGCCATAGAAAGTTTGGCATATTAAAAGTACACATATTAAAAGTAAACTGGTTAGATTTATTAGCTAGAGAAAAAAATAAGAAAAAAAAATCTAAAACTATGCTTTTTAGTATTTACTCACAATGAGTTGCATTTTCAGCCTTAAATAATAGTGGTTTACAGCCAATCACAAAATAGATTCATTGTTTTTAACAGGGCTTTTTGACCCTTCCTGAAATCATCCAAACAAGGATCTTTTGTAAGGCTACAACAGGCTTTTATCAACCAATACAACAATGGGAAGGAGAGAAAAGAAAATTAGTTTTAACTGGAACACCAAAAGTAGAGAGAAAGAAGCTAAGCATATGTAACATTCTATTATTTTTTTCCTTCATTGTCCTGTCAGAACCCCACAATTCAGGAAACTGCAAAAAGTCCTTGGCATTATTTATGAAGTCCACAATGCACATTCATGTCCACAACACACCTTTGAACCATTTTAAGCATGATTCAGCAGGATTATGGAATTACAGAAGGTATTTTAAAATAGTGTTATTTCTTCCAAGCATAAAAGCAAACTCTGCCAATTTCTCCACTTTCCAGCAATGGAGCTGCCCCCCCCTGCTGTGAAGAATCCCACTTTCAGGACCCATCACCATAGGATGTTGGATGAACATCCTCATGTTGTTTCTGGAAGGGTTCTCAGAGCTTTTCTATAGCAAATTCTTTGACAGCTTTCAGATATCAGTACTACGGTGTTATTCAGTCACAGTATATTCTTTTTCAGAATTTCTTTTATTTTGACAGCCCCCAAGCAGTCACAAGAAAGCTGTTTCTTACCCACACCTGCTCTATTCTTCCACTACCACCACTTCCTTTGCTTTTAAAAAAGGAGAACTTGGTAACAAAAGATGAAGAAAATTCAGCTGAGCATTCAGTCCTTAGATATGCAGTTTGCTTTGCTGCAATATGAGAAAAGGGGGGGAAAAAAACAGTTCAATTCACAGTTTTAAATGAAACTTCCTTATTTCTTCTACCACATCCTGTTCTTGTATTTTCAAAGGACAACTCTAAACATATACAAGCCTTATGTCACATTTTATTGACACATTATTTGTAATTCTGCTGTTGACAAAAGGCTTCAATAGTAAAAGATTCAGTTTATATAGAAAAATAATCTGTATTAATCTGGAGAATAAACAAACACATTCCATTTCTCAAAGCAGGCTTCACTTCTGGTAAAAGAGAAGGGAGAGCAAGATCTCAAGGGCAAGATCTTTTTGAATTTTATCTAATAAGTATATTTTATTAATAACCCCAATAGGAATTTTTAATAAATAATTATGTTTTCATTTGGTCTAAAACCTGCATCAAGAGCTTTTTATAAGATTTGTGTCATTGCAATTAAAAAAACCCACACACATCTGGTCTTACTTCTGCATATATAACCTAGAAGTGCATGCAGAACTACGTGACTGTGCTTGTGACCATAACGTATAACATTTTTAACACACAGCCCACAACACATTTGGCTTTGTTTTCTAGACCAACTCCCAGAGAGCATTTCTGAAAGGACTAAAACAGTACTGCAGCCTAAAAGGGAAATTCAGTGGAATGCTCTCATTAATGCTTTTTTTAGTGAAATGTTAAATCTGCTGTGGCAGATAATATATGGAGCTAGCCATCTTAGAGCAGTCTAAGCAAAAAAAAAAAGCAAACATCACATAATTGAAGTGAACATAAATTCTCCTCTCTTTCCTGGGAGACGGACGAGACCAATATCAAAGTTAAAATACATAATGTTACTTGGATTAGATGATGTTCAAAACATGTTCATGTAATGAGCAATTTAGGTAAAGTGCTGATGTTTTACCTTATGATTTTTTTCCAAATGGAATGGTGATTTTCTCTAGAGTTTCTGGCAGAGCTTGTGCTACTCTGAGGTATATCATATGTTTTCTTAACAATTTTCTTATTTCTGTTCTTATGTCTTCAACCTATACAGATTATTTTTTCTGTTAATTCACTATGTCTAGAAAAATCACAGTGTTAGAACTAATAAAATATTTGATAATTAATCAAATAGGTGATAATCTTTAGCCTTTTTCTTTCTTATGATTGGCCTATACATTGACTGAAGTTCTCTAAAATGGATTCTTATTTCCATAAAGAAGAATTCTTTAATAGCAACCAGCAGCAAGTATATGGAACTTGCAGTTTTGGAACTCTAATGCTGAGAAAGACAGACTCTTAGGCACCTGTTCTGAAATATAATACATAAATACATTTACAATAAATTTCCTGATGACAGCGTAAATAATAAAGCCAAAATATTTCTCATTGACTTCTTGAAGAATGTTATCTTCACACCCAGTAAACAAAGATTTTAATTATAATAATAAAGAATAAGGAGTATAAACTAAATTTGAGCAGCACAAGTGAAGTAAAATACCTATCTTCTACAGCCTACTTTCCAGTGGTAGTTGTAGTTGGTAGTAAGTTGTACATCATCTAACACCTACAGAAACATAACTCTTACCATACCAGTTTAATACAGCGAGAGTGCACATCCATTTGTTTAATTAAAGCCAAATTCTGATGCTGTCAGTCTGTTATCAATCAATTAATTTGGTACAGTGATGTACAAACATATTTCAAGATAATTTTTAAGAACCCCTGAATGACCAGGTATCTTTATGGAGTTTGTGTCTCATTTACTATCAACATGATTAAGATCTCCAACATGTGCGAAGTTATAACACAAGTTACATAAGCTACAACTGTTTAACCTTCCATATGCTTTTAGTCAGTACAATGATTTCATGCAGACCACGACTGTACAAACAGCACTACTCCACCGATGCACTAGAAACCTATGTCAGTCTCCAAAGTAACCTAAATCACTTTTGAAATAACATAATTCTCAGAAATTTTTACCACCACGTTAGAATCTATGGTAACTATTTAACTTCAACTGAATAAAGTACCGAATTTGACCCGTCTTGTCATAGGTCAAATTAATTTGTTCCCAACTGAGGTGTTCCCCACTTCCCCATCTAAATTGGGGGTTTAATCTACTGTTTTAATTATACTAAAGCATGCTGGGGATGAGACTGAACGACCTGATAAGAAGAAAAGTACTATTTAATTAAGAAGGCTGACACACTGAAAATAAAGGTGTGGCAGATGTGATAACAGTTTTGTCTATTATGACAAATCCCTGATCCTCTCATAACTCACGCTGTATTATTATCTGAAATTATTTGCAGCTCATGCAAGTCATGTATTAATGTACTTCAAAATTAATTAAAACATTTTTAATCCTTGCTTCTTAAACGTCTTTGGCTACTTCTCTGCAATGCTTAGTGATTTAATTACATTAGACAAAGTTCTTTTAGATAATGCTTTACAGAGTTGCCTAAAAAAAAAACAACAGGGGATTTCCTCCCTGCCCCATCCCACCCCCAAATCTAATTGTGCTTGCTGCCAAGGTGCTCTTCCATAATCTTCCAGGCTGTCCCCACAATAACCATAATTTCAATTCTTTAAATAGCTGTCAAAACCAAAATATCAAATTGTAAGTTATTACGACTAGAAAGAATTCCAGCAAACTACTCTGGCATAAGGATTGCACAGCACAGTTCAGGTTATCACTGTGCTTTCCATCTGGGGGACACTTCTCATTTGCCACTAACTTTCCCATGCCTTCAGAGCCTGGGGTGAAACTTGCCAGTGCAAATGACAATTTTGTTGATCTACTTTTTGAAAAGCAAAAATTAAGGTAGATTTGTATAGGTATTTTATTGGTGTGACAAAATTACTACCTATTCAAAGAGCCTTTAAAAAGACTGAGGGAAGGAAACAAACTTGGTGGGCAGGAGTAGTTCAGAAAGGGAATAACATCTGCAGCCACGAGGCTATGAAAGTTATTTTTCAATAATTCTTCAGTTTTAAAGGAAGTATTTCAGATCTCCAACACGTGCCAAGCTATAACACAAGTTACATAAGCTATACACAAGGAGCCTAAAATACTTTTTACTACACTAAGTATGAATAGAAAGTTGAATTATAAAAAAATTGTAAATAAAATTCTAAATTTTGCAAGAAAAAGAAAAGCAGCTTTGCCTTTAACGGTCTAATACAAAGTACCTGTAAAAAGCTATCACAATCATTGTTTCTATATTACAGAATTACTTCCTCCAACAGATAGAACATGGTAGCTAGCACACACTCAGCAGCATTATTCCATGCTGTACATTATCATCCAGCATTTAAGAAATCATAGAACAAAACACTGTAGCAGCCAGTTAAAGTTTTCATATTATTTGATAGCAGATAACGCTGTCACAAAAGCATTATGAAAATTCATTATGAAGTAATAGATTCCATGTAGTTTCTTTGGCAATTAGGCCCTTATTTGTCTTCATAAATATAAAGCCCTCTCTTTCACATGGCCCACACAGCAATTTTCTGGAAGTTTACACCTGTAAACCTTGATACATGTTTCATGCATCCAAAATAGGTGTAATATGATTTATGTGGAAAAAATATATATTAAAAAATTAAATGTAAAAATATATTTAAATAAAGATAGACAAAACAAAGAAAAAAGCTGAAATAAAAAGCTAGAAGCTCCCAATTAGCAAATAAAATCCAAGCCTGAAAGTCCTCCCTCAAATGCCTTTTTGCACACAACCAGGAGAGGGAGTGGAGGGACCATTACCAGCAAATGGACAGCAAACGAACAGGCTTACTGCCTATAGGAGTACAATTTCACGGTAGAATAGACATAACATGAAGGCAAACCTTACTGCAAATCACAGCCACTAACCAACTTTTAAAATACAAAGTTTGTCATAGACCAGGAAACCTAAGTATAAACACATACCATATCCAGTTTTGTTGCATGTTACAGACCACAAAAGCAGCTTTGCTGAACTCAAAGTAGACATCAATTGCCTACTTCAAGAACAAATGTTTGAGGTGCTAAAGAATTTGTCTGTGTGCACGGATTATGTGTGGGTTTGAGATGTTTTTATTGAGTTTATTTTTATGCTTTTCAGTCTCAAGTTTATTTTACAGTACTCTTAAAAAATACTGATTGATTGATTTTTTTGTCATTTAGAAACTATAGACTTGAGGTCTGGGAACAGATAGCTAAAAATAAACATTACTTCCCTCCTTTTATGATGAATTTTTAAGAAAACAAGCACTTAACTAACCATGAAACTAAACTTACATTGTACTTAACTTCATTATGGCATTAACTTCAATTTTATTAAGATACCTTTGTATAGGAAGTCCTTGAACTTCAGCAAACAACATTATTCTAAGTATTCAGAACAATACTGGCCAGACCCCTTGTTGCAGAACCAATGTTTCCAAATGAAAGGAGCTGAAATTGTGTGCTCATGCATACGTCTACATGAGTGGTATTCAGAATTCTGCTGCAAAACAACTCTGTTTTCTGTGGCTGATGCACAGCTTAGATTTTTGCATATTTTAACAAAATTCAGCATACTAGAATAAAACTGTTTTGATGCTAGGCAACCAGTTTACCTCTGAACTAAAAAGGAGCTTGACCACAGTAGCCCAACAATACCTACTGCAGCAGCTGCACAAGTCAGCAGCATGAGAGAAACAAAAATGAGCAGAGTATGCGAAGGACATACTGAGTTAGGGAGATAAATCAGCTGCTACATATTAGACAAGTTATCTACAGTTAAGCCATTTCTTTTCTTGCTTCCTACACAGAGACTATAACATCTGAGGAATAATAACAATTATCGAACAATACAGAAAGCTTTCAAATACATTTTCAGCTTTATAGAAATAAAGAGACTAAGAAGGAACAGAAATACAGTACAATAGACAAAATTGGAAAATTATGGTGAACTGAAGCTAAGATTCTTTCAAAGAAGTATTCTAGAAGTTCCTATTTTAATTGTATTTAAAAATACGTTATATTTCCACGGCTAGTGTCAGTCAGCACGTCATGTAAGAAACATTTCAGAAAAACTACTCACAGCAATGGTCATACCTCAAGGTAAAAGACTTGCACTACCAATGAAGACGACTCTTTTCTAAAGGAACATGTGAAATTTCATTTCCCCTCTTATTTACCCTCCTTTTTTGAGCTGGAACAATTTACCATTTCCAATTCACATGTCCAGGTTTTCACCATTGCCAGGACTTGTTTTCTGAGGAACAGCTAATGCTATGTAGCTAAAGCAAACTCCCAATACCTATGACATACATGGCAAAACCCTAAGTGATTCTGGTGAGATCAAAGCGATAAGTGACAAGCTTTGATATTTCAACCTGCTATTACTTCCAGTCTCTTTCCCTCAAATTTAATTTATTTTCTTTGTGACACTTGCTACAGACAGTGCCCTGCTGCCTCCCTAGCACAATGTTTTAACTGCAAAACACTTGAAAAATGCCATTGCAAATATGTCCAAGAACTATTTTAAGAAGAATAGGGGACTGCATTAGGCAAATTCTCCTCCTCCTTTAGTATCGCTAGACTTCATCTTGGAATAAAACATGAAGATAATTTATCAAGCAAATTCATTTAGAAGAAGGTTCATACAAGCAATGAAATTCACACATCAAGGATGGCTCTGTTCCTTTAAACAGTAAAGTCCTTCCTGTAAACAGTTAATAACACCAATAGAGAAATCAGTATCTGATTTTATAACAAAACAACCACATACACTGGGGGGAGGGTGTGGTTATTCGGCTTTTCTGGCCTCTTCAAAACACTGTCAAATCTGCAATAACCTTTGCAATGGACAGAAATGGGAATGCAAATAAGCTTTAACTTCCTAGTTCCTGTAGTTCTTTGCTATGGACCTAAAGAAGACAGCGTTAGTACTCTATAAATAGAGTAACCAGTATGATTCATCATTTAGAATTCTCAGCACCTAATTATTCCAACCAGAGAGGATTAATACAGTTAAATGCATCTGACAACATAAGCGCCCAGATCCCACAAAGACTAAAGAAATCAACATTACTGGAAAAAGCATTTAACCCCCAAGAACTTTCCCATGACTCCCAACACACTTTGGGTAAAGCTCTTCCCCATGAGCTTTCTCACAGGTCACTGAGTAAACAACACCAGCAGTAAATGCTATATTTTTTGTTATGTTAAAGTTGCCTGTGATCTTATCACCTACAATAGATATCTTATAAAATACATGAAGCTGAAGGCAGCATAGAAGCCAAGTTTAAAAATTAAAAGATAAGAAATGTAGAGGGTTCATCCTGAATTAACAATGAAAATACCCTTATAAAATTTATATTACTCAAGGTACCCAGGATGATTTTACAAAGATTTTCTATGAATGCATAATTTAAGTAATTACCACATAAAGATTCATGAAGTGGTTTTGGAGGGAAGTAAATAGTATTTCCAGTATGTTTATTTAAAGTATGCAAGTCCAAACATTAAAGAAATTATCTGGGAAGGTGTTCTGCTAATCATCTATATTCACATTATATAAGATTTGATCTCTTGTATCACCCCAAATGGTAATTCTCTCAAAATCTTTCCATTTCTTTGACCTTCATGTCTGAATTGATAAGGCACGCATTATGATTCTTTCCTCCAGGGAAGGAAATCTTCAGGTAGATCAGAAAACAGCATGGCAAGAGAAACAATCAGAGCACCTATGGTGTAATACCAAAATAGTCTGAGCCTTTATGGCACACTGCAATGCCATATAGTATGACTGATCTCACAAAATTTCCACCAGCAGCACAGCCATATTAACGTAATGCTTTGCCTCTGATTATCCTTGTTGAGATTGTTAACACGATACTTGTGACCTTGTTGAGATTGTTAACACTACTATGACACTTGTGAAACTAATCTGAGAGGAGTCAACGGAGACAGCTCAATCTTTTTGGAGCACCACCTTGTATCATGCAGAGATTAGGGTATGAAATTGAATTCTTCAGTAGTACATTCAGCACAATTATTGAGTAATGTTTAACATACTTGGACTTTTATCTAAACTATGTTATCTTTTATCAAACAAGGCCTTGTTTGTCATTTTCTAGACTTTAAGACATAGCAAGCTTATAATTTGCATTAATGCAGATACATGGCGTATGCCAATCCTTTGAAAGACAGCAAAAAAGTTATTCTTGTATCTACTCTACATAATGTCCACACACAAACTTAACACAGACATTTTGCTCGGACGTTAACAAATCTTCATTTCCCATCCCCATTTTCTCTGTTAAATATTGAGGTCTTACTCATACATGTACATCATCTGAAGAACACAGCTCATGTTAATTCTATTCTGTTGCTATATTAAGAGACATTGGAACCTACAATTATCTAAACAAAAGTATTATTTGTGTAAAATTACTGCCAATGATCATCCTGGATTTTTGTGTATGCATAAGCAAAATGAAAGAACACTGAACCAAGCCTTTATACTTTGTGTACGTGTATATATATGCACGCACACACTTGCTTTCTAAGCCTTTGTTATGGTTTTGGTCGTATTTTATCAAGATAGGGCATTTACAGCAGACCACAATGCTCAGTGCTGTACTAAAATAAAAGGGGTAAGTGGCATGAATATCCCCTTTAAGAAGGGGCCAAGCAAGGCAAACTTGAATTACACAATAAAATTAAAGCAAACAATTTTTCATTTATTTTTTTTTACTGGTTCCAAAGCTCCTTCAAGTCCTTTGCTACTGACTTTAATTCACTGTGCTCCCACCACTTTCTAACAACCATTCACCTTAGAAGCATACATTTGTACCAAATATTTCAGAATATCCAAGAAAAAACAAGAAATGTTTGTTCAAGTTTTAAGCACAATAGAAATGATATGTCTTGCAAACATGACTGATGATACAGTGAAATAGAGGTCAGTAGGTCTGATAACTTACTGGGGTTTTTTTCAGTTTAACTTTCTATACAAGCACCTGGCAAGAACGAACATTTACAGACTCACTTGAAAATTGCCTGATAATAAAGTTCAAAAAAATCTTAAAGCAGTAATATATAATAATCCTTAAAATAGGAATTACATTAAAATACATAGAAAAGTTATAGGGGTAAAAATTTATCTCCCTTACAATGCGAGTTATACAAAACTCTGCCAGCCAAAAAATTAATTGATGTACCTAGTGAGAGTGTACATATATAGATATCAAGACATATGCATATGTATGTATAGAGAATATACATTGAAACTTCAGATACAAAAGATTATATATAGAGATAAAACCAGGCTTAGACCTTTTATTCGGGGGTCGGGGGGTAACAAACAACAACACCTACCCACCCTCAAAAAAAAAAAAACAACCACCAAAAAACACACCCTTGACCTGCTTTTTATTTAGTGGTGCTTTCTCTAGACTATTATTTTTGACAAGATACTCAATAATTTAATCTGGTTTCTTTTGGATTAAGCCAAAAGAAAAAGTACACCTCAGGAACGTACCTAATGCACTCCAGCTGCCAATAGCCCATGAAATCACAGAATGAACCAAAAGCCGATCTGCAGTTTTAAACAAAACAATTAGCAAAGAGTCACGTTGCCCTTCTGAGTACTGAAAATCTTTGACTGCTGAATTCTGTGATGCTGGAAATATGTGTTTGAAGATGGACAAGGATGTGTC
>JAVJGJ010000061.1:12535998-12562910 GCA_035590215.1 Microhierax caerulescens
GTGTGTTTGCTTTTAACTTAACTTATGCATTCCAAATATGGGAGCTAGTGAAAAGATTACGTTTGTGGGAGGCTTTTTTGTTTTGTTTTTCATCTGTAATTAAGGGCAATAATTGTTCTCCAAACAAAACAAAAAACCTCTACCTATACCAATAAATGAACAGATCATAGCTCAATATGAACAAACCATAGCAGCAAAAATATCTGTAATGAACAGCTTTACGTGTGCATTGTAATAAAGTGGAGAAGCAGACAAGTGTATTAGCAATGTTGCAGTGCCCTACTCCTATTATTTTATACTCAAAGTTCATCTTCAGAACAGGAGAGGCCCGAAAATTCAACACCCCAACTATCAGACAGATTACAAAATAGGAGTAGAGTAGCTTGCTCCAGTCCTCCATGCAGGATCTACATGCTGCCAAGATGCCACTCTGAACCCTATCCAGGGGAGGCTAATTTACTTCTCTGTATTGAGAGAACACTAGCTAGAATACTCTAATTTACAAGTAATCTCCCAAGGACATTTTTATTTCATGCCAAAGACACACTGAAAAGATAGTTTCGTGTTGGTCCCATATATATTCAAAGCAGACAAACACGAGGCAGATCGTACGCACAATTCACACAGCTGCATCAGCATAAAAGTGTTCTTGAGCTAAAAAGTGCAGCCAAAACGAAGTGTACTGACATGCCCAGAATGCTTGTGTGGCTTAAGCTACGCTACGGTAGCAGCCATGCAGCTGAATCCACTGCAGAGTTACCTGCAAATAACTACTCCATTTAAGGCTTGTACACCCCTTTTTCAGAACACCTTCCCCACAGGATCAGGCATGAAGTTCAACAATCTCACTTTACTTGGCTAGTTTCCTCATTAACTAAGGAAGCAGAAATGAGAGGAGGTATGTTTTGATGACTTCCTAAAGACATCGCCAATTGCACCTATCCTGTGAGAACCCTACACAAGAACAGTTTGTTTACACTCTGTTCTATAATTTGTTTATGCATAGAGAAAAAATTACAGCTTTATATTGCACTATACTAGGATTTCTGGATATATCTTCCATTCTCAGGGTGGGGGGAACAGGTGTAAGCAATAATCCACAGCCTAAGCCGAGTCCAGCTCACACTGGAGCAGCACCACACATACAGCTGCATTTTTTCGAAGGAGATTATTGGTACAGAATGAAAAACTAACTCAAAACCACCACTGACTAATCACACTGTTCTCGGACATTTTCATCATCCATCCACAGAAAATTGCTCTGCTACTTGGCTCTTCCCAGTTGCTATAAAAGCCAGCAATGCAGAACTGGGACTCAAACTTATTAAATAAAAGCAACTACAGTTGTATATATTCACATTCAATCTATACCATTAATACCTTGGAATTATTGACCAGGAAATCCAGTGGAACACAATTACGTTTGTTTTAAAAAATATCTATTCTATTTTGTTTACCAACACTACTGAAAACCATTCCAGCCATGTACCACAAGACCTGGTGTTCCTCTCCTAAAGGAAGGATCAGTCTGGCACTCAACCCTCTCTTCCAAGAGCTTCTCAAGAGTCTTTACCTCAGAAAACTCCACAGGATTCAAACCTCATCGTTCCTCCAGCAATGAGTATGGCAAAATGCATCTCTGCAGCCTTTTCACGTAGGATATTTTTGTTTGTTTAATAAATCTTTCCTTGTAGAAGCAGTCTCACATCAGTATTAGATTTAAAATATTTAAAGTGAATTTATAAATCAAGATTTTTGTAGTTGCTTATACAGCAGAAGGTTTCAGATGAAACCAAAGCAGAGTAAATGCCACCCAGTCTGATCCAGTAATTCACATGATCCACAACCCTAACATCAGGCTGCACCTGATGTTCCTACCCACCCAGAGGAAACCATACAAGCCAAGTTCTCTAAGTTTGTTTGGCACCACTTTAATACATATTTATATTATGCATATCATATATGCGTATGTATATTATATATGCATACACACACATAAAATAGCTAGTATATTTGCGTCACAAAGACAAAACACACTATTTGGGGTTTACTACAGTTTCCTCAGTCTTAGTTAAATAGATAAAAAGTAACAGAAGAGGGGAACAGGAGGGGAAGAGGTGCATTTATCCTGAACAGCATCCAAATTCATAATGACAATATAGACTTTACCACTTATTCCTAATAGTAATCTATTCATATTATGGATAAAGATCTTAGAAGTTGTATCTACAAGTCAGTTAATAAGAGTCCATCACAGATATCCTAGCAAGTAATTTATGTGTCAAATTTCATCTTCATTTATGATGTTCTCCTGTGATAAAAAATTTCAAATGTCCCTTTACTTAGTGGAACATACCTCAGTCCAGAGCTCATGCTTACTTCTTGCTGTGTGTTACAACTGACTAAACAGCCAAAATTGTAACAGTTCACTTGAAATAACCAATTTCACTTCAATTGTGGTTGCAGTCTTTCAGTATTGAACAAAAAGCATATGTAGTTGAGCTTCAAAAGATATAAATACTTATGTAAAGCAACCTTTTCATGGTGTGAAACACAGGAGTGTTTATTGAGACAGTAAAGTATTTCCAGTACCTGAAAACATGATATTCAAAATTTCAACCATGTCACTAATTTTTAATGAATATTCAACAACAAAGATGCCTGAACATTAACATAACATATATCCTAGCTCTGTAAGCACCACATTGGCCATATTTTGAATGAAAAATTGTTCTCTCTCAATATTTGCTTAAAATTTCCACAAATATTCCTGCTCATTCTCTAACACTCAGAGGCTGTAAACACAAGTGGGGTGTGACTCTTCCATAAGCAAGTTTATTCACGCATTTGCAAAACTGACTGCAGTAACCTTGTTTTGACTGTTCATATACTCTACAGCCTGCCATGCTGAAATGCTGAATAATTAAGGAAGCCTGCAATGAATTAGCAAGATTCAGAGTCATTTGTAAAACCTATTTTAAAAAATAACCAACACATATCTATTGATGCATGTAGCACCATTTTGATCCCCTTCAGAAAAGTCAGATTTTTAATTTTTTTTCTAAACACTAAGAAAATACCTTTACAAAACACAATAATTGGTTTCTGTTATCAAAGTATGAACTCAGATCCCACTTTTCATCAGTGCTCCAACAAACTCAAATGCATATTGTACATATAAATCTACCAAAACATTCCAAATTTTTGCAGTTTGTTATCTTGACAGTTTATTCATTAACTCTTTGAGTTATGACAACAGAAGGATGCATTGGTTGCAACAGCAGTTAACAAAGCCCTTAGAAGCAGCCAATTGCTAACCACAGGGCCTTGACAAATCTCAGCCCAAGTGTTTTCTAAATATCCTCAGCACACTGATCTAGTGAGAATTACTAAAAACACAAGAAATTTTGTCTAACACCAACTAATGCTCACCAGTGGCCAACAATGGAACTATGACCTATTTAAAAAAAAAAAAGGGGCATTATCCAAAATACAAATTTTTACACTCTCCATCTTTTCCACTAACAAACAAGGCATTTAAGTTACTATAATGTACCAAAACCAACAAAGATGCACAAGATCTTTTGTTTTATTACTGTAATTTCCTCATGCAGCAAGGGAGGATAAACTGAAAGCAAGCAAGCCCTTTGACCTAGTACGGATTGGTGCTCTGAGGAAAATCATTCAGTCTGAGACTGAATTCATGTGACAATGAACTTGTACCTTTGTTTTTCCCCAGCCCTATTACATACTTGTTCCCATAATTTGCAAAATGTTTTCTCCATCACTTTCTTCCTCCCTTGTAATAACAAACCTTTCATTCAGGCTGCATTTCCACTTTCTATACATTAAACACTTTCAAAATAATTTGAATATTTAAGCAGTAAAAGCTGTTGAAACCTGAACCTAGGAGGAAAACGTAAATTAAACAAATTTAAGCTGAGTGTGCTTATGAAAATCTTTCCTTTAGCTTTCCACAGCTCCATCTGCATACAGATCTCTGTAGACTCACAGATTTAAACTTGACATTATCCAATGTATCCTGGGAAGATTCCTGCACAGCAAATAGAATTATTAAAAATGGCATTCCATTCAATAAGGAACTAATACATTATTTTTAATTGAAATGCAGCAGAATAAGATTAAAGATGATAAACTCATTTGGAATTTACATCCTTTAGCCTACACTGTAATATATATTTTCATTTCACATGCTACAGTGTTTTGGGTTTCTTCCTACTTTCTCATTTTTACACAAAAACAAGCAACTCCAGTGTATTTGGCAAGGGGGAAACAGGAAAAAAAACTTTCACATACTGCACACAACCTGTGTCCTGTTAAATTTTAGTAAAGGTCATTGTTTTCATTTAAAATAATAAAATCAAACCTAGTTAAAAATAAACGCATACAACTTCTACTTAGAATTTAGTTTCAATCCAGTTGCTTGCCACTTTAATTGAGTCCTTACTCCCACTTTGTGATATGCAAATATTTCACATCTGAGCCCCTATGGCCAAACCAGAGTTTGAAAATAATCAAACAGAACACTGTGCAATTTAAGGTCCTGACAACAAGTACAGAAATGTTGTTTTATGCTTGAGGGAACTGTGCACAGACCATCTGCTGCCTTTGTGATTCCCCTGATGCCTGTCAAAGTGAGTATGTATGAAAAGGCAGGGAATGGAAACAGAGGTATTATCATGTAGTTTGGTACACGAATCTGAGAAACCCTAGCATCTCTGCTAGACATCATTTTTATAATCAGATCCATGTCAAGTATTGTAAGCTCACCTACTGGTACATGGTCCCTTTGGGAACTACCCCACTGTGTATTTTTTATTATCTTAGTAGCATTATGTATTACATGCAGAGTGATTTAGGCTAATATGATCAAACAGCACTAAATCACGGTAAATTATAGAAATTAGTGAAAAAATACAGAAATATAGTAGGTTTGGTTTTTTAATGTTTTTAAAGATGAGCTTAATCTGCTTTATAACCTTATGCCTTGCCCCTTTCCCTTCTCTCCCTCAAGGAAAGAAAACTACACTGTCTATGGAATCAGAGAACTGTGTTATCAAATTGCCTCAGAGATATCACATGTTTTATCTGGGAGAAACAAATAAGTTAAATTTAAATCAAAGTGTAAAAGAAGAAAATAAATTCTTTCACAATTATAGTTCACATGACAGACAGTCAGATTCCTGTAAAGCATCCATGTGTTTCAACACATTGTATTACTTCTATATGAAACGTTGAGCCTGACGTGTTCTACTAATACCTAAACGTTGTTTTTAAGAGAGATGCCAGTACTCCCCTGTGCATACATGCTATGATAAGGTTTTAAAAGCTTTTGGCTATTTTACCATTTGGTTTAGAGATTTTAATAAGTGATCCAATATTAGGTTAACTGGGATTTATGCTGATTATCTGCCATATTTTGATCAGACTGTCATTGAGACAAGCTGGACACATCTCGGGGTCAAAAACCCTCTCCCTTTTTCATACTTTCAATCTTGTGTCCAAAGCAATGATTGACAGATTCAAAGGAAGGGAATATTTTTACACTTTAGCTCTTCTTGATCTTGTGGAGACAAGATATTTTTTTTTAAATATTTTTTTAAAAAACAAGATATTTCTTTAAGTAGTAAAAAATCACTTTCCATTATTTTCCACAACACATGACAATGAAGCAGATAGGATGAAGCAGGAAAAACATCTGGTTTGAACTACTGAGATTTGGAGATGAAGGGTTACAAAAGTGGAAAGACAACTGTAAGAAAAATACAGCCTCAATCTATTTTATACATGCCAGGACCAGAGTAAAATTTTAGCTCTTGTCTTTTCTGTAATAGATATGAAAACAGATGATCCAGTTGCACAGTAAGGTTCTCTCCCCATATAAAACTCTGGGCAGAAGTAAACAAGAAAGTAAAAGGAGCAGGTAAATAACCTAACTACCAGAGAAGCCTCCAGGGCACCTTTGTCAAATCGCTGCTAGAGAATCCCCAACTAAATTAGTAATCCACTTCTCCCTTAAAGACACCTAAATCATAAGAGAAATTTCAGAAATCTTCCACACATCATATTTAAGTGGAAATATCTACAAGTGAAATCCCTCTTGGTAAGTGACTCTGATAGGTGGATTTATTCATCCAAGACATTCTAAGCAACATGTTGCAGCTGATATCTTGCTTGATCATGACATTCCTCCTTCAAATTGACAGACTCCACACTTTTTTTTCACTTTCATGAGTTTTACTGAAAATGTCATGTTAGTGACAGTAAAAATTATGATCTAAAATGAAACAGTCTTTTCAGAACTACTACAAATATTATATTCTTGAACTAAAACTACCAGGTCTTTAAATACAATAGTATTGGAGATTTTTTCCTGAAACATCTTGTTTGAGTCAATGTAACCAGAACTAGTTTGGGGTGGTGGGGTTTTTTTCCCCCAGTTAGTATTTTTGGGGTTTTCTTGTTTGTTGGGATTTGGGTTTTTTTTTATGTAAAAGATTCTTATTTATGAGAGCAGTTCTCATTAGCATATAAACTTCATTACATGTTAATTAATTTTGTCCCATCTTACATTCCCTTATCGAGGCCATCCAGTTCTTCCAACACAATAATCTAGTCCTCCATGCTACCAGTCTCCTGATCCTGTATCATAATATTTCATTCATCATAAAGAACAGTCTCAAGACAAACCTTGAGAATCAGCATTAACACACTGATGCTGCCTTTCTCAGTGCAGCTTCTTGCTCTCCCCTTTAAGTAGCTAGTTGTCTGCCTCATCAACCACCATTTTAACACTTTATTGAGCAGTTTCCCATAGAGGTTTAGACAAAACTGTTTATGAAGTTCAGATAGGCAGATTTCCTACATTTAAACCAAAATATTGTTTTATCAAGTGAATGGACAAGATACATCCGGCACAAAGTACTTTGGAAAAACACCTCTTATCCATTTGCTCTCAAAGCTGTCAATACTTCTTCCTTCAAAACTGTTCTAAGTCATCATCCATCCTGTTAAGGTCAGATTAACTCTCTTGCTTCCCCTCCCTCACCCCCCATCCCACCCTTTTTTTATTTTTCTTTTATGTACCATTTTTCTCACTTTTTAAAATGTAGTCACGATATTTGCCAAGAGATGTTACAAGTCCCTCAAGGTTTGGTTCATGAATGAACAGAAGCAAAAGTAGATGTAAATGTTTCTCTCAAATATAGTTAATTCCCTGTTTCAGGCTTCAGGTGACTTCCTACACATTTATGGATTCTCACATATTCCTTTTCTTCTTTACTTTCTCTTCCCTCTTTTCCTCCATATAGAAACCCCATACACACAAGCACACTTCTGCACACACCAGTTAAGAAGCTAATGTCCTGAAGTGAAACAGCTCTTATCAGTTCTAATTTGGCCTCCTTCAAGGAAAAATATTATTATACATGAGAATACTGAAGTGGTTTTGACATTCACAGTCCTGATTTTGAAGAAACTTCACTACTACAGGAAAAGCACTCTCCTAGGAGTAGAAGGAAACAACATAATTCTCTGAACTTACAGCTTTAAAAACATCCTTTGCTTCTCCACTACTTTATGACTTGAAAAACATTGTATAGTCTGTGTGCAGAGTGAAATCCCAATACCCCTTTTCTTTGGTATACATTGTGAAAACCACTGTAATTCTGAATTCCAATATTTGAAGCTTTCTCTGATTTTACAAAGGCCATCGTAAACCAATTGTTGGAAACAGTTTTTTTTTCCCCCACAGAGGCTGATTACATACAATTTATTATTCTCAAAAGATTTTTTAATAAGAACTTTCAAATGAAATTTAATCTTCTCCTTATATCTGAATGAGGAATAAATCATCACAGCTCTGACCTGTTCAGTTTGTGCACAAGACTGCCTTTCCATCAGAAGTATATCACATACAACATGTTAGCAGAAATAACTCATACTCACATGCATTTTAGAGAGTGATGCTTGTTATTTCTTTTTTTTTTTCCTTTTTTAAAAAGTCATGCAACTTTCATGAGCAAGCTACTTCAGCCTGCAAAGTCACCCCTGAGGAAAATGTTGCAAAATAAGGGACATACTGCAATTAAAAACTAAGCAGCTGCCCTAAAAAGTGAAAAACACCTCTGAGAAAGAACAGGCAGGAGTTGGAAAAAAGTAAACTTACAGCAAAATCTAGTTGCTTAAATAATTAATTGTTTCAGTACAAAAAGGAAAAAGCTATTTCTATGTTCCCAGCTGTCTAAATATTTATCCAATTATTTATCCAGATAAGCACTTTATTAAAAAAAATAAAAATAATAAAGTACTGCACTTCAAATTCTTTCAGCCTGTTCCTTTACCCCTGGAGATACTTTCTTGAAATTTCTGAAACAAAATTTCTCAGTTCCTATCGACAATTCTCATTTCTTCGGAATATCATTAAGCACAACAATAAAGCAAAACCTGTGAAACAGAATGTTTTACCAGATCTAGATTATTTGTAACCTATTGAAAGCATTAATAGTAAGTCTTGTAAAAAGTTCAAATTAATCTGTAGCAAAAAGTATGATTTTTCTACTGGACATTTAAGCCATATTGGGCAGTTTTATCTGATAGATAAGTCTCTACAGGTCTGGAAACTATTGTTTTTAAATACACTCCATCAAAGCATAAGAACTAAAATTGACAGACATTGTTTGGACAAAACACTAAATGCCAAGTCTGTCAGCTGTTTTGATAACAGCTAAGCACAAAGATCTGAAATATTTAAACAATCCTGAAAACATAGGAGGAGCCCATACAACCTTAAATTATTCTCTTTAAGGAAAATAATGGAACTGCAAACTGCCACTAGTACAAAAAAACCCACAAAACCAACAAACAAAACCCACCAACCCCCCCCCCCCAACTTCTCATACCTAGGCGCTGAAATGTAAAAATGCAAACAATGAGAAAAATATCAGAACCCCTAAAGTTGTATTTGCTTCTAAATCCAAAGACAAAAAGAAATAAAAACTCAAGAAGGAAATCTCGAACTGGTAGTGAAAGCAAGAGACTATGAACAGTGGGAAGGTGCTAAATCAGTTTTCTCAGGAGTTCTGAAGTACTGCTACATTGCCCTCTGCTTCCAAAGCAAACATGGAAAGAAGCCATAAAGGAAGCTAGAAATATCTTGCTATTAGGATATGATCTAAAGCTTTAGTCAGACTCACTCTGACCAGTGAGAACATGCAAACCCCTGCAACATCTGTAGTGCAGGGTCAGGACAAAAATCTCAGTAGTTGGGGGTGAGTTTTGCACACAGATTTGTGGCAGGTGTCACATCTTCAAATGATTTCTGTTCTGGTCAATGTGCACAAAGGCAAGAAAGATGAAAAACCTAACAGATCAAGACATAATGAAGGACTAAATGACCTGCAGATATTTATCTTGCTGTTTGTTTGTTGGCTTATTTCAGGTGGTTCCTCTTTCCTGTGCAGATGCTGCAGATCACAAGGAACTTTTTCTTGCAGACTAAGTATTCAACTCCATAGTACCTCTCTACATATACATTTTAAACCTGCTCTTCTAGTCTGTTTTCTCCGATCCTCAGTTCATACAGACAGGCTATCCCAAGTTAATACAACCAGGTGAAATAGAGATCTAAGTATACCTTTATCTATCTATGCATACATATAGATAAGAAGCAGCCTTGCAGGAAAGGATCCACCTGGACAGCAAGTTGACCACGACCACAAGACAAGCTGAAGCATGGACAACTCTAGCTAGATTTAAAAAAAAATTTAAATAAAAATTTCTAAACACCATGAGAAATGTTCATTACAGGCTACCAGAAAGGTTTTAGAAGCTGTTCAAGACAGCTGGACTAGGGCCTGAGCAACCTGATCTGACTGGACCTGCTTTGACCAGAGCTCTATAGTTCTCCTCCAGCCTCAAGTACTCCAGTGCTACCAGTCTATCATAACCTTGGAGATGGCTATCTTCACAGAATTTCTTCTAGGTCAATTTTATTCTCTGCCATCCTGAGATAAGGCACAGGACACAGGCTTGTTTGAGCTTACATACCACAGTCCATCTTACAAGCAGCTGTAAAGCCTTTCTTAACTGTTAGAACTGCTATTGCAGTTTTTATCCTGTTTGCCCTTTGGGAGCAGAAGTTTTTTTTACAGAAGCTAACCTAATAATCTTCCTGTATTGATATTTTTTAGGGTTTTTTTTTCCCCTGAACAATCTCTGTACATCACTAGTAGTGTTCACATTTTTTTACCAGTGTGCAGAATTCTCTACAATTATAGTTTTCTTTTGATTTTTTTCACATCTGTTTTCAGATTCATGCCTTTCTGCTTAAGTAGTAGTCTGAAAAAATCATTACCTTAGAGTAGACATTGCTCAACTGGTTTTTAGCAGTCATAATAATAAAAAAGAGGGTTTGACTATCAAATAAGCATCATAAATACAATAAACAAGCTTTCAATCATTTTTACTTGCAGTTTAGCAGAGGTGGAAAAAACTGTGCTTTTGCAGGCAAAGCCTAAAGAGAGAAGCTTTGAAGTACTTTCATAGACATACAAGTAAAGCACAAGCAAAAAATAAACAAGTGTAGAATAACTTACACTATGAGAAGACACTCTTTCACATACACAACCCTGCACATTAGCATGAGAAAAATAAACTCAAGATTCAGAGAACACTGTTAGAACTGGAAAGTAATAAGATAACTTTATAAATTACTTATTTTAGTTCTAGCATGTAGAGTTTTTCAGTTCTATAATAGCATGTTACTTCATTCCCAAGTACCCAAAAGCATAAACCAAAGAACATATGAAAAATAAAACAAGTATTATGGTTTTTGACAATGCAGTAGAAAGTATTTTCACAACTAAGCAAAACATTTCACATGCATTGCCACTCTTCACCTTTTCTAATTTCCTGGTGAAACCAAAGGTGATTCATCTAACCTCAAAATAGAGGGGTTATCATCTAGCATCGAACTTTGCTTAATGTATTAGATCACATCTATAATGATTATTCAAAGTTAGAGATCAATATCACAGCTGAAGTATCTAATCCAGAAGGCATTAAAATATCCTGTTACAGTGTATCTGAAGGATTACATCTGGGTTTCAATGGAGATCAATACAAAGGTAGAGAAAAGGGAAAATCCTCAGCCAACAGAAGCTGCAAGTAAAACACACTTTAGGTAGCTTCAACCTACCACTTTTTATGGAAACTATTTTACTTAGCGTTTACATCTGCACGTTAAGATGCAGGTTTGTGACATGGAGAACCTTTTCACAACCATCCACCACTCTACTTAACATCTTAGAAGTATGAGAACCTTATGAGTGTCTATATATTATACGAATGACTGCAGATAAACACCAAATAACATTAATCTAGCTCAGTCTGCAGTGGAAAAGGACAAGCAGACATTGAAGTTAATAGTCAATTAACAATACTCAAAGCACAACACTAAAGAGCTATATATTAAGTGAACACAATGGACAATTCACACCTTGCATAAGGTACAGAGCTTTGTTCGGTGTTACAAAACATCAGTTGAACATTTTTTCTGCTGATTTACCAGCTGTGCAATTCTGTTTTCAAAGTGAAGATAAAGCACAAGTCACTCCAAAATCTGCAGCCAGTTTTCATCACGTTCTCCTTTCCAAAGCATTAAATTTCACATTAAGCTATAATACAAAGTATACTATATAACACCGACCTGTCCCTATTTAGTATGTCAAGATATAAAAATGTGACAGTGTATAAAAAAAAGTGTTCTCCAAGACAGATACTGAAAAAATGCTACTTTTTATTGCAATGACCTTCCCCCAAATCAGAATTTATCCTAATGAAAGAATAAAATGCGAAGGGAAAAGAACATTTCCCCCAAATCACAAAGATCTACTTGACAGGAAAGTCACATCAGCAATCTTTAAGCCGGGGGGCTGGAGGGAACTTTTACCTAAATAGAATATAGAGTATTCACGTCCTCCTACGTACAGTGACTAGTTCATTTTCAGAGATTCCACTTTGTTGCTGTCTTGAAATTTTTCAGTTCCCTTTCTGGCAGAAATTATTTTTATCTCTCTAAATATATTTGATATCACAGAACTATTTGATTAGGTTAAAAATAGAAGCAGGGCTTGTTTGTTATCCTCTTCATAAATTTGTTCAATATTTTCCTCTGAAAGAAAACATGATATGACAAAATCCTTTGTTCTTAGTTCCATACCTACAGCTTTCCTTCAAGCCCGTTGCAGCTCCATCCTCTAATGCCACAACTACATGCTCAGCTCACCTAGCACCTCTCTGTAGGAAACCATCACTTTTCGGGTTCCACAATTACTGACCATCTTTTACATCTGCTCCTACCTAGCCTTCACTACTAAACCTTTCTTATTTGGCTTTTGTTACTTATTCCACCCACTTCTTTTACTACCACGTTATCAAACTGGTACATTTGCTTGATACATTTTCTCCCCCATGTGCAGCATGCATGAGGACCCTTAAGCATAAGATGTCATTCAAAGAATCTTCCTGTCACTACATTTCAGCACCTCCACAAAAACCACTTTTCATTAGGTGAAGAGCAAATAACATTCTGACAGGAAAACATGAATGGATACATCAGCATTAACTTCCAATTTCTACAAATGTATGAAATAGATCTGATTATTTTTCCACCTTATCCTTGTCCAAAGGGTGATCATTGCGGATCAAGGACAGAGCCACCTTCCCGGTTCAGAGAAAAGCAAGTCTACTACAGGGATGTTCAGTCATAATCATTCCAATGAGTTATTTAATTAAGAGTGTAAAGTTTTCCACAACACCAATACACATGATTGCAGACAAGCAGCAAAAACATACTGTGCACCTATAACAGCAAATTTGTAGGCAGTTTCAGGGAGAGCCTTATGACACACATGACAAACCTAATTCTGCATCCTGTTATGTGATTGACACTATATGCAGGTCACCAACTGTAAAAATGCAATAAAATCCAAACCAAGCTCTTAGCCTTTCCCAGTAGTCAAGAACAAATTTTTGTGCAGTACCTGAGTGAAGCTGTATGATTTCTATGTGCTAAAACAATGACAGTAACAAATCACATCTCATGTTTCCCCTATGGTAAAGACACTACTACAAATGTCAGCTTGTTTAGAACTTGGATTTCTATGTCTTTAAATCCACTGCAGACTCTTTCCAAGAAGAAGGAATTGTATCTGATGTTAGAAATGTCAACTATTGGCTTTAATATCACCTATTTACCCTATTTTCAGTGCAATGGTGACAAGTGGATCATTCTAACCAGTAATAGTTATTTCCAGAGGTAAAAGTAGGACAACTTGCTACAAAACTACAAACTTATTTTGTATGCTTGCTATAAGCCACTGCCCAAAGTGAAAATTTCAGAAACACTGTATGGGACCCCTGAAATTCTGAGTCCTTGTTTGCAGATAGCCAAACAAGCTTTGAGACAGAATAAACAGGATATGGTAAGGACTTCTGAAGTATTAGTACATCCTTTTCCTTACTCCAGGCCCTTTCTCACCAAGCTACAATGAGTTTTGATATCTGCTTCAAGCTACTGATGTAACCAGCCAGGCATTATAGATTGATGGTGACTCCATAACTAGGGATGGATAGCCACTAAAGCAAACTTTTAACATCAACAGGCAAACAAGAACACTAGACCTGGCAGTTGTCCAGACCTCCAGCACTGAAGATTAATTTAAGTTTTCCCAGAGATCACCTTTCCTATACTTCACATCTCTACAAGCCTTTGAACCCTTGCACATCTTGTATTTTTTTTAGCAGAGTAACAACCACCATACCACCCTTGCAGAGGTCACAAATTTTGGTCAAACTGAGAGGACAACACCACACTAGGCAGAAAAACATGATCTTTGTCTATACCTAAAGCCATTCAGGGGTCACATGAACAAGAAAAGCACAATGCTGATCCTGTGCTAGAAAGCACTGCTGAGATGTCACCTTAGGCTTGATATTGCACTAATTAACTGCATATAAATGACATCTGCTTGGCTTAGAATAAGTGCAGAAGAAAATTTCTGTCAGGCTTCAAACACTGGGAAGACTCAATAGCTTTACTACTCCCATGTCAAACAGTTGAAACACTGGGAAGACACAACAGCTCTGCTGCTCCCGTGTCAAACTGTTTCTGGAAATTGCCCACTCTTACGAGCTTTAGCACAAGATCGTACCACAAAGTTTTTTCAACATACCCCACTGAGATAGAGCTATCTTTCTGAAGTAGAAGTGAAACAAAAAAATTTACAAGAATTTTATGGAAACAAAAATTGTGCAGCATACCCATTTTGCAAAATGAAGAACATTGCTGAGTTTTGATCAGGAAAAAAATGTTTCCTTTGAAGTAATGATAAATTAAAATGTAACAGTGTTAAACAACTTTGGAAGCTTGTAGCAAAAGTTCTGAAGTGTTCCTGAGTTTTTGACAGAGCTGTTCTATCATTCCGTAGTCTTCTTCCGGATTTAATCTTTTCCTGATTTATGTGGGATTAAATCAATAAAACTCAGAGGCTGTTTCAAAAGGCAGAGATAGTCCCACTATAAAACTGCCAGGAGTCTGTACACCAAGTTGCTTCTCACATATATCCATGAATACAGCTCAAGAGTCTAGTTTAAGACGTCAGAATATTAACTGGAAGTTTGACATGCTAGGCTTTTTCTCTATTAGCCTTTCCTTCATTCTAAGTTTGAGAGTTTGCAATCAGGAGGGGTGCAGGGTTTCTCTGTTTGAAGTTTCACTGAAAGGGAGCACACAAAACAGGCTCCCATTTTGACAAAATCACATTTCCCGCCCCAGATAAATGCTGTTTAATCAGAAAGCTCCTGATCAGTTCTTTTAGTATCTCCATTCTGTGGGACATGTGCTCCCATGTTTTTCCTACTTAGTGCAGAAGAACTCTGAGTTGATGAGGTGCAACAGGTAAGAGTTCCTGAAGATTTACTAGAGTAGGACCCACACATATCATCCAATCTGAAAAGTGTCAGACATTACTCACAGCAACTATAACATGATTAACACCTAAGTAGAGACAAAGGGTTAGTCCATGAGAGAAAATAAAAATAAAATAAAAAAAAAAAAAAGACTTCAGCAGACTTTACCTTTTAGCCCGTCAGTCTCATTGACATAATCTGCATCACAATGACACTTTGTGCCAAAGTTTGCTTCCTGTCACTTCATCTCAGCTGACCCTCAAATGTGCTTGTTTTGCTTTTGTCAGTAACTATCAACTATCCTGCTGGAGTAATAAGATCCCAAGGAGAACAAATCAAGATTTCTGTACATTTTGTGGTTTACACGCATGTGGAAAGGCAAATAAGCTGTACAAGAAAAGCAGCTGGCAGAGATTTTCTTTGGGCTTTCAAAAAGAGAAATTGATATAAAAGAGAGCAAGCACTCAGAAAGTGCCAACAAAAAGGATGCTTAGGCAATTTTACAGTCTTAAATACAGTATTATTCTGGCTTTATGTTTTAGAGCCAAATACAGACTTAAAAGGGTCAAAGAATCAACTTGACATAGCCAACATAATTCCACTGAATTATAGCACTGAGCTATCTTACAGCAGCCAAGGATCCAGAAAAAAATATCATTTCCCAATATGGGATGCTCATGATTCTCTCCTTAACATTGACCTCAGTCCACAGTCTGTTTTTATTTATTTATGCAATGTATTACATAGCACATCTTTGCTTAAAACTTGTTGTCAACAAAGTTGTAAAAGTAATATTTCTGAAAAGATCTGAGGGGAGAAGAGAAGAATCCTTTCTACTTTGAAGCAAAACTTTTTCACCTAAGATGAAGACAAAAAGAATGTCTCTTTCAGGTGTTCCCAAAGAGGAATGAACTTTTCTGACAAACTGCAACTGGTTGCCTTGAACACAAAAACATGCAAGGAAAGAGATACTGAAGCTCTCAGGAGTCAGGCAGCAAGTGTTAAATGACTTAAAGTTAACTGTGAAACCTGAAGATGAGGTACTTTTTCAGCTTGCATAACACAAGGGGACAAAAAAAAAAAATCCCTGAAGCTATCCTACCTAAATGAGAAAGTGGTAAAAATGAAACACCATACCCAGAAGAGACAACGGAACAAGTATTGTAGACTTGCAGTCATTATCAAGATAAATACAACAAAATACCTTATAACACATGGTCCCTCTCTTTCAAATTCATTTTGTCATAAAATCTTGATTGATATGGGGTCATACTTTGTATTTGTTAGATTTTTACATTGTCTTATGAGCCTGATCTTCATCACTTAATCATTTGCCTTACTGAAGTATATAAGATTACAGGCAACAGTAAAACTAACTAGATTAGCTGCATACAATTGCCCCAACAATTTTATTTCTAGTTATCAGAAGTTTTTTTATCTTGATAGACTGATAAAAACATATTATAATGTTGGTTAAACACCTTTACAGACTAGCTGACTTCAAAATTATTCCTTTTGATGTTTCCCTGTATTAGGAAATATGGTTAGTTTTCTGGCAATTTCAATTAGCAAGGCACCTTAAGATACCCTGTTTACAGCTATGACCACAAAAATACCAGCCTTATCCTACTACCATCTAGATACTAATCAAAGTTACTGCTTGTGGAATCCACAGAGAGCATGAGGTCATGCCTGCATTCAGGAGGAGGGCAAATTTCAGCAAAATCCAGCTCTGTCTACAGTTTTGACAAGCACTTGACTTGGCTTCCTACTCTGCTTTTGTGCTGCCACCCCCCTTTACTCTCTCTCCCCCCCAAAAAAAGCTGTTGATGCATTGCATTTGATTTCTTACAAACCATACATATTCAGCCTCTGGGAGTAAGACAGCACCTCAGTTTTTCTCTGAAGTATTTTATTCAATTAATCAAGATTATTTAAAAGCATCTGATGACTTTAAAAGAAAACAATAATTTGTCTTAGACTACTGCTTAGTAACTACTTGTCTTTTTTAACTAGTTAGACCTGATTCTTCCCCATGGCTCCCAACAGGTACACCTTTAGCACTCCTGAAAGACACACAGACCACTGAAGTTTTTCTCAGTGAGAAGATTGCTCCTACCCAAAAAAAAAATAATAAAAAAAAAAATCATTACCTCTCATAAGGGCAATACTCCATTATCCTCGAGAGCACTGAAAACCAGACAAGTAACATCAGGCTCCCTTCAAAAGAGGAAAGCTTTAAGTCATGCCTATTTACTTACCTGTTACTTTCAGTGGCATTCCAGACATACCAGTGTATCCACAACACTTCCTTTTTACATGACAGGGTACGAAAAAAAAAAAAATCCACTGAGAGTTAGATGGACTTTCTGTAAGCCAAAATAAAACCGAAGAGTTTATTCCAGATCAAAAATTATACTAATGATTCTGAAACATATTTAAATGTAGTAAATTAAAGACCTTTTTTGTAAGTAAGAGACTTACAAGAGACTTAAAGAAAACCTCTATATTATGGACTATTCTGTGTTCAACACTTTCTGATGCAAGATGAAACAAAGACATGGCAGGTGTCTTCCCAGCAATTCTCCTCTGCAGCATTTTAGTTTTTAAGCAGAGATACTCCTCCTAGCTCTTCACTTTCCCCTTTCGATTCTAAATTATTTTTTTTTTCTATTAATGAACGGGAGACAATTTGTATGCAAATCAAAGGCCCTGAAGGAGTCTTTTAATCACCAATACTTCCATTTGTATAACAGGTATAAAGAATGTATATATACATTCCCCAAAATGTATTATCAAAATATCATGCCACACTATTGTTTAATCTTTCTCCAGTATTGCCTCTCAAATAACACAGGAAAGAGTATTACCATCAAGTTTAACTTTATCACCAAGTAAAGTTGTCCTGTTCCTTCCAATAATGAACTCTGGATCCCTGATGAGTAACTTACATTTAACTGGCAACATTCTGGGCTACTTATATTAACTGCAACATTTTGAACAGCTTGAACCTCAATAAAACATGCAGTAAATGACTGAGCTAGTTGAACTTCATTAATCCTCAAACCAATAGAATAATTTGATGTCCACACAACAGCTTGTGTACAGTCTCCAACATAAACATGCCCCTGTAGGAAATCAACACCAAAAATGTGCTGCAGCCCTACTACCAGGGTTATCACTGTTGGGAAAATAGCAACATAAGACCTATCACCAACTCTCAGTGAGTCACACACTTTGGTCTTGTTAACAGTCAAACTGCTGGTTCCAAACTGGATCTATCCCAGAATTTCCCTGTTGCAGCAATTTTATAGAAGAGGCTCTATTTTATGCATAAAACCATTTACCTCTAGTTTCAACTCTAACACAAAAAAAAAAAAAAATAGTAGGAAAGGAAAAGACAGGAAACCAAGCAGCATTAACGCTTTTAGGCAGGGAATTAGTTGGATTTACCTCCATAACAACCATTCATTATGGCAGCATTTCAGTAATTTAGTTTTTATAATAGTTTGAAAACTACTTGTTTACAAAGAATATAAGGTCTCCCAAAACATTTACGAATATGACTTTGAGAGACATTTTAAAAGATATTCTGTATATACTGCCTTTCCTGAATATTAATTTCCTTCGCATCTATCTTCTACATCTAATTGTAACTTATTCTGGGGATTTTGTTTTGGTTTTTATTTTTTGGTTTGTTTTTAAACAATACTGTAGAACTTTATTGTGGTATTCAAGAAAGACTGGTTTTGATGCCATTGTTACATTAGAACCTCAATCTTTCAATTCCCTTTGCCTGCTTGTCCACTAAATGTCAATGTAACAGAAAGACACTAAAAAACATAAATCAGTTACATTACTAGCCTTATGGAGAAGTAAATCAAGAAATTCCTGCAAAATAAAACATATTTCTATATATAAATATAAAATAAAAGCTTACAAAGAAGAAACGCATCTTCACTGCAGTAATCATTATAGCAGGGCAGATGTGACAACCATGTATTTGATTAGTCTATATAGGCATTCGAAGAGATTAAGACATAGAGTAATACAAGTCACCACCACCTCTGTCTTTAAACTATAAGCCCAAGTATACCTGTGACCAGGAAAATGAAGTGGTATACTCCTGTGTGAGTTTCAAGATCAAACAGCACTAAGAGCTCATAAACTGAGGTAGAATTATTATGCATCTTCATCAAAGTCATGCTGCCCCAGAAAAACTCAGATTTCAAGGGACTGGGCTAGCTAAAAACTGCTAACATAACAAGGAGATTAAAGTACACTGGCTGGAAGCACAGCAGCAACACCTTCAAGGAAGGGGAAAAGTGGTAGAAGGAAGGAAACTATCTACAGATAAAAATAATCAGTTACACATTTGAAGGATAATGAAATAACTAACCTAGTAGGACACCTGCAAAACAGAAAACAGTATCCATACTAGGCTACTATTCCCTTGCACGTACAGCCACATAAATACTGTACTTCCATTAAAGGGATCATATCTACTGGTAAAGCAGGTTCCCCTGTAACAAAATGGCAGTTCTGAAGGTCAAAGACTTTAAAAGATAATATGGATTTAGTGATAGGGGAACTTTTCTAAATCTCTTTCACAAATATTTATTATTTTAAAGAACAAAGCACAACATCTTATTACAAGTAGTAAGACAGCAAAGCACAGACTTAGAGATACAGAGCAATTTCTGCAGTGGAATTTGCAGTTACTGGGAAGGAGCTTATTTATAACCATATATATTATCCAGACCTAAGAACTGCAGGTAACATTAAGTAGACTTGCATGCTACAGTAAAAACTGTTAAATGACAGTCACATCCTCAAATTCACGCAATCTGTTCTGCCTCTCTTCTGCATCCACTAATAAACACTTTCTATATTTTGTCACAGAAAAAGTATTAATGATAAATTATAACTAGTGATAAAGCCAACTGCCCTCTTTTGAACATGAGACACTCATTTACTAGCACACATTTTTGACAGCTATTTCATACTCCAGCTGAAACATTACTCTGCCTAAAGGAGCAAGCATTCCCTACTCTCAAATAAAAACATTGATCTGTGTTTTAAATTCTAAAATCAGATAATATTACTGCGATATTACAACCAGCAGATGAAACAGTCCCATACACAAACAAGCACTGACATTTTTAAACTGCTTTGAAGCTTATAGAAGACAATTGCTGAGGAGATACTGACTGTGCAACCTGCACACATTACTTGGGGCTAACTTACTACAGGTCTTCTACATTCAGAAGTTATCACCAGAGCATTTCTCTCAAGTTCCTGACTAAAGTTCTTAATGAGTCAGAATTACTATTTTTTAAATACAGAACTGAATTTTAATTACCTTAATCTCTTTTAAAAGTTTGTAAACTCTTTCAAATTAAACTTTATGAAATTCAAAGTTTAAAATTTATTTTCAAGTCTTGTTACTTCTTTTTGAAAACAAAAGTCAAGCCAGTAAGTTTCTCCATTCAAGTCTCAGTTCAGGTGTGATCAATATTTGTTCCAAGTAGTCCAACAGAGGTCCAAAATAAACTGAACATATTCTATAATGGTTCATTATTGAGTATTAAATGTTTGAGTTTTTTTTAAAAGGCACCTGTATACAGGAGGCTTCATAAGTTTAGATTCAACTCCCCGATACCAGGTAACGGTAAACGAGGTTTGTCATTATAAGCAAAGCATAAGGAAAAAAAAAACATTGTCTTGAAATACCTCACTGTGATTTATGTCCACTTTGGTTGCAGGTAAAATGTTGGTCCTTTGAAAGTGACTAGAAACAGTCATTTAATTGAAGCATTAGTTCTTTTTAATACAAGACTTAAAAGTATTTGATATCACTTCCTATTACACTTCCAAACATCCTGCCAAGCTGTCTCAAGCTTTTCCAACTTCCTGACAACTCTTCAGAGTTTGATTGCACAATTGTCAAAGCTCCTCCAGCTTATACTTATTGTGCCCTATTTCTTAACTGTTGAATTGCTTCCTCAGCTTAAAGAAAAAAACCCACAGTATAATCAATTTTTATTGTTGATTAATTTAGTTTCAACTCGCACCCCTGCTTTATTTATATAAATTGTCAGCCAGCAAGTATCCAAGTAGCTTAATCATTAAAGCTGCTCTTAATTTTCAATAATCACGCATACAGCTGGAAAGTCTGATAGTCGCATAGGGCAACTGTAATATTTTACATATCATAGAAAAGCAAGAGAGAAAATTTAGTGCTATACTATCTGTATTTATGCACCTGAATATGTATGACATTTGAAATAACAGTAATCTTGTAGTTGGATGTAATTTCTGGATGCTAAGTCTACACTATATAGCTTCCTTATCAAGATGTTAATTTTATACCTTACTAGATGTACGATAGCAGTATATTTTAAAATCAACTGTGCCACAGTTTTAAGGAATAAGTTACTTTTGCAACACAAACACTAGGTGCAGGTTTGTAAAATTCAAACCATTTCAGAGAAAACCAGACAAGCATATCTGCACATCAGCAGCTCCGCAGCACAGAAGCTGTGGGTAACAAAGGGTAATGGCATCTCATTGACCCTTCCCACCAGGTAACTGATGCACACTAACTTGTCTGTGTAGGATGTGATTTGCTTTATCCAATAACTATTTTACATGCCCGTACTTCTTGATATCTGCATCTTTGTTAAGAACAGGAAGCATTATTAGCCAAGTCCCTCATAGATTTCATGCAGAATTACAATTGTCTCTATTCGAGTATAGAATATTCTGTCTTTGGTAATGCAATTAACTTGTAGTTTTTAATTTCCCTGTTCCTCCTACATTCAGTATATCGTCATTAAGGGTAGAAAACCATTTCTTCTGAAAGTGCCATTATTGTATAAGATTTTTATTTTAAATGAAGGTTCTGTGGTTGTCCTATTTCAGAGACTAGTTTTACCCCACCTGAAAAGCTTTAAGAACTATTTAATTAGTTGTAGGTGATTAAGAATATTTTGCCTCTGGCTACCTCTATTGGTGGACACTAGCAACTTGAGATTGTTCCTGTTTGTTTGCTTTGAGCTCTAGCTTTCTTCTTTGCCTCGCTTGAGGAAGCTATCATTTAGCTTTGGTTTGCAGAAGGTTTAAATCCATCACTCATAATGCAGTCTAAAAGCAGTGTTTTACATAAAAAATGAAACAGTCGAGGAAATTCATGAAAGGACATGAAGGCAGCAGCTCCAACGCTATAAGGGACAGGAGAGACAATACCTTAAGCAGTTTCTCAAGCATTCCCCCTTTCTGACCCACGACATTTCATCTTGCTTGCTCCATGCTGGATGTTTCTCATGGGGATTTCTGTAGTAATAGTCACTACACTGGCAAGAATAAATATATAATTGAGCATCATTAATATACTGATTTGTAAACTACAGCATATATTGATCCACTGCCTAGCTCAAAAGTAACAGCCTGTGGATTAGAAAAAGCACTTAATTACCAAGACATTTTTTAGGAAGTGGTGTGTGTACAAATAAAAATTGAAAGGTTTGATGAAATTCATTTTACTGTAATTCTTCAAAAGGTGAAGAAAAAGCCTTGTCATTCATTTGAAAGCATAGAGATAACTGTGCTAGCATTTAGAGTAAAGTCCTTGCTTAGGATTACAGCAGAAGTTGCCAGAGAGTAAGAAAACCGTAACTCAATACCAAGAATAAAACTACATAAACCTTAAGTCCAAGACACTAGCAGAAATGGTTTAACTAGTTCTGCTACAGAATGCTCATTTGCAAAAATTGAGCACAAAGTGATATAACACATTGGTTTTAAACCTCATTACTTCTGGTTGCTAGGTAACATGATATTAATGCTACTTTATAAACTTCTACTTTTCCTCAAGGTGCATAAATTATTGTAAAATTATTTTATCTTACTCTCCAGAAATATGGAAAGCCAGTCGTAGATTTAATGTGAATCTTTCCATTAAAGGGCTATACACTGCATTTTAACACAAGTAACAAACTCAGCGGAACATTTCTGCCTACTGATGCAAAAACAGATGAACTCTCCAAAGAGACAAGTGATTCCACAAATTCTATACTTGAAGCACATTGACAATTTATGTATCAGTGTGACCACTGTGATAAGCTGTACCTTAGCCCTTCTTAAGGGCATCTGGCACATCCCACTGAATCTAAAAGGAAACAAAACTGCTTTTCTAAAACAGCTGAATCAATTTTCATGAAGTTACTTGCTTATGCAAAAATCCAAATAATTTTTAAAAACAGGCAATGGTATGAATGTTACCAATACAGCGTTCATGGTTTGGCATAACCTGGATGGATTTATAGAATAGACTGCCACTAACTAATACCTTCAGCATCTGGCTTTAGTGACTCTTATTTCAAACATAGTTGAAATGTTTGTCTCCACTAAACATTCCAGTCTTCAAAGAAACTAAAAGTTACATGGACTATTTTCTTAGAGGTCCCAAGAAAATCCCACTTCAAAAAGGTAAGCCATTGAAGTTGTACTGCTACCAGCATGTGTATCTCAAGAATCTATTTTCCAGAACAGGAGGTAGGCAATCTTGATCGAGAAAGCAAACCATACAGCCAGAGAAGATACTGGCTCAGTCATACTACCAACAGTTTAAGGTCAAGAGATCTAGTGCATTGGTACCAAAACCCATCAGCCTAGCGAGCATCTAGAAGAGAAACTGTTATTGTTGACTGATACTCCAAAACATGAAGTTAACAGTACCATTTTAATTTTTCTTCCCTTACTGTAATCATACATGGAACTGAAGGCAGCTTTTACATGAGTATCCCCTTACCTACCAAAAGAAATATCTTTTATAATGAAGGAAAATATGTAAAGCTACTCTCAATATAGAGTAATCTCTCAATACTAGAACGGAAAACACCAGCAGAGACACCCTAAAAAAAAAAAAAAACCAAAACCAAAAAAACACTTTCTCTGACCTCCAAAGATATCTTGTGGCCATTTTCCACATCATAAGTCCTTTTGCAACCTTGTATTTCGATGCTCAAGGGGGATGGGGCAGGAACACGGTATCTAACCAAATGCCACGAAGAAAGCATTAGCTGATCTCTTCAGACAGAGAAGGCAAACTTTGTGAACAAGGGGTAGAGACATTCAGACAAACCTTTAAAACAACTAGTAGGAATTTTACAGTAAATATCACTGCTATGCATACTTTCAGATCAGGATACTCATTGGAACAATTTTACAGAAAAAATTCTTCCAAATAAGTTTGAAAGACTATTAAACAATCTTTTGCTCCAGACAAACTACCCAGAGTATCAAGACATGGCTCAATTCAAGCAATTTTCAGTGAGAAATTCCTTTGCATGAGGCACATAAGTCTTGACCTCAATTTTCCATTTCATAAGGCAGGTTATTTTTCAGGACATCAAACACCCAACCAAAATAAAGGTCAGTTGTTTGACCATACACTGTGTTTAGTGAATGAAATCCAAAAGCTCAATTACAACTCAGTAAATGCAAACTGTTTTATTCTAAAACCATTAATCACATTGAGCATGCATGAATTCCAGAACTGCAGACCAGAAACCCTTCTGACCCTTGGCCACTTGCAAGAAAAGAATTAGAGAGCACCTGCTGAAAAGTACAAAATTTGAACACTTCCTTTTTAAGCACGTCATTGTCTCCTCTCTCACTGATAGCAATAAATTTAGTGGTTTGGTTAACCTTTTTTTTTTAAACACTTGAGAAAGTGGAGAAAAAAATGTTATTCAATGCTCTAAAGAGTTTTTAAATCATTACTGGAACAAGACATCCTCAGTGACAATATAATCATTAACAAAGTGGTCAGCTTGCTTAGAGAGAACGCATTTTAGAATAGTGAAAGAATTCAAAAGGAAAAAAAATACTATCATTTCTTCTAGGGGAAGATTCCAGATTCAGAAGCAGAGAGAAGCAGACACTAGGTTTGAGCCTGACTGTTTTCACTTACTGTGTTAGTAATTTGTGGGTTTTGCCAGCCCATAGAAGTTTGAGTAAATTTGAATTAGCGAGTTAGCAAGCAGGACTGGAAGGGTGTGTATTGAGAAGTTGTCTCAGACACTCTGAGCTTGTACATAGAGCAGAACTGGGTCCTTACTGTCAACCAGCTAAATGCTACATAACCAGAACACTGAAGGAGCATGTGGGCAAGTCAACAATAGGCAGGAATTCATATATTTCTCATGACAATGGACTTCTCTTAACCTGGATAATTTAAAATAAGCAAATAATTAGTTTTTTCCTTATTGACTGTTCTTCAGTTAGAAGAAGCTGCATCTACCTGCAACTTAGACTTCCTTTAAAACAAGATCAGGACCTAATAAATAAATAAATCATAATCTTATGACAACTAAGTTGCACTTTGCCCAATATCTGTCTGATATTAAATCTGTAACAGGATTTAAATCTACTTCCACTATTTTAGAACAATAAATATTTAGACCTCCCAAGTTGTTGTCACATTTCTACTTACAGCATTCAGAATGACAGCAGCCACATTCTTAAAGTAAAAAGGAAATGCACAGAAATAGTGGCAACTCATAGTAACTTTGACAGAGTCTGGCCATTAAACTTACTGCTGTAGCCAACAATGTCTTATTGATTTCATTAGATTCACATAAAAAAACCCCACTCTCAAGTTATGATGTTAGGCATATGGAAATATCATGTTTTATTAAACAGCATAACCACCTCAACCCAAAGTATCTTGTAAAATTGACAAAGTATCACAATTTGTTTGGTCATTCTATTACAACTTTTAAGTTTAACTGAGTAACTTGTTGCTGTAAAGCACAGGACTTTAATGGATTTTTTTCTCTTCTCCCTACTTACATGAAAAAGTACACACCATCAGTACATCTCATGAGCAGTGTGGCTAGTCATAGAAAATTACCTATACCTAACCAAATATAAACCAGAAAAAACATACCTAACCAAATATAGATACTGAAAATTGTACTCTGATACTGAAAATACTTTTCCATTGGGAAGAGGATTATTTTAAACAGTACTGAGGATCACTGCAACAAAAGACAAAAATGGATTAAAAGAAGAAGGGGCAGGCTAGCATAACTGAACAATTCTTTGCCATCACTAATTCTTTCACTGAATTATTCTACAAAGAATAACCAATGAACTTGAAAGTACCCTGGTTAAGTACAGATACAGAACAGTGCTTACTAAAATCCATTCAGCCAAGACTTTTAAAGACAGAAAATCAGCAAATACATTAGGTGCAACAACCTTTTAACATAACTGAACTATTTTACCCTCCTATTTTGTCTTGCATCATTTCACCTTTAAAGAAGTCAGAATAAACTCCAAGAAAAGCAAAACAGAATTTGTTAGAATAATTGCCACAGATCTCCCTTTCTCCTGAAAAAAAAAAAAAACCAAACAAAAACCAAACAAAAAACTGCATAGTTCATGCCCCTCCAGACTATTTCAGAGCTGCAAATCTGTGGCATTTTGTTGAAGATTTACTGACTTAGCTGTTTGTTTCATTAGCTGTGACATAATTTATCCTGGGAAGATTTCACCTCAGAAGGATATTCTTTCTGAAGACATTTTCTTAAATCTGCTTAGTAGCTGAAATCATCGTGGTTAGTGGTTACACTGATGATCAAGAGGAAAGCAGGACAGGATTAAGGCTTATCGGGTAGTTGAAGGTTATCTCCTCTGCTCTCATACAAAAATTAGATTTTTTTTTTTTTTGTCGAAAGTCACCAAAAATAAAGTAAGAAACTGTCTAAGCATAAACAGTCTAAGAGCTTACACTCAAACTCTAAATTTTAAGCCAGGCAATTTATGCCATTTTCCTCTTTGAGATTAGGCAAGACACTGCAAAAGCTAATTATTTGGGTAGGGAGGGGGGACAACACAGGGAGGAGGAATAC
>JAVJGJ010000061.1:12563010-12582486 GCA_035590215.1 Microhierax caerulescens
GAGGAGGGATAGTGTGCACCCTATCTGTCAGAGGAGCAAATGAGTAGGAAATGATGAGTTGCTGCCTCAAGCCTTATATTGCACTGAAGCAGTACTTACAAATTAGTTTGCAGAACGGTTTACTTGGTTAAGATGCTTATTTTCCATGGTGAGGTGGAAGTAGGCGTGTTCCAATCGTCTCCAGTAGAAAAGATACCTTACATAGGTAACCCTACATATTAAGTATTCAAAGGGCTGCATCTGTTTAACATCATAACAAGCCATGGTTTATAGGCTGTACATTTGTCAACTTGATAAAATAATCTTTTTACTACTGAAGTCTACTGGCTCTGCAAACAGCAATTCTTAGAATCAGGTTTCTGGTGAGAGTTACATCAGCAAGGATAGCCAGGCCATATGACATTTTTAACCAAAACAGCATGAATATTGCATAAGTAATAGTCCCAGCCAACTGCTTGCAATAAGCTCTAGATTGCAAGATATTCACAGAAGCCTAGTCAACAATTTCAAGGTAATAAATGATTTCAAGGAAAAAAAAAAAAAAAACAAACCAGACACTTGAACAAGTCAAACGGGAAAAAGATGTATTCATTAATGAGTATTTATCCAGCCTTTCTACAATGACTTCAACATATTTTTAGTTTCTAATACACATCTAGAGAAAATACAGCCAATTTATTGTGTATTCCTTGGGCCAACTTCCTAGCTTATATTCAGCAGCTTATTCTCTCTGAGTTCAGCAGAGCTATTATGATTTTACACTATCTGATCCTTTTTTATTATTATTCAAGACTTGTCTCACTGTGATTTTTATTTTATTTCATGTTTGCTACTTAATAACAACTACAGTAAGCACAAAAGTCTGAAGGTGAGTTTAAGAAGTTCAAGCTTTAACTTATTTGCATAACAAATTTAGTCTCCAGGAAAAAGAGCATTTGTCTATGGGCCTTTCATTCTTGATGACAGCAAGAGAACTATGAAGAACTAAGTAAAAAGAAAAAAAAAAAAAAGAAAACAATAAGATTGCTACTATTGACTGAGTGGAAACTGGCATCTTTCAGTGGCAGCAACCCAACATCTTTTCAGCTTCCCTCCTTTCAGTGAAATGTACTGGAAGGTCAAAGGAAACAGAGGTAGCTGAACTATCCATTAAAGTAACATCATTTCAAATGGCATTTTCCCTCGTGTTTCAAATACAATGCAATTTCTGAAGAAGGCTTGCGGTTCAGCCAACTTACAAAACATGTTTGCTAAGGAAGGCCACAGAGTATCCAAATAGAAAGAAAAATTACCACTAGCCACTCAAAATCAATTGAATGTATTCATTTTTTTCAAATATTCTCCTTACTGGAAATGGTACATTGCTGCAAGTTTACTAGACAAAAAATTTCATTCCTACTTTTAAGTGCTTTCTACTGTTACATTAGTTTCACAATACTTCTGCGATTTCCCTTAATTCACATAACTGCTCACCCCTATACATCACTGGTGGGACTAAAGAGTAGTTGATATACACCAATGGAAAATGTTTCAGTTTTAATTTAAGAGAGCAACTGGAATAATGGTACTTCTCTAACTCTGTGTTTATGTAGACTATATCCACATAACAAGCTACTTGTCCAAGTAATTTTACTTGGACAAACCCCCATTTACACAGAATAACTGCATTCATCTCCTGAAAGTGCAATATATCAAATTACTACAGAAAGAAAGAAAATGTAAAATCCATTAATCTGCAGTTATTTTGCTCCAAAATTATGTCTATGTTCCCAGGACAATCTAAATAGCATCTATGTTTGGGTGTAACACCCATCCCCTATAGAAACTAGTAACCTTCCACTTAACTACACTTTTATAGAGTTATTTCTGTGTACTCATCTATATTCAACCCACACTTAAGAACACATTCACAAGAAATTTAGCTATTACAAGCAGACCTGTCCAACCAGACTGATTACTTCATGTAAGCTTTTAAAAAAAAAAAATTGAAAATTGCACGGAAAAATCCCTATACAAATACAACCAAATCTTTTGGTATCAGAATTATTCTAGAGTTTTCATAAGCCTGTTCCTCTAAAAGAAAAGAAAAGTCTCAATAGTAAATGCAATGAAGACAGATTGAACAAATCTAAAGTGGAAAGTATCAAGTTACCAGTGCAGAAAAGAAGCCACAATTCACTAAAACAAGTTCTGTAAATTCTAGCTACATTAGTGAGATTGCAAAAATATCTGCAATTCAAAACTTGTTTTTTCCAAAGTTGCCAGAAATGCCTAGTAGTTTTATTATAGCTCTATGTAGGTTCTGATAAGTTTTGTTAAATTAAATCTCTGATACTATTAAAAAAAAAAAAAGCTTGTCATTTATCTCTGGTACAAGGGTTTCTCATTCTTATCTATTTCTTGAAGAGATTTTTCTTTCTCTGTAAGTCTGAACTGACTTTTCACTTTTTTTTCTCTAGGCCATTTTCTTTTTACATAATAGTAAAGGATGCATTTGGATTGCAGAATGGTTTAAAGGATCTGCCTGATACCAGTATCCTATGAGGTGTTTGCTATGGTTGGAGACAGGCTGATCTTATAGAGAATTTCAGTGGTCTAATCCATTATGGCAAGTCCCTACTTCTTAATATGAACTGCATTCATGTTTACACCACGAGTGAATTCAGCCAATACAGCGGACCAGAATGTGCCACATGGATTCTGATTAAAATAAAAGGACAATTCATCTGTTATATAGCTCACTTTGGAAGACAACAATATGACATTAAGCATGCCATGTAGCTCCCATAGAAAGATCTGTAGGCACAACAGCAAGCCACGAGCCTATGTAAAGCCATTTGTTTCTGTAAAACAAATTGGTTTTCTATGAAATACTGATACAACCTCCAGAAATGCAGTGTAATCTCTGACAGATATTATATGGAAGCATTCAAATACAGGAGGGATAAAATCTAGAGGCAGCATAACTTCACATTTCAGCTGGTAGCAGACTATTAACAGAAACTACACAACTGTTGTTTCACCCATTACAACAACTACTGCAACAAGGTACTGGACTTGTGTCACATGGACACACATTGTAGTCCTTGGATCTTTCAACAATAAGCAGTAAAACATTAATGATGTTAAACTAGAGGTAAAACGTAAGCACTGACACATGATTAGAGCAAAAGCACTAACTTTCAGAAAATCAGACACAATATAATCTTCTCATGTGGGGGCAGCAAATACCAGCAATCCAGATTGAGTATGCTCATGTTGGGAAGAAAAGGTTACTAGCAAAGACCATTATGAAAATCTTGAGTGATTGGTTTTCCACCTCTAAAGTTTCTCTGCTCTTGTTTTAAAGCTTATACTGGCATTAAAGTTCTTAAGAAACTTTACATGAGATCGTCATCCTTAAATGACATCCTTTATGTGAAAATGCTATAATTACACTGTGATAATGCCCAGAGTGCCCAAACCTACTTTGTTAGAATGTGGGTTTGTGTTTTTTCCTCATTAACTGCCAGCAGGATGCCTAGTTATCCCAATCACACAGTTGATGTGGTCTAAGAAGGTTCTGACAGTATAACAACAGAAAAACTTCTGTGATGCAAGCTCAGCCTAGATTTCAGCTGGCAAATTTGACTTAGTGTCTTGTATCCAACAAGGATCAGTCTTGGAAACAAGAGAAAAAAAGGAAACAGAATAATTCCTTTCCACTTTTCCCCTGCCCTTGTTACTCCAAAATCCTAGTTCTGGAGTGCTTGAAATGAAATGCAAGAGCTTCTAATTTGAACTGAAGAGCAGAGCTGCCACAGAATCTAATTGACACTCCTTTTTACAGTTCTCTGCCTCTAAATTAATATACTAACAGATCTGAAATAAAGGTCTCCCATTTCCCTTTAGGGAGGTTACACTGTGTTTTAATTCATTTTAATTAGCTGCACAGACCCCTTCATGCTCCCTCAGTATATATGCATATACACAAAACAGTAGCAATAACAAAACAAACCAGCGGCACACTCTTCCCCCCCTCTCTCCCTCCTTCCAAGTCATTTAAAGTCATTGAAATGTTTCTGTCTAGAGCATTATATAAGAAATCATAGAAAAGAAATCTGAGGTTTGGGTGCTTTGTTTACCAGACAGCTTTCAAGGAAAGAAAAAAACCCAAACCATGAGGTTTTTAAGATGCTGTATTTTCCTCAACATGCCATCTTCTCATTCTCCTTCTAATACAGGTATACAACCACCAGTGCTCTCCCAAGTCACTTGTGTATATCAAGAGGACTATAGGACAACACATAATATTCTCAGTCCTAGCGGTTAATATTCTAAAGTGCCCCTTCATATCATAATGCATTTTTAAAGTTAATGATTGCATAGGTCATAAAATACAGAACCTACTCAACTCAGAGGTCAATAGAGGCTTTTGTAGCCACATTTTTGCCAAATCACATGGTACATATCCATTTTGTTCAGCCTGCCATGAACTGACAGCCACCCCTCTGAATCTGTCATTACAAGAAAATATGAAGATCAAAGAGATGAACCATGCTGCTCTAAAATGACCTTCAATTTACTATTACAGGCAGAGAGAGACAGACAAATGTGCACAGGCAGATGTGTTTTTCAGGGGGAAGAGAGGTTATTTTATCCCCTACATCAAGTTTATATTAAGCAATCCTACATTAATCGGATAAGCAAAAAAATAACATTTTCAGACACAGTATCATAAAATAATATTATTGTAGGGATGAACCTCCACCAGGTTAAACATCTGTGACATTTTAAAAATCACCTTCTTTACATGAAGGCCATCTGCTTTCTCACCCAGTCTGACAAGAACTCTAAAGAACATTTTACCCTCCCTTCAAGAGAAATTGTACTGGCAGCATCAATTTCACTCTTGAAAAAATAAATCATTTGCTGCATGTTTCTGTCTTTGCTTTAAGAGAAATTACCACCCAAATGCAGGTACTCAGGAGGAATGGCTTGATTTCCCTTAAATTACCACTATTAAAAGGTTACTAGTGACACACAACAGATTGGTACACATAAAACAGATTTTTGTATCAGATTATTAGCTCACTGTAAGGATTATGAGGCCACTTATCTAGGTAGCTTGTCAGTTTGCTTGCATTTTCTCTTTGAAGTAGCACAAAGAGGTAGCACTGTGAGCGACATGCTGGTCCCTGTAGTAATTTTCCAGTGCCTGTCTGCCTAAATACGAAGCTTCATGAAAGTGTTTTCTTTTACAGAGCACCAGAGGAAATTTAGTGGGATTAGAAGAGAGACAGCAAACCTGGGAAGGTTATTGCCATTGTATTCTTGCATACATTACATACACAAGGCTGACATCTTCTGGCAAGTGGCAGTTTGAGTTCTTCCATATTGCTGATCACATTTTGAGCTGAAAGAAACCTGCTCTTGAGAAAGCAGTGTAGCAGTATTTCAGTACAGAGATATTGATTACTATAGGTGCCTATCAATGACCCAAAAGCAACAGCTGGAACAGGATGACTAATGATGAATTTAGGACAGTTTGAGTGATCAACAGCACTAGGTGAAGTCGATCCCCTTCTTAACATCTGGTTGTCCTCTTCCAATAGTCACTTAGGCTTAAAATACACCTGAAATACAGGATCTAAAAATTTATTTCATTAAGCAGAACTAGGGACTAGCTTACTGGCAACAACATCAGCACAAAATAAGGCTTCAAGTCTTATCAAATATTAAAGTTTTGCCCAGCATTCATATTGCATAGTTACAGTCCGAGAAATGCATTCATTTGCTATTAAACTGTGAGAGATCCACATAGAAGGACGAGTAGACAATTTCTGTACTTGGAAGCCACAGAATCACAAAACAGTTGAGGTGGGAAGGAAACTCTGGAGATTATCTAGTGCAAACCCCTGCTAAAACCTGAACACCAAAAAGCACAAAATAATTACATGTTTGTTTAAGAGCAGCCCACATCCCTATAAACGAATGTAATATTCTAATCCTATAAAAACTATTGAGTATTTCCTACCTGGTATGTGTAAATTCCATTTTGTCAAAAACTGAGTTATAACTATCCGTGCAATTTAGACCTTGGAGGTTTAAACTGATAAATTTTCTACCTCAAGTTACACATGCATTAATAACATATTTAAACCTCTTTACAAAACATTATAGTCAGTGTTTAATTTATATTGTTTGTTTAATACTTATTTTTCCAGAAACCACTTCTCACCAGTAAAATATAACAAAGGTCCTCCAAAACGAAGAAATATTTAAGAAGCTGGAACATATATATTTATAGGCCACAGTTAAACAACAACTTTATTTCTGGTTTCACTGAAATATTCTTATTGGTGCCTAGAATTTGCCATTGAAAACAGATAGTATCAGCTACAAGAGGAAAAAGATTAGGTTAACAGGACATGCACACATGTTTTTTTTCCAGACACGGACAGAGATGCATTTTCTTTAGAGCAAGGTTTCCAAATACTAAGGACAACTATTTCACTACATTTATCTAATTATTCCGATTGCGATAGCAGTTGAATTTTGTTTAACTACATTAAATAACAAAGCAGCACAGATTTATCAAATTCCAAGACAGGGAAGGTTCACAACTTGGAGGAAGCATTCTTCAACGATTTTTTTTTTTTTTTAACTTCTGTTTGTTATGTCAGAATGCTGGTCTTGAGTAAAATATGGAAGAGAAAAGCAAATCCTGTTACGAGTAATTATGCCACACCTGGAAAAACGTTCAAGAAAAATACTGCAAGTTCAGCAATGAAAATAAACTGGCAAAGAGCTGAGCAAACAATATTGGTGATATCTTTCTAAATTGTTCTAAACTTTCTAAATTACACTTTCACCTATTCAGAGTTCAACTGCCAATGGCATCAATGCAAAAAGATATAATAATTTTATTCTGTTTTTTGACACACAGAGCAATGAAATAATTTCACAAAAAAAAAGTTTACAATGAAAAAAGGTCTCAGAAAAAAATGTGACATAGTAGTAATCTTACCCAAAAAGTTGTTCGCCTTACACTGTTGTGTTTGAAAAGCCAATTTGAATCAAGACCTCCATGTGCAACACCCAATCTTCTATGGAGTCATACACATAAAATGATTGCTGCCACTGTGATTTAAAACATGTTGGAATAGTAGAAGAATACACAGGACAGTTATATGTAGTACCTGGTTTTACATAGGTTTGCCATTGCAATGCATATAATTCCTTCTCAATTGCAACCTGGCATAAAGACCAGGTAAAAGCAGGGGAAAAAACTTCTGACTGGATCAAGGAATTAGCTGCCTACGTGAAGTAATGCAGCAGTATTACCTCAAAAATTGCTTTTATTATAGCATATGCCATTCTTTTTATAGCAATATCAAGATAGATAGTAAACTATCTCAGAAAATTGAGAAAATCTTTCCCCTTCTCTGCTCAAGAATCATCTGACAGAGGCATCATCTTGGCTTTTAAGATAGTCTAGTAGTATGAAAAACTATCCCAAATTGTTAGACTAGTGTCTAATTGAATATGGCAGCATAATGTCTCAAGGCTAGCTTTGTTAAGTGATAAAAAAAGAAATCCTTCTGACACTGCTATTTAAACTACAGCCTTAATCAACGGTAGTTGTCAACCCACTATCTTTCTCTATAGTAACACTCAATTTATGTTCAGGCACTAAACCCTTATGTTCTTTCAAAATATTGTTGTCCCATTTCAGAGCTAGAAATGCAGCAGAATGAACATCTTTCATCAGCTCAAGCCTTATTTAGTCAAATAAAAATGGAATAGATTTCCATCAACACTTATAAATTATATGAAATCTTGAAACACTCAGTAGTGCAAGTAAGCAAAACATCCTGAGGAAACAGAAATCTGTACAAAATTAAAAAACCCCAAACTTATAAACAACTCTTAGATACACAATTCAAACAGCAAACAAAAACCACAGTTAACAGCAGACACACAAGAACAAGATGGACAAGAGCATTGAACAGTGTGCATAAAAGATCAGGTCATGTATTTCAAGAAGATTAGCAGCATGATAAGGGCTGGCTAAAAGGTAGAAGCTTAGCCTGACCTTGATACCTAACCAATAGTCTTGCCAGTATCATATTTAAACCAGCTATATTAGGCTAAAAGATTATAACAGGCTGCACATCAGGCACAAGCAGATGTCTTTGGAAAACAGAAAAAATGTCTCCAAAATCTAGAACAGGAACTTATTATACACACCCTCTAATTCAGTTCCTGCTAGTGCAGATCACTTGTTACAATTTAAAAGCACTTGGAAACTGAAGAGGTTTCCATCAACATCATGGTATTCCTCACATCACCCACTGCTGTTTCGAAATTGAATTGTCACTACCCTGAAAAGCTTACATTGTTTTGAATATCCTCTGGAAAACCTCCTATAACCAGGACCTTAAAGGAGTATTTCCTTATGGTCAGTGTAAGCCATTCCTTGCTCTGATTTCTGAATTTTTCTTTGATTTAACATCTCTCAGCATTTCAAATTATCACTTTACAGATAATCACTTTACAGTCAAATCCTTTACAGATCCCTAGCCAGAGAACATCTGAGGAGTAACTTGTGATCCATCAGAAAACCACCAACACTGTACAGGTATTGATTTTGTTTTGGGGTCGGTTTTTCACCCCACTTTAGTTACTAAGCAACCCTAGAAGCATTTATTATTGCATACCCAAAAAATTCTAACTTCCCTCTCAAAGAGTTCATGTAGGAGGGGTCTCAGTGGATGCAGTCAGTTTTTTAGGCACCTACAAAAACTGGAAGGAATTATTAATTAGGCAAAAGCCATGTCTCCCAGCACTCTAAAGGGCTACAGAAAGAGAAAGAAAATTCATCTCTTTACAACAGTATTTTTTGCAAGCAGCATAAGCATTTAATAGCAGCATTTCCAAAACCAAGCTAATTCAGAACTGCATGGAAAAGATTTTTCAGGAAATTGGTAATTGGATGCAAAGCATTAGACCATGAATGGTTCAAACATAATCCAGCTCAGTACTGACCTTTAATTTTTACTATCAGAAAGCCTAAGAAAATAAGATGATTATCTCATTCTAGCCTTTAACAAGACGGTATCAATTTCATAAAACCAGACACTTTTAGAATTAATTGTCACTCTTCTTGTCAATCACCACAAAGAGTTCATAGATTGTGTGATATTCAGTCTACTCAGACATTGTCTAGACTCTTTAAAAAGATACATTTTTCTGCCTTAAAACAACTACTGCATACAAACCATCATCAGATACAAGACAGGAAGACCAGGTACTTCATTATTTCTCTTAAAGTTGAGCTGAGGCAGAGCCTCTCCACCACGTGAACATGCTAACTTTATTCTTCTTCAAGTTGTATTGTGGGGTTGTCTCCTGTTTGGTTGTTTTTTAAAGAGGCCAAGAGAAATTGCAGGAAGTAACGTGGCAGACATATAGCACCACTCCCATTTCCAGACATAGAAAAATTCATAAAGAACAGAAAGAACAATTTCAGTATTTAAGCAACTTTTGTACCTCAAAAGTAATTTTAACAGCAGGACACTAAAGTCGTTATTTTGGAATACAGTGATTTTCCATCCTCCTCTATTCTACTCTCATACAAAAACTACAGCATCATCTCTGCTCAAGTGTTGCAGGGGATAGACCTGCCCAGGAGCATTTTTATTTGTTGCTGTTTATTTCTCTAACATTTAACATTTTCTGATTTCTTGCAGGACCTAGGATGGGGATGGAATGTTCTCAATGAAGAGAGAAAGCAGAGTTGTGAAGATTTAAAAAATGTAAGTCAATAATTAAAATGGAGCATAGACTGCTCAGAAAATTTGATGTGCCTGTAGAATATTATGCTTCTTACATTATGGATTACTGCAATGGAAATACACAAAGGACTTGGATCCAGAGCACATGGAAATGGAAGAAAAGCACAGAAAGGCCACCTTACAGAAGAATTTAACTTTGCTGGTAGAGTGGCAGCCTGCAGTTGAAACAACTGAAAAGAGGCAGGGAGGGTGCCAAAATTCTCTGTATAGCTCTGAACAAAGTCCATTGTGTACCACTCTGATACTATCACTGGCTCCTCTAAACAGTGAATCTCGATCCCTGTGTAAACAATTAAGATGTATTATAATTGTTTCCACAATCCTTCAGTAACTGAACACTATTCTTCCTAAATATTTATTAGCTTTCAAGCTCATAAACACTACTGTTCTCAGTTTACCATACTGCTGATGAGCTTGGTTAGTACAGATAATGAAACAGTCTTCTCTCACCTGTCATCTTGAAATACTGTCATTTCAAGATAGATGCTGCAAAAAAACCCTTGTTCTAAAACTGCTTATTAAGCACCAGCTCCATCAGTAAACAAGAGACCTCATTCTAGAGATAAAACACATTCTGACCAAATGCACCCTTAATTACCACTCCTAAAAAGAAATCCCATACACCTTCCATCTGGGTTTGCACACGTTACCAAAATATTAAAGATCCACTGTAAATATAATTTCTGTGGATATTTATTACGTCTAATATTACCCTCTGTATAATCAGGACAAATTCACATGATTTAAGGAGGCATACCTCAGAAACTGACCTACAAATGCAAGGTTTACAGAGCTCAATCTACAAAAAGTTAAGCTTTATAAAGATTCTAGGTTAAATTTCAAGACTAAGCAATCACTTACTATAAAGCAAATTCAAAGTTACTGTAAACAATTAAGCATGGTCTAACTTTTATTCAGAATTAGGATTTATTTTGTGAATATAAATGAAAGCAATATGAAATAATAGTTATGTAATTAGTTGCAGAGGTCTCTTGTTCTTGACCTTTGTGCCTCTAACAGAAGTTTCTGTTCCAACTCTTGGAGCTATGACAACTGCCTATACTCATTTATCCTTAAACTGAATACACTGCCAAAGAAGTCCAACTGATTAAAGTTTAGGTTAACTCATTAGTACCATCTGTACAAATTGCTTGCATGTCTTCTTTTAATGATCAGAAGAAAATACTGCTCTACTTCAAAGATACATCACATAACTATCTGTATTCCTGGATTCTGTCTATAAACTAATTATTTGCTTGGTGCTCTAAGCAATTAGGTTTTGTTACTGGAGATGCTATTTAACATGGGGAAAATTAGTTTCTTTGTACTAACTTTTTCACCCCTTTGACAGGAGGCTTCTTTTCATGTTGCTTTTCATAGAAGTACATGGAGGTGGCTGGTCTGGGGAGGCTTTGTTACTCCTGTGTACTTCATAGTGATTTTGAAACATTCTCACCTAAAAAGTTATCACACAATGAAATGAGATTTGAAAGTTTAAAGAACAGATTTTCTAGCTATTCATTTCTGCTACACCATTGTTTTTACCTTCATCTGTAACTTCCTTTGAAATTAGGCCTAATTCCATTAAAGGGAGGGGGAATAGCTATTCCAGCTTTAAGATTTCCTTAGTATTAACAGTGGTCTCATTACTATTAAGATAAAACACACAAGCTGTAATATTTTCCCATCACTCATGATTCCCAGTAGTACCCTAACAACCTTCCTCTGCCCATTTAGAAAACTGTTCAATTCACTGCCTCTTGCAGACAGTGGGGACATTTTCCACTGCTCCTACCTACAGGATGCCTTTTTGTGTTCCAAATACTCCCAATGTTTAATGCTTTGTGCAGCGCTTCTGTTCACTTTCAAGCTTCTTTGGTATGGCAAGTTTTCCCAACTGACACATCTCTGCACGCACATCTGCAACCTCTGTTAAGAGCAGTGGAATTCAATAACTTAAAAAGCAACCAAACCACAAAACATTTTGTGTCACACATCTCAACCAGCAAATTTCAGTGTTTTGTTATTTTCTTTCACAAAAATGGCAGCAAGTAAATCTAAGACTCTCTTGAACTGTAAAAGAGCAAACAAATCTCAAATTCCTCCACACCTACAGACCAGGTCAACACAAATCATAGTTCAGATCTTCACTCATTTCAGTAAGTACAGGTTCAACCAACACCAAACCCTTTTTAAACATATTTGTTTATTATGCAAGTTTGTATCCATATGTAAAGGGGGATTCAGAATTTATGTGTTCCTAGCACAGGACTATGAATTTCTTCATTCATAAAAGTTAATGGTCAATGAAAAAAACAGGAAAAGTTAAGATAGTGACTTTTAATCGCTCTTTTGCCCTTCAGTTAATATTGGCATAAAAGCACTTATATTATGTGTCTGATTTAGCAAGAGTGGCCCACATTAACTAGCCTTTGAAGAAAAAAAGAACACAAAACCACACACAAAGACTAAAAATTACTCCAGCAAATTACTAATTCTCTTGACATGCCCAGTTCAGAGTACCACTGTCATCAGCCAAATCTGAAGAGAACATACTCTCGCTAGAGTCACCACAGGTCGAGTTAATTTGTGGAGCAGTAAACTCATGTCTAATGGATCCGCATTAAACTTCAGCTGCTTCAGAGTGGATACATACTGTTGTCTGCCATTCTTGTTAGTACTGTCCTGAAGGAGGTGAGAGGCTGAATACACAAATTCTTCAGACACCCAAATTAAATAGTTAAGATAGGCATTAAACCCTTTGCTAGGAGACAAATGGAAAAGAATCACTCAGCCCTACAGACTTCTTGAGCTTATCATGTTACATTCCACAATTTCCTTGTGATAGCTGTATATTTTGAAGTGCATTTCTATATTCATGCATAATTTAAGCCCACATCAACTCACTTGACATCTCTTGTAAATATAGATAGGTGAATACACCGTAACAAAGTTGCTGTAGAAGCTGTGGGATTGTGTACATTTATAAACACATTTTCCCACTAGATGTCCAATAATTCCTCTTACTTGTAGGAACCCAAGACATTCTTATCACTTGTATTCTATATATACACATTATGCAATTTATATTTATGCATGTATGTATAAAAACAATCTGAGGAAAAATAAAGGAAGGGCAGAGTAGAGAGGCAGATAATCTTTGTATCATTTTTGAGAAAGTAATAGGTGTTACTTGGACCACATAGCTCCTTACCGAAAAAAATTATTCAAAACTTTCTATAGTTGCTTTCTAAAGCACATGCTCATAAAGCAGTGAAGCACATTTATGGCATATGCACTACCTGCCCCATCTTAGTTTTTGTCTTATTGACTTAACTGGCAGAACAATGCAACTGAAAAATCATTAGTGTAGTAACAGCAGCAAGACTGATGGACCTACAATCAGCCCATTTTGTACAGCTGTAAATTGTAAAGTGCTTCTTACATTTCAGTTTTATTTTCTCTACACTTTCCCATATATAACATAGCTGTTTTGTCCTGTCATCACTGTCATCTTTGCCCTTCTGCCAAAACATAATCTGACCATTATTCCTGCCCCACCCACTTCTTCCTGTTACTCCTGCTTAAAGCAATGTTACTACTCAGCAACTTTCTTAAAATTTCTTGCAGAATTATCTTCATTTATCCTTTCTTTGCTCCAAATAAAACAAAACTCAATAGGATTACATCTTTCTAATAGCATGATGTATATATTATTTTCCATGCTTAACAGTAAGAACTCACAACTGTGGCATCTTCCACCTTTGTCCATCCTCCCCCTTTTCTCTTAGCAAGGGCCCCTTCACCCTTCAGTAATCATGTGCTCCAACACCCTCCAAGGAAGGTTACAGGACATCTAAACAACAGCTGGCCCAAGACAGAAAATTAGAAATGAAAATTAAGTTTGGATTCACATGTCAGAGAACCTAGTCTTCTTACCAATAACTTATTGTAATCCAGAACTGCAACAGAACTACAACATCCACCCATCACCTACATATCACTGACCATCTTCAGCTTTTCTTTTCAAATACATGCAGTCTCCAGTATAACTGCTGGCCATCAGGAGGATTTAAAGAAATTTAGGCACAAATTCTCCAGCAACTATTTGAAAATGAGTAACCTGGATTCTCAATCACAGGCTACAAGGATTGTACAGATGACTGCAGTCAGCACCACACCCAGAAAGCTACTGCAGTAAAAGTACAGTTCAGCATCAAAATGAACCTGCCCTTTATATGTTATTTGGAAAAATCTGTTTACATCAACAGTGAGATAAATCCTAGTCAGAACCACCAAAAATCCACATTTAGATCCTGAAAATTAGCAAAAAGATTGTCTACCAGCTCTTGGTGTTCCATCCCCTCCCAGCACAACACTTACCTTCTAGAAAAAGACTTATGTTTCAAATTATACCCACACTTTTACTCAGGCTAAATTGCTGTATATTCTGTACAGCAGTTTGAAAGTCTGATGAATTTGAAATAAGATCACTGACTGCAGAAGCTGTACTAAGGCAATACTGGTGCTAGGAGAGACTAAATATCTCCCAAAATGTATCTCCCAAAAAAAGTATGTCACTACACAGACACATCTAATACTTTGTATTCACTCAAGTCTTCCCTAAAATGTTACCAGATATCTTTCAAGCACTTCAGTAGGAGACTATTTAAATATGAATATTTTGGTACTTTACTGTTTAAGCTGTGACTGAAATTCAATCACAATTGAATCTGGCAGTTTTCAATCCTTGATTTTCCCACTAATATTTCCATAGAGAAATTTAATTTGTGCTGGAATCTACTACATCTTCCCCAACAGAAAATAGGTTCCAACTAACTTGGAGCTGCAGTCAAGAAAAATACTGGAAATAGTTTAAGCAACCACAGATTGCCTTTGGGATTTCTATACAAGTGTTCCTGCTTGGATCACTCAGGGAAGTATGTTAATTCTAGACGTCTGGAAAAAGATACCAATTAAAATGCCTACAATGTCTCCTTACAGTCACTAGGTTTCTTACGTTTTGCAGCTGTTTTCTTAACTGCAGGGCAAGATAGAGTTAGCAATCCTTAATTTACAAGCTGCAAGCAAACTCTGAAGAAGTTATTTACCACTGGCAATATCGGCTGTTCAATTTGCCCTCTTCATATCTGCTTCCTTCTTCAACAACTTTCCACACACAGGAGAAAAAATTACTTAAGTACTCTTCAGAGAAGAGACACCAAATCACAAACACTTCATGGAAGGAATTTTGAACAACTCAAACTGTTCTTTGTAAGTTTTGTAAATGCTGTTTTATGCAATTCAGTACATCCATCACTCCACCATTTTTGCAGGCCACAGGAAAACACTACCTTTACCCCTTGTACAGTCAAAGCCCAGCTCCTTTAAAGGCAGAGGGGCTCTGCTATCTCTGCCAACAACTTTAGGATGGACAGTCTCTGAAGCATTATTTTTAAGAAAACAGATAATTCTATGCATGGCATGAATTAGTTTGCTTTTCCATTCTATAGTCAAAATTTCAATTCTTCTCTGTAATGGTAAGTTCAAAGTTTGTATGAAATGTATATAAGGACATATAACGGAAAAATGCCAACTTCAGCCCCACAAGGCCATTGAAAAATTATTTTATCTCATAAAAGAAAATAAGAACCTAATGAGACAACAGCATTTCCTTCTGTCCTGGATACAAATCCCTTCACCCAGGTTTGGCACAGCTGCATTAAGAGGACAAGTTTGAGCAATTCTGTCAGTGGAACAAAGGAAAAAAACTTGTAACTATGAAGCTTTATTCGAAGGGCAATTCTCTGGTTCACAAAAGGTCTGTCTGCCATCTTGCTTTGCCAACACCATTTAGGAACCTACATTCAGGCATCCTTACTTTCTCCCAATGGTACATCAGCATGTTGATCTCTAGTAAAAAATACACACACCTGATCTCTATGTTATCAATTCTGTAAAATATACTGCCCTCATTAAATAATAATAAAAAAACACCAAGCACAAGCAGTTTCAAGATACAGTTATGTGGAGCTGTCCTACTCCTAGCATTAAAGAAAAGATGTGAACTCAGTGAGACTGCAAAGCAAGAAATAAAGATCTTGCAATATCACATTGCATCTCTCTGTTAGTGACAGTCCTGCTATTTTCTAAAGGAGACTGAAGGTGAGCATCCTGGAAGTACTCCTTCAAAGCAGCAATGTATTTTTGGCCAGTTGATCAATAGTTTGCTGTTCCAGTGCAAGGCAGGACTAACACTGATCCAGTTACCCTTAGAAGTCACTTTAAACCAGAAGTTTTCTTCTTTTGCAGACACTTTACGTCTTAAGAGTCTTGGCTCCCAATTTCGGGTTCTCCTGACTTCATTCAGGATATTCCCAGATACAATGTCACGCACCCTATGATCCACACATATGAACAAATAGACTAAATGCCATTGCTCAAAACATACTGCCTGTCTGTAACACTAGGATTTCTCAAAGGAACCTTCCTTTGTGTCAGCGCTGCTCTCCTTCATTCCTGCAGTTCCACCACAGGTTTCTGTTCAAGGCTTAGTACAGACTACTCAAAAAAAAACCAAAAAAAAACAAAAAAAAAACCCACACCACAGAAAAAAGGAATTCAAGTAGTATTTCAACAATTAAGTTTCTTCTGGAGTAGCATCAATCATAAAATTCATAGAATATAGAACATTTTCATAATTTTAAATAAAAATCCCCAGCCACTAATGACAGAACCTTAAGATTTTTTATAAAGCATATACTAGATAATGAATAAAATGATCAAGGTTTCTCTCAAAGGAAGAAAAACAAGTGTAGGTGGCAGATAACAGTCACAGTGCTCACTGTCGCATTTGATTTCTTGAAGCATGAGTAATGGCGATGTTTTGCTAGGTATTTATCAAAGTAAAGCCTGAAGCATGGCCTGTGAGGATAAAGGGTCATATTTGTCAAATGCCAAATGGCTCATTCTGACTTTTAAAAACTGAACTCAGGGACACAGGACAAAAGGAGGATTTAAGAGCTGTAGCTATGTTGTCTAGTATCTAACATGTGAAACTTACTCTAAAGAGTGTACATAACTAAACACATTCCTCAGTGCATACATTTATACATGCTTAGGTTTGTTATGCTGAGTGATTTAAAGTGATTCTGCAAAAGAACATCTGTTTTGCAAAGACAACTGGTGAGCAAGAGTTAATTAGAGGCCACAGACAGTACAAGGGGATTAACTGAAAAAGAACTGGCTAATAACAGTTACATTTATGCACTTGTGTACAAAGTCCCAGTAAAAGCAACAGAAGTTGAATAAACAAAAGTAGAATACAGAAAAAATTCAAAAAAATATGTATCACTTTAAATGGCAAATTTAATTTGCACATTGTTCAGAAAACATTGAAGGGGAAGGCAAAGAGTCCATAGAACTAACTCAATATTATTTTTTCCTATTCTTAAAACAAGGGAAAACTTTTTTTTTTAAACTATCATTTTCCCTAAGCCTCCTAAATCACACGAAATATTAGCCATTCTAAAACTGCACAATGACAAGCCTGACAAAAAACCCTTGGGACAGACACACTTCAGCAGATCTCTGTAGAGATTCCTCTGTTTAAGAATTTGGTTCATATTTGACTATCCATACACATCTACTTGAAACCCCAAGTTAAAACCATAGTACAAATTCCTTTTCTTTTCAATTTTTTCTTTTTATAAGGAACAAAGACCTTAATAAAGCTATTAATTTTATCAGCTGGAAAGTCATTTGGCTGCTATGCATTTTGTATGCAGCTATATACATGCACACGTATGCCTAGAAGTATAGATATGTATATTTACAGTTACACCATGAATATTTAAATATACACTTACAGTTGTATATTTGTATACACAACTAAAAACCTATGGCTATGTTAGATTTGTATCAACGTCCATTTAAGTGGGGTCAATTTCACTGCTATTTAAAAGTGCTGTAAAAAGGTTGACCTTTTTCTTCCAGAAGCAAGATAAAGTTCCTCAGATGTCATCATTCCTTGAATGCATTGTTTATATCCCTTATAATTAATAGATAGCCACGTTTAGAAGAAAGGGTAAGCCAGATCAGGGCATACCCATAGGCTTCAAAACATGTCATACACCTGACAGCTTGCCAGTAAAACGCTGTAGTCACACCAAACAGTATTAAAAGGAGATTTCTGTGTGAAACTTCCTGTATGAAACTACCAGAGAGGCTCAGCAGGACTGTTACATGCATATTTCAGTTTGTTTGCTACAGAAGGCAAAAGAAATGGTATTGTTGATTCACCAATATAAATAGGAAAAGATTAAGTGCTCTTTCTTCAAAATATTCTCATGATACCAGGAGCCTCCAGAAAATCACTGGATACAATCAAGTTCCATGAAACGTGCTGTTGATAAACTTTACAGATCAGATAAGACAGAATTTTACATCAATCTCAGTTTTCAATCTTAATGTATTCTCTTTAGCGTGACAGATAATTATACATAACAGGATGGCAGGATGAATTTCAGTCTTGCAAAACAGAGATCACTTTAACATAATCAGTACAACTAAACATTTTCTGAACTTCCACTCAACAGAAAAGAGTAAGTTTCTTCACAAAAACAGAAGCTTGAGGGCATTTAGAGAATTTCTCAGACTTGGGGCACAGGGCCAGGGGGAGATTGCTCATTTAAGTTTTGTGGATCACCTAGGCATTGAAAACTGACAGAAGCATGAATTGTTTCTCTCATGTTTCCTTTTTTGGCTTCTCTTGAGACAGGCAGTAGTACCTGCTGCTGCTGAAGAAAAAAGAACTACAGACTGGTATCTCTGAAAATACAAATTCCTAAGAACGAAAATTAATTTAATATTTCAAGAATAACACCTTTTCCTACTTTTAATAATGCTTAATAAATTTTCATATTTTCAAAGCTTACAAATAAAGTTTACAAATAAACAAATCAATGTCACAGCTGGATGTGTTCAAATACATTTCTCTTCTAACCTTAGCCAAAACCAAAGAACTTACATTTACTGCAGAAAGTCTCTGTTTTCAATGTGAGAAGCCACATTTTCAACAAACAGATGATGAAAACGTCAACATTATTGAAAAGAGTTAACTGAAACTAAGCTGTCAAATTACCTTTTTCTCCTCTGAGGATATGCACTATAATACAAGTTTTTTTCTTGTCCTCATACTCAGAGCAGAAGAGGCAGGACTGGAACATGTCTGCTAAGTCTAATAAGGCCTCCTGCATATCTTTGTGATGGACATATTTCTGTGTTGTAGTCTGGGTCTTAATTCCTCAAATCCCTTGGGCTAAGCAAGAACTGGGCAGCCTCACAAACTTCCTAAGGGTCATTCCCAGCAGATGAAGTGGGACCAACAGGCAGCATTCACTAAGTCAGGCTGCAAACCATTGCACGTGCAGTGGAGCAGAACATGCATATATCCTGATGAGAGACACTTCTGCCACCAATGCTCTTCCCACATGGATAAAGGCGAAGCTGCCGTGTACCTTCCCACCATAGTACACCCACACTCATTCACTGCAGAATATTGATGCCAAAACGGCACAGAGTAACTGCTCAGAGACAAATTTTGTCTTTAAGCAGCAAAGGTATTTATTTTGTGCAA
>JAVJGJ010000061.1:12583039-12599721 GCA_035590215.1 Microhierax caerulescens
GAGCAAAACGAGAAAAAGAGCCTGAAACTATACTATTTCCAAGCTTTTATTAACTATCAGGCATGCACTGACAGCAAGACAGACAAGATGACAATTTTTAAAATAGTGCTTTCAGTAGCAAAAGAGTACTCCCTTCCTCTGACTGGCTTAACATATTGCATTAAAACAAATTTTAAAATAAAGAGAAATCACATCAATCCAGCAATTTCACAGGGAGTATCCAGATGCAGAATTCTTTCTTTTTTTTTATGAGGCTAAATTTAATGCACCCTTACCATGCACAGAAAAAGTTGTGAGATGAGAAGTGCTAACATTTTCAAACAAATCAGAGGACATTATAGAACATGATTCTTTTTGTTACTTGTGAAAAGAACATGCTCTTGGTGCAATTGATTTCACACATAAAAGGCAATGGTTTGAAAGACCAACACTGCTATTTTTGGCCAGTTAGTAGAAACCGATTTCTAAAGCTGATAGCAGCTCTGACAATTAATTACAAGCTAAAGATCAAGCATGTCAAATCCTTGAGAAATCTCTAGACATGAATCAGAATGACTCCCGAGTGCCTCAGTAGAGTTCAGAGGAACTATTCTATTTTTTCGGCTCATCTTTCAGTGTCTTTGAGCTGCAAAGATTATCAGCATGAATATTTTATGGCATAAGATAAAGGTAAACAGAGCCAGGAGATTTACAGTCTCCTGACTTTATGTAGAACAGATTTACCACTGGAAAATAACTGTTCAGTTAGGTACTCATGTATTACAGTCAGTTGAGTAGTGGGAAAAGATATTCACAAACAAGACGAAAATATATTGCAGTGTAAATTGCAATCTTATCCATCCATGTCTGCAAACTTCATTTTCCACAACCATGCCAGCCATTTCATACAGGCATCTTATGAATTTGAGTAGCAGTAGGGGTATACAAATATATTAAGGACAGAGAATCAGAAATCCAAGACCATAGCTGAGTTCAGGCTGAAACAGTTTTTTCTGTGAGCCAATAGCCACAAAGCTATAAGCCGGACATGACTGTCCCAAAGGAGGACGACTATATTAAATGTGCAATCTCCACTCCTCCAACAGGCCAAGATAATTAATGCATCTGACCATTTTGCATAAGAAATCCATTGAAATTGTTTGGTGTAATGGATTCATTTTGCCAAAATATAGGTTTGCACAGTAATGACTTGAAGTTTTCCACAATACCATAAACTACTGATTCTTCTGGAAAACAAAGTGGATTCCGACACACCATTAGGGCTTCCTGGAAAGAGACTATGTAAACAACACTAGGTAATTTTGAATTAGCCATCTCCAGGTTTCTTAAGACTGGAGAGAAAAGTTCGGATTCTGATTAAATTCAGAAATCAACACAGTAAAAGAGATATTAGAAGAGCTTTTAAGTAGACAGACTTTGACAGTATTTACTTATTTTTTTCCCTTCCACCCTCCCTGGAGTCAGTCACTTAAAAAAAACAAAACATCTTACAAAGCTTCTGCTTAGTTTACTAAGGCATATCAACTTTTTGACACTTCAATAATTAAAATCAATATGGAAAATACAAGACAAAATGGAAAATCTAGGTTCTAAAAGATGTTAACCAAGTCAAGCCAAGCTTTTAAAAATAAAGTATTCAAGAAGTCACCCCCAAAAAAATGCAATGAGGGGCAATTTATTAATTTCTATTTTTTCATTCTGTTCACATTCCCCTTTCCCTGCATAGTTACTGCTAAAACATTGGCATTTTCTAGCCAGCCACCTGAACAACTAATTCCAGTTTACAGGCATTATTAATAAGGTAAGTTTTCTTTACCAAACAGCACACCTTCTCCACCAAACAGCACACCTTCTGAAAAGAATCGAAGTTCACAGACACAAAGCAGGCCACAGCTAAATGCTGCGTTTTAAGATTGAGAGTAATCTTTTTGATTCTATAGTACTGGTGGGAGAAGCTACCCCAGTCATAGCAAGTTAATAGGCCTGTTTCAACTCATTAGAAGAAATGGGAAAAGGCATAAGATGACTCTCTTCTCTTCGACACCTTTCAGAAGTTATATGGGAAGCAATGAGATAAAAAGCTGGTGCAGCAATGTTTTTAAGTAAGCACATTGCTGCATCAGCACCACATTCCAGCCTGACAACAGAAAACTTTCTAAGGAACTGTGGCACATTAAATTTATAGAGCATTAATTTGTTTCTAGAACTAAGTAACTCTATTATCTAATGGTTTACACTAGAGTTTGGATTATGCTTTCAGGGAATAGACAAAGCACACTTTACCTTAAAGCATAAAGGGAACAAGCCTAACTGCCCAGCCACTCAAGCCTCCAAAACACTGGCTACACAAGAGTAAAAAAACGCATCCAAAGTACACACACACTAAAAACCACACAAACAAACCAGCACTGAAGCAGTTCTGGCTTGCTCCCATCCTCTGAAAGGCACATTGTACACAAAAGATTGCCCATTGAGATGGGTCTGAAACGTCTGCAAGACACAAGTTAGTATTTACATGTAAAAGACTGGCAGTCATAAGAGCTACTTCCAACAACAAAGAACAGCAATCCTTCATGCCTTGCTGATTCAGGACCTTGCAGTCCCACATAAAGTGCGGCAGTTAGCTTTTATTTTCCTCTCCCTATCCTAGATCTACTTACTATTTAATTGGAGCTCCGATACAAACATCTGTGCCAAAAAGAGGAGCTATTTCTGGAACAAACTTTCCTTGGCAGCTTTATATAAAATAAAACCATCCCTTAAACAGGAGACACTTTCCAAGCCATGAAGCTAGTTTTATTTCCCCAGGTGTAAATTTCCACAGCTATGCAAATGTTTCTAGAAGAAATTATGAAGTGCTAAGTTTTGGCAACAACTCAAGATGTTGGTCAGCTTTGTATGGAAATCCACAGCCTATTGGGAAACAGTCTAACAGAGATTAGGCAATGAAAATATGTAAATTTATTTTCACATCCCTGATGGTATTTAGAACAGATGGTTTACACCTAAGTTTGTAATAGTGCTACTGGAAAAGACAACTGTAGATTGAAGGAGGTAGTTCCAAGCAATAAAGGTAATAAAGAAGGGATGCATACTTAAGATTTATCATTTGCCATGCAGTGAAGAATACAACTGGCAGTTTAAACCATTTTTAAATTGTTTAATTTAAAAGACTGCCACACGAAACTGTTGCAGCTATGCCAACTAAGTAAACATCATACATGGTAAAAACTGTGCTTTGGAAGTAGTAATAACAGGTGGATTAAACATTACTATCTAAATAGTTTACATCCAAGTATGATGCTATGCTCTATCTGAGCATTTTTAACATTCTGTAAAATGATTAAAAACAAATACTTGAGGCAAAATATAAATACTGCAGGTGGGGTAAACAAAGCAGAAGGGAAAAACATTATCAAAATCCAAACTACTTATTTCTCTGAGCAGAGAGTTTTCTCAAATTAGGACTTTTGACTGCTGCACTTTCTCCAATATTGAAATCAAAACTGAAAGCACAGACAAGAGATGAAATACAAAATAAACCAGAAGACACTGAAAATCACATCTTTCACTTATGCAATTTGAAGATACATAATTGACAAGCAGCAGATAATCTTCTCACAATTAGCAGTTTTGGCCCAGCACCTGAAAAAGTCACTATGTATTTTACTGCTTAGTAAAAGGTAGGTCAGAAAAATCAACACCAAGATTCTGTTCAATTTTGACAGTTTTCTTAGAGTTAAAAGTGCTTTAATTGCTGCTCTTCCCCATCCTGATGTGGGATTGATATCTTAACAGTGTCCCTTTAAAGTCCTATTTTTAGATGATGAATTTCTATATAACCATATTTTGTACATTTTATGTATATTTTTTACTGCAAGCTAAGTTTAAAAAAGGGGGTGAAGCAACATTTAAGAAGGTTCAAAGCTAAGACAGCCTACTTTTGATCTATTCTTTACAGGGAAGTATCAGAAAATAAATATGCGCAATCTAGAAATAATTACTGCATCTTGGTTTTACCCTGAACAGTGGTTGGTAATATTCCCAAAAGATAGCATAAAGAAAATCTAAGCATGATCAACAGTTTAAAACCCTTTATAAGTTGAAGACCAATATTTTAATTAGAAGAAATCTAGATGACTAAAGCACTTTTAAAATATATATTAAGAAAACCACCCTGAGCTACCTTTGTTGTTGTTTGCTATTCTTCATCAAAATGACATTTATCCTCAGTTCTAAATAGCCAAAGTGCCTGACGCTCAAGTAGCTATTGATCAGTGTAAAGGATCGAGGTTACTGCAATCAAATTTCAGTGTCCCACAGTAAATTTCAGTTTATCATGTCATTTCTAATTGATAGTCCTTCATCTCTGAAAGTTATACATTTCTCTTCTGTTTTCTGAATACATTACACCAACATGAAAAGCTTATGAAAGTTCAAGAAGAGGTTTGACTGTTTCATAGAAGGAAAATCCATTGAGATGTACCGTATCTGCAGAAACAGACTTGGGAAGTCCCTGAGCTACAGATGGTGAACTCTGCCAGAGTACTTGAGAATTATCACATTTTTTTGGCTTTATACATATCTTTAATTATCTGGTGGGGGCCACTGTCAAAGACAGAATACTGTTTTAGGTGGAGTCTGGATCTGCCCCGGTAAGGCAAAGATTTTTATTAGTGTTATATTGAACTGTACTGATCAGTTTATGTCTATATAAATACCTGCATACAGGTTTGCAGTATTTTCTTATTCAGATAGAAGCCAGCACACACTGAAGAGAGACTGAAACCAACAGCTCCAATACAATGCAACACACTTCCAGTTTACCATCAGGTAAAAGCCAATCTACTTCAGTTTCTTATCCAAGAGATACCATACAAAACTGAAAGCAAGTTGACAAACACCAAATTCCAAGCATTTGCAGGATGTGGCAGTTCATCTCTCCAACACCTCCAATATTTTTAATAAGTTAGAAAGGCTAAAAAGAAATTGATTTCAGTTAAAGGAAAGCTGCTTACCATCTCATCCACTTGTATGTCATTAAGAAGCACACCTGGACTCTTCCAAACCCAGGATCCACCACCAATTCTCCTGTAAACCTTTGTGGGTTTTAGTCCAATAAACATTAAACTATCTTCTGTAAGTTAACTAATTTGCTTATTCTTTGTAAAGTTACTATCTACAACTGATTGTTTCTTTTCCATATGGGGAAATTCTTGAGGGAGATTTCAGACAAAAATCTTATAGACATAGCCTAAGAAACTCCCTGTACTCTTCTTATAGGAGAAAAATGTGGAGTTCAGAAGACTTGTGACATTTCAGATTAAATCCCTTCCACACCTAGGAAAGAGACTTTTTCTAATAATTAGTATGTTTTAGTTCTATATAGATTAAATCCAGTTTCAACAAAACATTCCTTTTTTATGGTTTTAGAATAAGAAAATCTTTTCATGCAAGGAAAAAATGCTCTTAGCCATAAGAAGCAAAAATTCAAGTCATAAACATGAGCTATTTTTAAGTTTGTCATTACCAGTGAAAGATGAGCCCCAGAGCCTTTTTTTATGTCACTATTTTACTTCCCCCCATCACAAAACACACAGAGCACTCTTCAGCCAAGCACTTGCCAAATAGTAACCCACAGAAACAAAGAGCATTCAACAAGTAAATACAAAACTGTATCATTTACATCTGGTTTTGTACAATACAAACAATATCATAGACTTTCTCCAACTTTGGATAAATATGCACAATGCAAAAGTCTCTAGCACATGTTTATTTGCTAATGGATTAGACCCCAAGCAGGAAAAAAAAACGATGATGATACCCAACACTAAATAATATAAAAACTTAACATTTACTGACTAGCATAGGCAGTATGTTGCGAAACTGCCCAAGAAAGTGGCAGCAAAACAAACTTCATACATGTATAACAACACAAACTCAAAAGCATCAAAAATATACCATATGGAGATACTACTACAACACCAAGACACCCCCCCCCCAAAAAAAAAAAAAACACCAAAAAACCCAAAAATCTCTGTTATGAATCTCCTATGACCACGTCAAGTTGTTTGGATTTAGGGGTAATTTTTCAGATTTGTTTAATGCCAGTGATGTTTCTATTCCAGACCTCAGACCCTTTCATATTATTTGTTATAATCCCCACACACACACCCATATTATGAAACACTTCTTCCTAAAGAGTAGTTTTCAGGCCCCTACTTTTAGCCTACTATCTTTGATAGAAAAGCCACAATAATTTGTTTCGTAAAACAACAATAGTCCCATCAAGTTTTACTCAACCACAGACCCAAAAAGCTAACGTATCATTACCTTATGCTCATTTTATCAGACATCTCCTACCATGAAGTACAGAGATGATACACTAGAGCATACCCAAAACTTTCTTCTGTTGTGGATCCACTTCTTGCAGTTGCAGGTATTTCCTCTTTGTAAAAGAAACAGCTTGATTGATTATTGGCTGTGCCTCATTTGCTTCAATATGAGGTTTTCTTGAGTACTGACTTAGTATTTCTTCAAATTTTAGCCTTGTAGGGGCTAAAATGAGATGGAGAATAAGGAGAAAGGCAAAATAAACACATCTGAACAAAAACTTAAAAAAAAACCCATGACCCACCAGAATTCTGGAAAAGTTTTCCTCGCAATAGTAAAGAACACGCATATGAAACAGAAGTTTCTAGAAAATCTGATAGAAATAATTTGAATTATTATGAATATCCTTTGGGTAACAGGTATTAAAGAAACCTATTTTTTTATGCTTTACAGAGACTAATTGTGGACACGTAAGATAGGAATCTATTGAAACAGAAAATAAAACAATCTTATGATATGTGGTAGACAGAGACCTTTTAGGGATCCCACAGTTACAAGCATAATTACTTAACTACCTTAGTGTCAGCTGCCAAAAACACGTGGGGAAACTACCACAGGTGCTACTCAGGGAAGCCAGGACCCAGGGGGGGTCTCTCCCAGGCAGAATGTGGGACAGCTGGAGCTAATTTAGAAGAATATCTGAAGATGACAGTCCCAGAAGGAAGTCGATACTGCTTGAAGAAGATTAGTCTCTAGTTCTTAATGGATTGCTTAAAATAAATGTACATTTATTTGCATATTTCATATGTAATACTTGCTTGAATAACTACCCAAAAAATGTTTTTGAAGAAAGTTTGTCATCTAACTAAGAACTTGCCATTAAAAAAAAGCTATTTTTTTCAAAAGTAAAATATTCCCTTTTTTAAGGAAAAACAGACTCCTCTAGAAGTATCAACAGTCTTCAGCTGTTTTACCACCTTAAAACTAGATTATTCTAAGTCATATCTTCATATGCTAAAGCTGTTTTAAAAGATTAATATAATGTTCTCACAATTAGCTAACATTGCTTTATTAGCAAAGACATCCTCCTTACTACAGGTTCATTCTAACCTTACAACATCCAACAGCAATGCTCAGCTTTGCCTTTGAGATAAACATCAAGGAGTTTTCTAAGAAGTCTTACTGTGAAAATAAAAGAATATAGAAATCCAAAATTGCTTGTGTTGAACATATTTTTAACTAGCGGTGTTTCAAAATCATTGCGTGAACTGTGACAATCTCATGGCATGACAATACCTACCACAGGGACAAATAATACTGAACACTATAATGTTAATTCTGTAACTCACATAAAACTTATTTTATATATACAGAAAACATTTTTTGTGGATCAGTATTCAAGAAATCCCTAGAGCTATTTTCTGTACAGGCTCACTCTTTCTCAGTAGAGGTAATAAATGTCTAAAGGGAATACACAATATTTTGTGCACCATGAAAGCGATAGGAGTGTGATTTGCCCTTTGTCCTCAAAGGATGGATGGTGATAACCTGGCAAATATCATCAATTTGTGAATCATGGTCATTTACCATGGCTCCTGCCTTTATGCCAAGAAACAGAGTCCCAACAAACCAGTTACACACTTCAAATTATGTCTTGCCTGTCAGTAAAGGTTTCCAAAACACTAACTGAAAATACTGGTAGGAGGGAGGCCATGCAGACACCAGCTACCACAGCTTTCAGATGCCTCTGACATGATTCATTCAGTACGGCCACACTCCACAATGTCTTTCCATAGAGATTCTCTTCAGGTACAAATCTAGACATTATGAGGAAGGGACTAATTCTCTACTGTATTTAGAATAAATCAGGAAACTTCACTGTGTTAATGGTTCATGTGCTCCCTCCATTTGAAACAGCCCCCACAAGACCAGGCAGAGAATTTTCTTGAACCACCTGGTGGTCAAACTACATAAAACTTCAAGTATGTCCTTTTTAACAGATTTTCTTATCACCCTACACTTATGAGATCTGCCTCCACTGCAGTACTAGCTATTTGGTCTCAACAATATTGCTATTCCCTCTTCCTTTTTCTTACCTCACTAAGCTCTTTCTTATCTCTCTTTATGCTCTGTTTCAAAGTGTGTTCAAATCAAGGCTTCTCTTTTTTTTTTTCTTCTTTCCCTCAATTGTGTTTAATTATCATGCTGCTTTTTTCTTTGAAGTCAAGGGAGAGTCCTTTTCAATGAAGATTTAGCTGGGCCTTTTATTTGAAGTGTTCCACCTCACTGTATCTTCAAAAACACTTTTTCCATAGGGACAGGGATGCATCCAAATAAAGGTTAATAAAAATGCAATCATTATGATATTATTAATTGGAAAAATAGGATCATATTTTTAGTGTTAATGAACTTCTATACACTAATCAAAATAAATAATATGAAAGGGTCTTAGGTCTGGAATAGAAACATCACTGGCATTAAACAAATCCGAAAAATTTCCCCAAATGTTAGATAAATAATCAGATATACTTTGAAATTCAAAAATGTTTCCAATGCACCAAAGTAATGCTGAATGAATTCCACCAAGTGAAATGAGAGCAGAGATTTATTTATTTGCACCTTTTATGCATGCAAAGCATTTTAGCTATATTTTCATCTTGGTTTTTAAAAATAATTCCACTTAAAAGAGAAGTTCTACTTCCCCAGATGTCAGTACCCAGTAGTTTATGCAACTTGCCTTGTACAGAGTTTTTCTTTCCACAGTGCAAGTCTGAAAGTACTATTCACTTTGACAAACCTGCACCTGATTGCACCCTAATGATGTGTCCTCAATCCAGCTCATGACATTGGTAAGATAAATGTGTGGAATGAGAACAGGGGCAGAACACTAATATATGTTACTTAGCTCAAAGAGATGCAATCAGACCCTTTCAATATTAGCTGATGTATTCTTGACAATATTATGAGGCAATTAAAGTCTATGTGTATTGGCTGATGGAGGTGAATTATGGTAAGTTCCAGGAGGCAATTGTCTGAACCAGGAGATGCTGATTAATTACACAGCAATAATTCATTATTAAGACAGTTAGGTCTACGTGTGCTCCACAAAGTCAGAGGGAGCAGTAGACAATAAATTGTATGGATACTATTTAGACTAAACAATGCTTGCAGCTACAGCTATAGAGTAACATATATACAGAGACAATAACATTTTCTTAGAAAAATTAGATTCTTAGAAGCATATTTACCAAATCCAGTGGGCTGAGTATCCCCATGTCATGCAATGGATGTATCAACATATGCACCGGGAGACCCTGCACTAGAAGGCTCAGTATTTCCCAAATCCACCTGCTTTCTATATAGAATAATCACCGTACACCTGAGGGTACAAACAAGGAACCAGACTGCATAGCCTCAGGCTTGTATCTCATGCCACTCAACTGAAGCAAACTACCATGAAAACACATAAAGGTTGAATCCAGCTTTAGAGACAAAGATCCATATGTTAGTACTGATGTTAAATGATTGAATATCATTTAAAGCAGATATTTACATGTTTCTCTTATAATCACATAAAAATCTTTTTTTTCAGGTGTCTGCAAACAATGTGTCTATTTCACAGCATTTCTGCCTTTCCTATTTCTCTATCTGGATCATACAAATGTCATCTTTGCTTACCATGACCAAATTGTTGCCTCTTACATGAATTGTTTCCTAAACAGTTTAAGTATTAGAGAAATGGATTACTGCACAGCACAAAATTTGAATTGTGACTGAAGTATTTTACAAAGGGAATTTATCATAGTGGCACTCCTTAGGAAATCTCACAATGTTTTAAATTTCACTGACATTTCTCACTAACAAAACAGCACCTCTATTTTATCAGTGATTCTAAGATACAAAATTTCCACAGAACTTGTTCTTTCCTTTTGGTGTCAGAGGGTTTTCCTCAAAGTCCTTTCGTGTTAAAAATTAATTGGCTGATTACGTCTAACAGACTAAATGTATTAGGGAATACGTGAACAGTAATCTTCCCAAGAAGATGATTAAGACTCTCCTCCCAAAAGTCTTGATTAGCAATTTCAGGTTACTCTGAACCTCTCACCATCTTTGATTTCTGAACATTTCCTTTAATCTACCCTTTAATCCAGTTCGTGTATATTACTGCAGTCTTATTTTTTCCCCTTTTTGTAACAAGCACAGCTCTGAACACCTGAATATTTCCATTAAGTAACCTTCTTCTGGGAAAGTCTTTTAACCAGAATCTTTGTTTGGATAAATTTACTTTAATAATGTGTCCACCGCAGAGTCAAAGTGCCCTCTGCCCAGAATTCTCTTCCTTAAAAGCATGGACAGGTGCATGGATGATCCCTGTGCCTTGTAAAGGTCCAATGCAATTCACCTCAGGATACCAAACAGTTCTTACATCTAACAGCGGATGTATTCACATAAGATGAGAGAACTTTTCTCTAGCAATCATACCCTACTCCTTAACAGATTCCTTAGGCATTTGTATTAATAAATTTTAAGCTGTTTAGCTCATGACACTCTGAGAATGCCAACAAACTGAAATTACTGTTGCAGCATCCAAGCTCTTTAGCTTAGCTTTCTTCCTACATTATTGTGCTTTTTAAACAATTTCTGAACAAGATGACTAGAAATGGGCAGCAATCTCTAAATCATCCATGAAAATACTATGTCATGCAATATATTGTTTGCCTGTCTATCTCCCTGAGTAAGAGAAGTCAATGCTTGCTTAAACAGGCATATACAGGATAATGGGAATGGTTCTGTTCCCAAGAGCTGCCTCCTTCTCATCTCCTTATTTCACACATATGTTAGAGGTCTTCATTCAAGAGCTTTTCTTTCAGTCAGCTCTTTAACACTCTAACTTTTTCTCATCTCATTATGTTCAGGTAACTAAACTTAGAGTTATCGGAGGTTTGTTAAACAAAGGCATAAAATAATAATGTTATTATCTTCCAGGCTATTAGGTAAATCAAGCAGGTTATTCTGTCTAATAAAATCCAGGTCGTCTTGACCAGTACACGATAGACATTTACTTAAGGAAACGTTTGACAAATAAGAAATTTTTTGGTTTTCCTGGTCTTCTGGGCATAGTGGACACCACATAGAGCTATTAAAGCTCTAAAAACCAGAGCAGTACTAAAACATAATGCTTGTCCCAGAATTGTTTCTTACTCAGCAAGAGAGTCGGAACAACTAAAAGATGGTCTAGAATTGTTTAGATGCCAGACATTAGCACTGGGCAAACGGATGGATTCTATGAAAATGTCACAGCTGCCAATATTAGAGTTAGGTTTGAAAAACCCATTTTCATTATAACTCTCCACACAAAACGTTGAGGCCTATAATTTCCAACTGGATTCCTCTCTGTAAGCTGAAGTTGAAAATAATTTCCTTCTGTTTTAAATGAGAAATCCAAACAAATAAATATGCAACATATAAAAATATTTGGAATATTTTAGGAGAAATACGGAATACTATTTCACAGGCACATCAAAAGAACACACATTGAAAGGCATTTTCTGTAGTGGTTATGAGCTTTCTCCATTCCTGTCATGGCAATGACTGTAGCAGACATTCCTTGGCAACTTTCTATAGAAAATAATGCCCTGCAGTTATTAAAATTATTTTCAACCTTACATTTAACAGCCATATTACAATATGCAACTTCACAATGGAGCATTAGACAGGTTCCCACACACACCAGACTGAATTGGTAGAGGTCCAGCAACACAGCATGGTGAAGCCTATTAAGATGTTGCTAGCTCACAACCAGAACCAAATTTATAGGGTTGCCCTTATCTACTTAGAATCCTTACAGGACTACAACATGTGAATGCTGTCCCATTTCTTTTTTCTGAGCTGTCTTGCATGAAATGAGTCCTAGCACTCATATTACTCTCTCCAGAATTTTTGGCTTTGACATCAGTTTGCTTGGTGCTGGCTTGAAAAGCACTGAACCTATATTAAAAGTTATGTTTAGAATATTTAATTGGATAAACTTAGTGCCATATTAGCATGTTTGGCTTTTTGAATTTAACTTTTGTCTCATTTTAAAATATAATGTGGATAAAGAATAGGGCCTATACTTGTTTACTTCCTATTAGATAAAATTTCTGCATTCTGTGAATGCTTCCTCATTAGCTTTTCTCTGCTTGCCAGACTTAATTTATTCACTTTAAAAAAATAACAAGATTGAATACAAGCCCATAGCTGAGCTGAATGTAATTAAACTGGCAGTCAATTAATTAAAAGCAGAATTTACAGTCAATATTCTAAAAGATTAAAAACATACTTTTTTGACACCAATACTGAGTAAAAAAAAAAACTTGAAGAAAAAAATTGTTGTCCCTTGACAGTACAAGAAGTTTCTCATTATGGTAAATATGCATTGCATTTTTTTTTTTTTTAATGCATGTCTAACTTCAGAAACATCATGTTTTTAATACCACCAGCTACTTTCACCTTAGCATTAAGAAGTGAAAAAGTAAAAACCAATTATTACACTTAGGTACAGAATCACAGTAAAATGATACCTGGCAACAAAGAGAAGTAAATAATCAGGCCCTAAAATCATGATATCTTTATTGTTCTGCAGTGAGTTTCAGAAAATGCATTTTACTTGGAATGAAAAGAGTGAAATACTAGTAAGACCTAGCACTCTTATTACCAGTGTGCAGCAAACCCAAAATCTTTTACATTTTTGCAAAAAGGAAACATGAATTAGATTGGCACTTGTCAACTGTCTGATTTTTTTTCCTTTATTGAAAAATTGTCATTCTATTTTTTCATGAAACATATGACAGGTTAGATATAAAATCCCATGTATTCTTTATACTATCATTTCATCAAACTCACTACAGTTCTCAGTCCAAATATTTCACTTAAGATAGAAAGCAGTGAACATTTAATTTCTCTATAATCATGCACACATCAGTTCCACCTCCCTGCTGAAGTAACAGCTCTTTGCATCCCAGAATGATTCCAGCTGACGTGGTTACTACCTATGGATCCCAGTACAAGATCAGCAGAAGTTTTGAAAATTACACTCAAATGGGCAGTGGAAAGGTCTGAGAGAATCTGAATGGATTAAGAGCTAGGATGCAATTAAAAATGAACTTCATGCAGCACTACAACACCTTTTGTGTACAGCTGAAATAGCAAAAACTGTTATTTAATAAACTGCAGTCTATCTTCTGGAGCTGGTCTATTAACGTTATTTCACAGGAGAGGGAGAAACAAATGTGGGTTTCAGTGAGATCTACCTAGAAAGAGACTTGAGATTTTGGTTCAATTACACTAAGTACTTATTCACTGAGTTTGGCAACTAGCATGGCTAAACAGCCAAGTAGTAGATAGAGGATTTCCACATCACATATTTGAGTCCATACACCTAACTGGATCCAAACCATACTTTCTCTCAGCTTATTAAAGGGATAGTAATATTTTCTGGTTTTGCATACAAGTTGTAATATCAATATTTACAAATCAAATGCCACATGTATACAAGTATCTGGAAAACATTTTTGTGTGCAAGGCATTTTCACATTTCCAGTATACTTAAAGAAGCTGCTAAGGACCTATATTATTCTGTTCTATTCTAGAGAACTGGAGAATTAGAAAACATTGACAGATAGGAAGAAATTTTGTACAGGTGGCATCCTGGACACTATACCAACTCTGGATAGTGAATTTAACAAGTCATCCATCATCAAGGCTACAAACTAAGTCTTAATATTATTGAGAATTTTGCCTACTCTAACCCCTTCCAATGCACATATAAATGTTAGGGGCTCTGAGAGGTTCAGAGAGATGACAGGCTTCCATTTGTAACCCAATTTGTTCAGTGAGAATTTAGGAATACCTGTTGAAGTTTCACCTTATGTAATTATGTGAGCCTCCTAATGTCCATATCATAAAGAAAAAATACAAGATAGGAGGTTAAAAAGAAATATTGGGCATGCTGTTTCATCAGCTGTGGCAGGTACTCTGTGCTGGCTAGAAAAATAAAACTGGCAATTATTGAAGAATTATAACGTATTAAAAACATACAGGGACATATGAGGTAAATAAATTGTAATTGCTGTTACCTGACGTTGTGATTTCACCATATACTCTGGGTGAACATCCCTCCTGTAGCAAATCACACCATAGAACCTTTAATGACTGCAGAAGCCAAGACCAAAACTTTACTTCCCACCTAAAAATATGGTACAATCAGAAGCACTCTACCTTCCAGCTCTCACCGGTTCATTGCTGACTCATACGGAAAAGTGCCACCTACTGAATCACTGACACTTCTGCCAGAAGCATTTGCTGTGTTCCTTACTGACCTTGTATGCAATTCAGAGCAAGTTTGCCTCTCCTTAATTTACAAGCCAGCATAAGGCTGTCATGCCAAATGGTGTCCACATAATCAGCAAGGAATTACAGCAAATCACATTCCTATTCCCTTTAACACTTAGCAGTAGCACACTTCAGCCACAAATTATGTAGACATTTCTCCCTCAGATTCAAGAGATACTAGAAATTAGTCACTGCAGCTTCTAAATACAACAGGAAACACCTTTTGTATAATACAGAATTATTTATGTTTAAAAAGCAAATAAAAGTGCAGTTCTACAAGGTTCTTATCTCCTCACTATGTCAATTTTCTGGAAAAATACTTTGCACTGTATGTCATCAGTTAAACCTAAAAATGAGAGACAAGGTTACTGAAAAGCCAAAGGTTTTATATAATTGCACATAAATACATATATAGCTTTCCATTGTGTTTAACTATGACCCATTTACTCAATTAATGCTGATGAGTGCCCATACAAAACTAAATTTGCAGTCTGCCTTTTGTTATTCTAAATAGTCTAAAATGTTGGTTATTCTGGGTAACCATCAAATGCAAACTGCAGGAATTTTGCTATGAAATCTAAAAATTATTACAATATACGCAATGTAAATTTTCAATGAGCTTTGCTTTGCATTCAAAAATGCAGCAGTTCACAATTTATGGCAACAGTAGCTACATGGCATGGTTGATAAAACCATATGTGAAACAATTATTACAGAATTTTATCATGCTCATCCAAGAAACTTCCAAGATACCTTCCTATATAGAGAAATTAATACTTTTAAATAATCACACAAAGAAAGTAATCAACAATCTCACTTCACACACTGAATTTCTGGATCATTTGCTTGCATATATGGAAAAGCTCTTAAACATACCCTAAGAAAATAGACCAAGTTTCTTATTAGTGCAAATGTGGCAGAAATGTATGACCTTTGTGCAAATTTATTCCTCACAGCTACAGTCCTTCATGTGTTCCACTGCCAGTTTTAGATTAACTACTGGTTTGATGTACCAACTGACCTATTTGTTGTAAATGCATTCTCTTTCTTGTGGAGTTTAGTAAGCCTCTTGTCAGTTAAATAACTTATCTATGTGAAATTTCCTCCAGGATTTTGATCGCCTAGGATTATTGTCCACAAATGGAGCCCGCTATTCTGTAACGCTGTTCTATGATACATCAAACAAAATGACATTTCAGAACCATTACTTTTAGTATAAACACTTATTGTATATTGCTGAGCCTACAACGAAGTCAAAAGTACTTCTTATTCATTATTTAAGTAGGAAGATGCACAGTATACTTTCATCCCTAAGTTTTTTGAAAGCAAAAAGTTACATATTAATAACTGGCATCTCCCAAAATTTACTTGCTGTACCTTGGAGACAATTGGAGAAAAATCCTGTATCTGCCTGAATATTTCCACGATCTTATCACTAGAGCTACAAGCCATGAAACAGCAAAGAAGAAATCAATACACAGAAGATACCATCAACTTTGTAAACAGTTCTTGTTAAATGCCTCCTCTCTGCCCCAGCTGCTTTAAAATTACAGTTGAGTTTCCACAAAAAAGTAATATTCCACTCAAGTATGAATTCTCAAACATAAAATGTATAATTGGTCTATTCATGTAATAGGCAAGAAAAAAGTAATCCAAAGCATTGTTACTAGTATATTTTTTTTAATTTTTTTTATGTAGCATTCAACGAATTAGCCAAAAATCATTATCTACACCAGGTTATATATTATTTCAGTAATACAGCACAGGCCAGATTCAACATTCCTTGAAGTCAATGACAAAATTATTAAGGTAATTCTTGAGCTATAACTATAAACCAGGGCTGCATCATGACTTCTTAAATAAAGGAGAAACACTCATGACATTTGGATGTTATAAATTTCCTGAAAGAGACTGAGGAAGGGTTGATTATATAGAATTTTGTTATATGACCAGCAGAGTTTATAGTGATAAGTCGG
>JAVJGJ010000061.1:12604118-12622279 GCA_035590215.1 Microhierax caerulescens
AACAATACTATCTTTATTGCCCTTTTAAAATGTAATATTCTGAAGTGCAAAAAATAAACAGGAATTAAAGCAGCATTAGAGGAAAGTAAAATGAACAAAGAGCTACTCTTATTAATGAATGAAAAACAGCTAGATTCAGCTTCTAGTTAATGATTTTTTTTCCTAATGTCTTCCATTGTTCTCCTAGGACTTGTTTTAAAGCTAGATATCCCAGAGTTATTCCATGTATTTTAGCAAGGCAACACATCAAGAATGAGTTTTAACTAAGTCATTATCTGAAAATTTGCTAAAAAGGAGCAAGACAGCTTTTCTGCTGTAACCAGCAGCACAGATAGGAAAATGCATGTGCCTTCCTCACTCCTATCTTTAAAGTACCTCTGGTCTTGTCATCAATATCAGGTTGTTCCTTTTCCTCTTTCCTTGCCATTTTCCCCAGAAAGAACGAAAAAATTACTATCGTCCACGTCAGCTTTGCAGTGAGATAGGTAGTGATGGAAGACAGCTACCTGAGCCTTAAAAATTTATAGCTCAGTACCTTAATCCTATGCAAATCCTTCATGAGGACAGGTACATTCTTTCAGACACAAAATGGCAACCTGAACTGCATTAGAAAATCTCTACTCTCTCTCCTTGAATGCACAGCGCCCAATATTTTGCTCTGCACCTATTTGTTCAAGCAGTCAAACCTCAAGACTTTCTCTTCTAGCAAATAGATGCAAACCAGGAAAAAGGAACTAATAAAGAGGGCTGTAGGAAGCATTAAAAGGAGAGAATCTCCATTTCCCAAGACATTATCATTCTCTGATTGTACCTCAACACATCCTTATTTCATCCTTCCTTAAAAAAAAAAAAAAAAAAAAAGTGGGGGTTTTACTAGCATGTGCCATTATTGTTAGTAGGGGAGTTAAAGAAATGTGCTATATTTCACCAGTACCTGATTTTAAATGCTTGTTCTCTTCCAGACTCACCGTTAAATCTATTTTGCATCTTCAGTTTGGTTTTAACAAACAAGATGGCTCAAAAGATTAAAAGAAATATCAACCCAAAACTTCCAAAACTGAATGCGACCTTTGCAGATCACATCCTGTTTTACCAGCTGCTTCATCAACATCTGTGCATCTAAGACTATGGAAGTCTAAGAAACTCTGAAGGACACAACTACTGCTACTTTTCATTCCACTACAGTAAAAAGTCATTAAGAGGTTAGAGGAAAAAAGACCATGGGAAAAACAGTCAATGAAAGTTTGAGTGGTAACATGATACAGCACATTAATGACTTTAATGGGGAAAAAATTAAATTTGAGCTTATAAAAGCCTTCTCTTATTCCTTCTGTAACACCTCCCCATGACTTTACCATCTGTACATTGACATACAAGTAAAAATACATTAATGTGTTGTGCCAAGGGACTTACGGATTTGTAGTAGCTGACTGTATCAGCACCATATTGAGTACACCCCTTGGACATCCTTTAGTTGTGCACAAGCAGCCAAAGCTTAATCTTTCTCCCTTCAGCTGTTTCAGAGCCATGCTGACTCAACCAACCAAAGGGTAAAAGTATTTTCATAAAACATTTGTTTGACCTAAAACAAAATGTGAAAAGAAATCGGGATAGTTTGAGGGAAAGAGAATTTAGAATGATCTTTCCTCAGTAAAGATGTTATTATACATCCACTCAGCTCAAAATATGCAAACTTTTTGTGCATTTTTCTTTCATTTCTCCAGCGTTTTCTTTGAATAAGCTATATGGACTCTCAAGAAAAATTGAAGATTACTATTTGTGTAAGACGTACTAGAAAACAACATGCTTTCTACATAAAATTTAAAATTCCAGATTTTGTCTACATTCAAATTCTATTTTTAATATAACAATTCATAGCCAAGTTGTCCAGCTTTGGAAGTGTGGCATAAGGTATGAAATATACTTTGCAACAGCATATGTAAAGGGAAATTTGGAAAACACCATTCCACCTAAGACTTGTATTTATCTACCTTTGTCACAAATGAGCCTCTAAAAACCAAGATTACTATGATTATCAGCGGCAGAGCTGGAAAATTAGGCTTATTCCCAGAAGCTGAACACTATAGAGAAGTCCATGCTGCACTCAAAATTTCACCTCTTGATGGACTGGAAACTTTTGTGTAGAAATATTGTATGATACTGTCAGAACACAAAGAAACTTCAATGGAAAATAAGAAGAGAACAAATATGAAAAAATATTTATAAATATTTTAAATTGCCCTGACCCAGAAACTATAATAAATCCTTTTGTTGTAATTCACAGCAAAATATTTTTACTAAGAAAACGGTTTATATACAGACTTTAACTGAGGCTTTCACCAATCCAGGTGATGAGAGAGAGTTACTGTTAGCGAATGTTAAAGCTAGGGGTATACTCTGCACTCCGGCAAACCACTGGGCATCAGGAGCATCTCTGATCTCAATGTTTTTCCCCATGTAGTCCTCCTAGAATTTCAGACTAATTCAGCATATGGTAAGGACTAGAGCCAAGCAGGGAAGATTTTGATAGCCTTCTGTGTTTGACAGAGGAACAAAGGAGCCCTTTTAAATCTTTACACATTAGTCCTGCTTTTACTGGTCCTGAGTTACCTACATTGCATAAAATTTCTGATTTGGGGGCTGAAATCAGAACTGCAAAATCCTGAAAACCAAGGATGCAGTGTGTCCTTGACAGTAGAGAGAAACATCAAAAGCTAGTACACTTTGTGCCAAATTGAAGGTTTCAAGTACAAAGATCTACCAACAGAAGAGTTAAAACAAAGAAATAAAGCATATCCACAACCCAGGGGTTGGAAATTATTCATTAAAATAAGAAGTCCCCAGCCCCTGATATTGCTTTGGCTTTCTTCCTTTTTGACCTTATTATGAAACAATTTATAAAATCAAAATAGTGTTATATTTCAGAACTTTTTTAAATTTTAATGCCAGCACTCATAATAATTATAATTTGCTTTTCCAACATTCTTTCAGAAGAAAAGCATATTAAAAATTATCATAATAAATCCACTGGAGGATTATTGTTGCACTGGAATATCAAAGAATTTAGGAAGTATTGAGGATTTATTGTCATATGAAACACTGAAGTGTTGATGATATTAATCTGAAACTGAGTGTTCTTCTCGATTAGATGTTATACATCAGTCTGACAGTCTTAATGCTTTCTGGTTAAACTAATAAATGAAATCAATTTTAAGTTACATTACTCAGTACGCCTGCTAGTTAATTTAGAAATAAAATTATTTCCTTATAAATTTTAAATTATAAGCTATAGATGTGTAAGCACAGTACAACTGTTTATTTTGCAGTGTGCATTGTATTACGAAACCAGTTAAGGAGTGTGTGGAACTCCCCTTCCTGCAACATGAGAAAATTATGGGAGTTATTCTTCTCAGCTGATGTTCCTTCTTCTAAGAAATTTTGTAGTTCAAAGTGATCAAGACATTTAATACCTGAATGACCTTACTGATTTAAGTAACAGTAGTATTCAGATGCTTACAGCCAGGCATATGTATGTAGACCAGATATGGCTTGCTGACAGAGCCTGCAGTACTTGCAAGTCTATGATTTTTCAGAAAAAAAAACTTTAAAGCAAACCTAAGTGTGCTTTTCAGCACAGATGTAAAATATTATGTGCATTGTTGCTTCATGTTGTCTCTATGACCAGATGATGATATCTATACAAAACAATAGAAAATTCATCAAATCTTTTGCTCACATGGCTAACTTAAGACAGCAGCATTCGGTATCATTTAGAACTTGATGACCCTCAAAACTAATTGTTTACCAGTAGATTCATCTCATGTTTTTTAGCACTCATGACTCAAACACAGCAAGAAGAATCACATCTGTATTCAAAGATGAAGAGTCCTTGTTAATTCTTCATTTATCCTTACTAAAAACCCTAGCAAACTAAGCTTTATATTGTAAATGGTTAAGCAAAAGGAGAACACTAATTTTCCTAAGAGCTATTTAAACTCAGGGAAAAAGGGAAATAGGAACCTCAATATCATTTTATACAACACTACATAAAATGGCTTCTCTATTGGAATAAATTTACTGTCAGCCACGGATCTGCCCATTGCACTTTACAACTCCTTCAACAGGACCGATTTTGGATCTATTTACTTTATTGTTTTAATACTGAAATGAAAGAAGAGTCAGTTAAAAAGCTTACTGCTTGAACATTAATGTTCTTATGATGCTAAGTGAATATAAGAGAGAATGCAACTCGCTTCAGAAGGTGGTTACTGGGTAACTGGTTACTCTAATTCACACTCAAATAAGCTGGTTCTCCCAAATGCTTCAAAATAAAACACATTTTAAATGAGAGTCTAGTGACTTATTCCAGTGTTTAAATGCATGTATGCACGTGAAAAACTTCTATTAGCATTAAGAAAAAGTATTAATACATTAATATATTAATACAAAGGTGTGTATATTTCCCTTTATTTTCCAATACAGTTCAGAATACACAGTATGTACGTATATGTATTGATAACACACAAAATGCTGTTGGCTGGATTAACCTGTAGAAAGCATACAAAAAGCAGAATGACTAATGCTTTGATCTTAGATCTCTCAAATCTTATTCTTAAAAAACCCAGTCAACGATAGTATTTGATAACATGGTTCAGAAGTATATCAAAGTAAAATATATTTTCTTATTTCCCTTTTTATATCAGCTACAAAACCATCCAGATTCATTCCAACTGGATATAATGCTAAAGAGATTGTAGAGTGCTCAATATGAATGCATATCTATATTTTGTTACTGGAGACACTGCTCATTTTCTTAAATGAGACTGCAGTATTATTGGAATATTTCAAGGGTCAAGCAAACATTTTCCCCCTAGTTTTCTATGTATAAGAATTCAGGCTGATCTTGAGCTTTGGTTATGGACATACTTGAGTTTAATGACATTCTTCTTCATTGAAAGCTAAAAGAATCATCTTCATTTCTGTTAAGATCAGATCTATTTCAGATGCCATTTATGATACTGAATTCTTATTAACCCAAGTTACAGCAGTGTTTCTTCAGCAAATACTGAGCTCTTCCCTTTGCAAAAGGTACCCAAGAGGAGCTGATAATGCTGTAATTATCAATGCCAAATGTACACAAAACTACGGTCTTTTAAAGGCACAGCAGGATGGCATGGTCAATACTACATTAGATTATCAAACAAAACATCTTTTGTTGGTATTGTGTTTTGGTTTTTTACTTCACCCTTCTATACCATAAGTACCTATTTTGTAAAATAAGGTTATCTATGCTGCCTTCTGTTGTAAAGCACTGGCAGATGAGAAAAAAAAAGAAACAGCATGTTTCCACACTAAGATTTTCTCACATGTAGACATTTTTGTTATTATTACAATTCCTTACTTCTGTATCTACTTAACTGGAACTTAACCAACATAAACCTAGAACACCTCAGGACACTATACATAGTCACAGAGAGTATGTCATGTATGTTGTAGTGCCAGAGAAAGATTCCACAGAGCATTTCAAGAAATATTTTAAGTGTGGTTATGTGTGTATCCACAAGTTCAGTTTTCATTGTTCTATTACTGAAACCCTTACACTGGCAGAAAAAAGTAAGACAGTAACTGCAGTATCATCTTGCACTAGCTCTGAACTTTTCTTCCACTTACAGAAAAGGGTGGTGTTTACTGCCATCTTCAGTACTGCTTGTTTGTATTTAACCCACTCCACATTGTTCTCTAGAGTATGGATAGTAATTACTGAAAACAGAGAGAATCAAGTGTTCTCTACCAAAGGTAGAATAAAAACATAGTGATTAATTTTTTCTCATTGATAACTAGACCTGGGAAAAGCATTTCCAATATAAAAACAAGCTCAAACTTCATTGAATCACACCAGAGATTTCAAGAACTCAAAACATGTTTCATTTTTCATTTTAAAGTCAATTATACAAACACTATTATTTCTAATACAGTCAAAATACTGGAATGTCAGAAACCTTGTAAGAAAGAGCATGGACTCCAGTACAGTACTTAGGACATTTCTCAAGCCAACCTGAACTCTAATACAGTTGACATTTATTTTTAAGACAATGAAACTTTGAACCTATACACACAATAGCATCCTGTTCTGCAGCATTTTCTGACAGATTTAGTCCACAAACTTGCTGAAAAAGAAATTTTAAATACTTTCATTTTACATATACAATATGAAATACTGGGGGGGAAAAAAGCTGTGTATCTTGCAAGAAAAAAATATCAAGAAAATGTTTTAGTATTTGCCATATCCTTTTAAAAATAAATGAAAAAAGAGCTGCAAGTGACTAAAAAAAAATCAGAGCAAGGACATCCTATTATATTTTTAAAAATGCTAATAAGCTCAAACATAATAGCTCTTCCAGGTCTCAATGTAAGAACAGCAGAATTCTAATTGCTATGAGCAATTATTAATTTATATTAGCAGCTGAGTGTGTATACACTAATTATACATATAATTACGCATTACATTTTATGCATTCCAATTAACTAATTAGTCTCCAGAATTCTGAAATGATTATGATTTCTCACTACTTTTTCTGAATACTTTTAGAAGCTTGGTGTCTAATATGGATGTCACCAATGTAAGATCGATAATACAAGAGTGGGTTCATGCAGAAGAAAACAATGCAAGTAAACGTAGTTGAACAATAGTAAATAAAGACAAATGCCTGAGCAAGTCTATATTTATGTACTCCAGATTTGTGACAGCTCACTTAGGCAGAGCTAAAAGAGGCACAATTCTTGACCAATTTTATGCTATGGCAAGAACTATTGCAAGAGGGCCAGGAATGCAGATTATCATAATAAAGAAACCAAATAACTATATTGATTATGGATCAGAGTTAATGGCTGCACTTCTCATACTGGAGTTCATTTCAGGAGTCTGACAATCTATAGGACAGAAAGTCTGGCTCTCAGGCTCACAAGAGATTGTCTCAGCTTTTGGCTAGGGGAAAAAAAACCCCACATCAATTTGCATGACCTTCTTCACATTAACAGTGTCATGGTTTATTACTATCTTGAATCCGAATTACTTGCATATAACCAACTTAAGATTTCTCAAATTATATCCAGACTTAACTGGTAAACAATTTACTGCATCTCTTACTATAAATGTTATAGGGTTTTTGCAGCTGCAAATTTTACAAATACAGATTGTAATTTACCTCCAATTTCCAGCCTTTCCAAAGCTGAGTTCCATTTGTACTCAGGACTTCCATCTTATGTTTTGTACATAGCATGTGAAAATAACTATATGATGCATTCAGTTCCCTTTATTTTTATAGACCAAAATAAAAATTCCAACTTTGTCACCATTGGAGATGTGGTACTCAGAGGGGCACATTTCCTCCATGAGGAGCACATCTCCTTCATTTCTTGACTGTTTGCTCTCTTCCCCTTGATACTCATCCTATTTTTCAAAAATCCTTATGCAGTGATTTGACTATTTAATTGGGATGTCACCAATACTGATAGCAAATATCCTCCCTGCTGCAACTGAGTTTTCCTCTGCTTTAGCATCACTTGGGGGGATCTTTGCCAAAGTGTCACACCAAATACTCATGTTGAATTTTGAAGTATTGTTCAGAAAGTCCCTTGTAACCAAAAAAAGCCCCTTTTAATAACCAGCTTTCTTGTTTCCAGGGAAAAAAAAATTTCCATGAGGTATTAAAAACCATTTTGTATTAGTGCAGCTCACTAAATGGTCCAATTATTCTGCATAACTGTTTCATCTTTCTCATTTACCAAGCCATTTATTTTTGTCATCCATAATATTTATCATTAAAATGTTACAATTATTTCTAGTTCAACAATGAAAATATTTGGAGATCCTCTGCTGGTCTTGGCAGATGATCATGTTTCCCCACAGACACCTATTTCTGTGATCTCTTCTTAGCCAGTTCTTAACACATTTCATATGAGATAAAGTACCAGAGTGGTTTCAGCTTTGTAAATTAAGAAATCACATGGTATTTAGATTTTATGAAAATTTATGAAAGTTTTTTAACCTTTAAATATCAGAATTTCTCCCCCTAGTCCACAGCATTTATTAAGATGCTTTTGCAATATCAAATGCTGTTACTATCTCTAATATTCAGTAGCTTAAAAAGGGTAGTCCTACAAAGACTTACAAACTCAGTACCACTGACACTACATCACCATAATTTTGAAAGCATTTGATTTTGCTGTCTCAAATGACATTTCAACAGATGTCTCAAAATAGCTATGGTATCAGGAGCTGACAAACATAGTCTGTAATATGTGAACCTTAGACAAAATCATCCATTTAATTCTTGAAATTAATTCATATTTTAAACTCCCAATAAAAGTACCTCCTTAATTATTTATTCATTCATGTTTAGGGCATGTTATCCTCTAATAGAATTTAGAATTTATAAGATACAGATTTGTAGCAATTACAATTTTCAAGGGTTCTTCTACAGGGACAGTGCAAGCTCTAAGAATCGTAACCGAAACTGATGCACATACAGAACACATGGAATACCACTGCCTTGGCTAGGAAGAGAAGATGTACAAAAATGAGGCAAACATTACAGCATACTTCCCAAAGCACAGACTTCAGGAAGGCAACACAATCCAGCACATCTCTGTGAGATGATCCAGGTTAAAACAAGGTTATTCCATATATGGAGTTGATGCTATCCTAGTGCAATTACAGGGAAAACAGTGCTGTCACCTCTGGAGACACCTTCCCACTCCTTCACATTCCTGTTTTGGCACTGATGATGTTCCAGGTGCATGTGTATTTTATATGTGTTTGCATACATGTATAGCAAAACCTAATAAACTAAAAAATTAAAAAAAACCAAAAAACTAAACAGGGAATAATGTACAGGTTTACATTCCTTTGGATCTTCCCTATAAAATCTACCTCTGAATCTTGTAGTCTTTGAAATTACTTTGTTAAATTCTCACTTGTTTTGTTATATAACAAGGTGTCCACTGTCATTTATTTTCTGTCCTTCATTCCTGGTGTGAGAAGGCCTTTTGAAAAGCTAAGTTTACTTAAAGGATTTTTACATACATGTGTGTGTGTATATATATGGCACCCATATGACTTTTCAGGAAACTGACTTGCAACTCATGAACCCTTGTAATTACTCTGTAAATGACAGCAGAATTTGACTGTATAAGCTACACATTTTTCTGGGCAATTTACTTTGAACGTGAGGGAATTCTGACACCTTATGGCTGTTCCTGTATATGACCTACAGTAAATCCTGAATAAGCACGGCCCCAGCATTAGCAGAAGCAAAACAACATGCTTAAATGCTGTTTGGATTCCTGTAAGTTAATTTACTCTCTCACACACTTTGCATAGAGTCCCCTGATGCTCAAACAAAATTAGCTCAGTGTTGTTCTGCTAAAGATTGAAGTTTTATGATCCTTTCTGTCCCCCTTCTTGATTCACCTTGATTCTTGACTCAAGCAGCACCTCGTGTTGTTAATTGGCATCTGTCTCATCACACCCATTCCGAACCAAGTCAACAGGTATGGCAAGTACATCTATAGTACATGAGCACTAACCACATCTCCGCATAAACTGTAAGCAGTGTCTTGTACTAGTACTTTAAATAATTATTGAGCACACTTTGCTTAATCTAAAGTCAATTACTAGCATATAACAGGATAGTTAAGACTTACCAGTTTTTCACCAGAGAATCAAAACAGTGATTCAGCCTGTACTCACAATTCCAGCATCCTTTTTCAGATGGTACATATCAAAAACATACCAACTTTTGCCTGGTGTCACAGTGCTTATTGTGCAGGACTCTTCTCTTCAAGCAAAACTGCCTAAACTCCTAAGAAAACTTCTGAGACTTGGCCCCCCTCAATTAGTTGTACAATTACCTGGGGAAAGGAAAGTAATGAAGAAAGGGTCAGTGTGACACACACTGTTGTTGAAACAGAATCTTTTAGTTACACAGCTCCTCCCAGGAAAGCTGGCATACACTCAGTCTTATTTCCAAAAGAGTTTAATTAGGTTTGTACATAAATAAATACAAAATAATGCATTTCACCTAACATGAATAAAGCCTTTTTCATGATAAAGGCCAATATATTAACCTCACAGCTTTCTAGAATGCCACATCATCCTCTTTCCTCCCATTTCATGGGGATGAAGGACTGAAAGCAGATTATTTGTAAAGGCAACTACCTGCAATGTGGACCATAAAAAAAGCAAGCACTGAAAGTAAACGGCATTCTAAGGAAGAGCTAAAATCTAGAGACATGGAGGGAATATATTTTTAATGTCAAAAGTCAGTTAATTTAAGCAGGTGTCTGGAGTACTAAAACATAGCTAAAAGGCACAAGTTGATGGACAGGTAAGGGGGCATCCCAACAGACAGAAGTTAGGAAAAAAAACACCATCACCCAGATTTAAACATGGGGGAATACTGTGACAATACTTAACTGGAAGGCCTCATGGATTTTCAAGAACCCATACTGGGAAACAGACAGTACAAAATAAAGCTCAAGAGATGCAAATCTGTTTACAAAATACTGCAAGTGAAGCAGGTAAACTCTAGGTGTTAAGAAATCTAGCTATGAGTTCAGAATCAGCATAAATTAGCCTAACCACAGGTTGCTAGCAGTGAAGTTTTTTTCCCTCACATGCCTTCCCTTGCATTATCTCCAGCAATTGTGTGGTTGAGAAATGGCTGTTTGTAGACATAAAAATAATCCTATTGTGTAGCAAGACACTATTTCAATCAGAACATTGCTTCATAATGAAATTACTATTGATGCTGTGAGATTATACCTAACTTAAATCTGGATTAACTAGGGAATAACTTCTTTCCGCTGTGATCTAGGTTCAGACTTTACTACATATGGGACAAGTAATCACAAAACTTTCCAATAGGGACATTCAGAGCTCATTTGATGTGAAGAAGGTAATCAAAAATAATACTTTTTCGGGAAAAAAATAATTCATTTAAGCATACTTAAAGCCAGTGCATTTACAGACTTCTCATTTCTACCGTGGGTTAAGGAACAGAACTGGATGATTGGAAACAATGACAGACATAATATACAAATGCTATGTCTTAACTATTTGTTGCTTGAGACTCTTTAAATGAGCCTATTGCCCATTTCAGAAATGGAAGTAAAAATAACAAATACTATTAATATTACTGCATCCAAGCCTGGAATGCACCCCTGACCAAAGTCAAGCTTGTCTATACCCAGCACCATCTTTTTACAGGATTTCATTCCAACTGAAGGAATACTTCTACTTTAATTCCACCTACAAGAAAGCTAAAAAAATCATTTGAGAAAAATGTCACTGAAGTACTCGAAATGCCATTTATAAAGTGCAATATACCATGAAAGCAATTTATTTCCATAACACTGTTTTGACAGATACACTTTTCAGTAAAAATAACACTGTTCTAACAACAAAGAAAGGGTATTCTAACATGGATGGCTCATTCTAATAGTCCAATGCTTTGGCATAAGTACAAAGAAATAAGTTGTTCTTTTAAGTCCTGACTCCAATTTCTAAGAATTTTGCTGTGGAGAAAATGAAAAAGACCATGTCTTTGTCAGGTAATAGGATTTAAGAACAGGCTTGCAGTAAGAGAGATGAGTTGATCTCAACTACTTCTCAGGACTCGAATTCTGTCTTTGCCCTCACCTCTTGTATAAACAAATGTCTCATCAGCTGCATGATTCTGCACAAAAGGCATTTTTCTAACAGAATAAACAAATGTAAGCACTGATTAAAATTATTTGTCTTGGAAAACCACGTGATTGGTATCTTTGTCTTAGGTTGTTTGGTTTTAAATGCCTTATTGTGCAGTACAGTAGCTATAAGCCAGTCTCCCTCAGAGCAACCAGCATAGGGGCCTTTCCTGAGGAGAAATTTTTCTTTCCCACCCCCACCCCACCCCCACCCTCCACACATATTTACATCATTTCTTTCTAGGCTCAACAATGTGTCATCCTCACCAGGATTTCATATATCAAGCAATCCTGTTGCAGTAGCTCAGCCCCAGAGAAAATAAAATTCACAAAATTTCCCTCTTCCAAGCCACACAGGAAATCAAATACAAGTGAACAAGGACAAAGGCCCAGCAAAACAGTGTGCTTATGGGTTTGCCCCCGCGCCTCCTCAAGCTCTGCGCTCCCTCAAGGAGAGGGCTGTCAGCAGCTCACACTGAGCGCAACCCTTCCAATAAACAACAGGTTTTAAATTCAGCCAAGTCCAATACCCCAGAAGTGCAGCAGGATGGGTTTTGCTACCTCCATTCCACCAACCCTACTAGTGTATGGCTTGCTCATTTGTCATACCATCCTCTCATTTTGAGTTATTAAGAAATTATTGGCAGCTGTTTGCTTTCTCTCTTTTTCTTGCAAGCAAAGGAAAAAATAGTACCTAAGACTGGGGAACCCGTTTCAGGAGAAATCCCTAGCCTTGCCAGGAGAAGCAGAAAACATTTTAAGATTAAAAAGGTAGAAAGCAAATATTTTGGAGGTTTTAATTCTTTAGTTATAGGGTATGAGTAACTCACCCCCTGCCAGACCGCCATTTGCAGAAGAGGTGCCTGCAGGGCCGTGTTCCCGCCAAAACGCCTCCTCAGGCGCCCTTCCCGCCATGAGCCACCTGGCCATTCTGGGTAATGCCACACACAAACACACACTCAAAGGCTGGCGCCCCAAATATACCCAGGCGAGCTGTCTCCTCACTAGTGACATCACAGGCTGATGCCTCAGTTGCACCATTATTAAGTCACAAATAGAGACCTGTTGCATGCAGTAGACACATGCATCAAGAAAGAACAGAGGCGAGAGAAGCCAAGGGCTAGCAAAGGGAACACCTCACTAAGGAAAAGATTGTGGCCTCACGTACTGGCTGCAGAATTCACAGTAAATAGTACAAAGATAAGGCACCAGGGGGAAAATCGTGACCACCGACTCAATTCAGGCCTAAAGGGCTCACACACACACCACCTCTATGGGATATGCCTAGTAAATTAAAAATACCCTCTAAATTAGAGCAAAAGATACACAGGCCAGTGAAAAACTACTGTGTATAACTAATTATCAATAGTATGTTTTAGATAAGAGTTTGAAAAACACCTATTTGTAACTACAATGTATAAACATAATTCTTGGCCTTCTGAGTTTTAAGCTAGCTTTGTGGAATGCTATCTAGCACTCTACTTTGCAGAAACTGTAATAAAATACATACCTTGATCTGTGTGTATGGTCTCACACACCAACTAAAAATCCCACTTCTGGGGCAATAATTTTACCACACTAACATAGGTATGCAATCTTATTTGCTTAAAACTGCCATACATCCCTCATTCTAGGCTCATACCCCATCTTCTCTATCCAGTCCACCCCAACCTCCCCTCAAACCTCCCTCCCAACCAAAAAAAAAATAAATATATAAATTAACACAGAGAAACGCAACACAGAGAAACTCAAAACCATACTCACTTTTCACTAAATTTTTAGCAAAGATTATAAATAATTACTTGTCTACTGAGAGCACTACATATATATATACACCCTGCCTTTCCCTCAGGATATAAGATGATAACTAATGTTATTCAGGTGACTCTCACTGTTAGCCAGAACATCTCCAGCTGACTTAACCAAATAAGTCAGGTTTTATCTTATAAAACCCTCCCCTGGAGGCTGATATGGTTTGAAGATGTGGTTTCAGCAAGTCTCTGTCCTGACTATGTTAGAAGAGGTTTCTTAAAAGGAAAAGCAGTAGAATGTGTGTCTTCTTTATTAGGCTCTTTCTGACAGCTTTGAGCCTATTACTCATTTTCAAGAAATTTTGTTGGAGGGACAAAGGCTTGAAATGTTATTTTCACATGGACATTATGAAAACAGATAGTTGGGAAGATGGAGGTGCAAATGAGTGTCTTTGCTGGGGCAGTGTGGGTTATTGAAATCCAGATGTGATGCTCAAGTGAGTAGGAGTTACAACTCCATGGCTGGTTTCTGACAGAGAGGGATTGATTTGGAAACTGTTCCTTGTTCTAATTCAGGTGCAAACTGCAGTTCTTTAGTTGTGCTCTTATAAGGTCATACTCACTTAACTTTCACACTTTATTTCTGTGGAAAGAATGGTACAATGGATTAAACTTGGCTTTGTGGAAGATACATGCCCAACATAATGAAACAGACTAGTTAATAAAGTGTACTGGGCTCTTGAACTACCCATAAATACCTTAAAGTTATTTTTTTTTCGTGCATTGAATTATTCATAAAGCAATTACTTTAATAAGAACTAGAGTAATGATCTTAATTTTTAGGGTATAAGTAGAAAGTGGAAGTGGAAAAAACAAAAAGCTTGCATTATGTTAAGCCTGATATTTCTATTGTTATTTAGGATTTTCAAAATTAAATATTGTATATAGTACTGATTTGTATTTGCTCATAATTCAAGCCTCAGCTAGTTGTAAAACTAATGTTGGATGTAAACTAGAAGCAAGTTGCATGTATTTGTAGAAACTAGAAATACTGTTCTTTAGGCTTAGACTGACGAATGTTTTGATCATATGTTTTATAGAGAAGTACAATCTCAATAATGACTGATTAGCTTGCTCAGTGCTAGAAGTTCTGGATGTGATTGGTTCCTACAATATGTTTTTGACCAATTTATACATTTTTCCTTCCCAAATATCTAATATATAACCATTTTAATAATATTTTTCAGACATTCAAATCTCAATCTACCAGATATAATTGACAAGAAGTTCTTTCTGTTCTTGAAGTTCATCTGAAAAACTTGTCACCAATGTAGGGATCTGCAGCCAAGGCACACCTACCAAAATTTATGGCAGTTCTGTATCTGTTGATATAGAACGGGGCCTTACTGAGTGTTTTGGGGTTTTTCTTTGGTTCTGAGTCTCAGAACTGGCTTAATTATTTCTTAGCTGAAGAAGAGATCAAAATACATCATGTGAACTTGCAATAATGAGGACGTGAACTACGTGAATTGTTGAATGTAGTCAGACTACAGAGCAGGCTCTTACAATCCATATCAAATACCATATTTATTATAGTCTTCATTTCCACTAATTCAGATCACAATGGGAGGAAGCAACAAAATGGGAATAATATTTCCTTTAAATTGGAAGATATGATGAACCTTGCCACAAGTGCTAGACATTTATTTCACAGAAGGGGAAAATAATATGGCCTGACTTCTTATACGGTGGAATCACAATTACATTAGTAGAAGCCTGACTGACTTAAGGTAGAAAGTTATCCCAATAGCTCAAGCAAAATATGCTAATTTTTAGACTGAATTCCTCATGTGTTAGGTTCCAACCATTGTCTGTTGTAATGTTTTTTCTGATGGATCAAGAAATCATTATTACTAATCTTACCCAATGTAATACAGCATGCATGTTAACCAGTTAGCCTGTAGACCTTCCATTGTCTCATGATGCTTCATGATTCTGATCTTAAAAAAAAAAATCTGAAATTTTTCACCTGTATTATGCAGACTATGTAGAACCAAAACCGTGGAACCAAAATATTCCATCCTTCTTGAACATACAAGCAGTGACATGTGTAACAAATGGGTGGTACAGTTATTTAGCGAAGCACTCTGAAAATTAATATATTTTATTGAATTAGTCAGGTTTTTTGTGTTGTGGATCTGTGGGTACCTAAACATCTTGTAAGAACAGCTTGCTGTTTGCTTACAGAATGGCCTGTTTCCTTACCTCTGGTCCACGAGATAATTTCAAAAATGTGCCTTGTTATTAAAGTATTTTTGTATGCAGGTTGGACCAGAAACTCTAAACTTAGTGAGGAACAGAAGAGTTTATTCACTGTACAAAGTATAAAATGCCATCTTAGCAAGACTTAAGCACCTTACTTAAAGTGACAAAGGAAATTTGTGCTAGAGTGGCTGAAACAGACCTTAAAATCTATCAGCAACTACTATTTTGATATTGGAATATTTTTCAGAAATCAAAAGTTGGCAAATCTGCCAACTTCTTTCCACTTCTTTTTAAAACATTTTTTTTCTAGTTGTTCTAGATCAGGGGTCCTCAAAATTTTTAAACAGGGGGCTGGTGAGTGGATTAAGTGGCAGGAAGTCATCTGCGGCTGCTTGGTTTACCACCCCCACCCCACCCCCAGCCCCTGGCAGGGGGTTCTGTAAATACCAGTGTGGTATATCTGGTCCTTGAGCCGTAGTTTGAGGACCCCTGTTCTAGATGAAACAGATACCACTCACAAACAGCAAACATAGTACCTAAGTTTTGCATTTCTTCCTGTTGCACAAACTCCTCCATATGTGAAAAGGAAGGAGCCATGAAAGCTCACCTCATGAAAGCTAAGTAAAAATCAAACTTGTGGAACGGTCAGAGAACATGCATGCAAGCCACTGAATGAGAAAGCAGCAGTGCATGTCAAGGCTAAGAAACTCCATGGGATTTATGATCCTACTTAGGCATGTACAGTCAATTTGGGATGGTTTCACCCTTTCCACAGAAAGATTTGTACCATTCTTGGTGGAACCTAAATCCAGCCTTGGCTCTTTGAAAGTAAAAGAGGATAAATGGAAGGCTTATCTTCCCTCAAATAGACTACCATTACACACACTCAAACCTGATCCACTACTTATGTTTTAACTTACACCATACCTTCTGCACACAGAAAGCCTGATTATTTACAAGGGATGGTTTATTAGCAGAGTTCCCCTGGGCAATAAGTAGCTAATGTTTAAACATCCAAGCTCTTTGCAGTACCAAATTTTCTCCCGCTAATCTCTAGCAAGTGTGTCAGTGCACCCAATGCAGAATCAGAATTCAGCATTGCAGCTGTTTTTTGGAGGCAGTTTTTAAAGGAAGATATTTGCCAAGTGGTACTTAGAGAACAAACAAGATGACCATGCAAGTGGCTGACTTGGGATGTATTTATTGATTGCTGAAGTAGCCTAGGAGAGTGTTTTTCTCCCTGACATTTGTTTTTCTCCTTGAGTTTGTAGGTTCTCTAGGATGCCATTTTGTAAGTGATCTGGAGGAAATCACTGTTGTTAATAGGCAGCAAAATGTCCTGTGTCCTCATACAGCAGATCCTTTCCTTTGGCAAAGAGATTGCAGCAAAAAATACAGCTATGTACATGCACGAATGTGCTGTCACCTTACTCATCCCCACTCCTGCTGTGAAGTGAGGGCCAATAGTGATTCAGCTCTCAAGCATTCTCCCAAGACAGACACCCCTAAGGTGGGCACTGGTGATTGTCCTACACTCAGCTATGCACAATTCTGCTGGCAGGCTGTTCGCTACCTGCCCCTTTTCCAGCAGGGCTTCTCCTCCAGCCTTCGGAGGGCTGTGCAGTGCCACTGATCACGGTGTCTGACCCCGGAAGGCTGACCCTTCTCCTCAGCTTCCCCTTCCACCTCTGCAGGTAACACACCTGCATACCCCACCCTCGTTCCGCACCCGTTTAGGCAGTAATTGGATTTCTTGCTGCTTTCTAGATAGCTGCCTTGGAGCTGGCAGAGGTACAAGTAGGCTGCCTAGGACTGCCGGTGTTCAGGGGGCTGAGGCTCTTCATGGCACAAGCCCCACACTATGCCCGCGGCCCGGCCGCCGCCTCTGGAGGTGGCGGGGGTAACCACATCTCCCTCGGGCCGCCACTCGGGAGGGGAACCGGCCACAGCACCCACTGGGGAGCCGCTCCCAGGCCACCAGGAGACGGCTTTCCCGCTGCTAGACCGGGATTCGGCCGGGGGGTGCCTCGGTGGCCGCCGCTCCCCTCTCGCTCAACCGTTGCCCCACACAGCGAGGCTCCACCAGCGGCCCCTCGGCACTATTGTAAGTGTCCCGGCCGCCACCAGGCGTGGCCCCGCCCCCGTAACGTCATCCGGAGCGCCCGGTCGTCGCCCCGCCGCGCGCTGCCTGCCGGGAGGTAGCTGGACCCTCGCGCGGTGCACGGGCTCCTGCGCGCGGCGTACCCCGCGCTGCCTTCCCAGTGTGCTCCGCGGCCGCCGGCGTCGCGAGCGGAATCTGTAGCGCCTCCCCGGCGGCGGCGGCGGCGCTGTCCCGCCCCGCCCCGTCCTCCCCGCGGCCCTGCGAGCCCCCGAGTGAGCGCCGAGGCCGCTCCGCCC
>JAVJGJ010000061.1:12622540-12643878 GCA_035590215.1 Microhierax caerulescens
CGGCCCGCGGCGGCCAGGCCCGCAGGCCGCCTCTGCAGCGGCAACGGCCAAAGGTGGCTGTAAAGCCGTAAGGCTGCCGTGCGCGGGGGGTGTGTGCACGGACACCCGGCCGGGCCCCGCCGGTCCGGAAGCGCCGTTCCGGGGGACGCGGGTTCCCCCGACGGCCCCAGCGCTGCCCAAACCTGTCAAAGCACTCGCTGACCGTCGCCTTTTAGGTTGTGTTGGCGGCCGTTGCCTATCCTGGACTGGGGTTAGGGTTTTCAGCTGGGACGTCTTCAGGCCAGAGCCGTCTTTGGACTGAAGGTGATCTGACAAGGGTGCTCTTGCTTTTTTTCTTTTGTGCCCTTTCCCATCTCCATCTCCTTGTTCTAAGTGTTTCTGTATTTTCCGAGTCTAGCTCTCAGAGGTGTAAGTTTGCATTTCTCACGCTGCTCAAAACCCTTGTGTCGTTTGTTTTGGGGTTTTTTTTTGATACAATTTGACTTGGGTGGCCAAGGACGTATTTTCTGTAGTAACAGTTTAGTTAACCTTTCATAGAAGTCGAATGCAAAGTAATTGGAAGATTAATGATTAGCATCTCTCATTATATTTAAACCTCTGATGCTCAATTCTGTGGTGAAGCCAGATTTTTAAAAAACAGGTATAGTTGTATGTCTGTGTTAATTATTATGATAGTCAGGCAGATCTTCCACTATATAAAAAAACATTATGTTGAGAATACAAGGGGAGAGCAATTACAGGAAAATGATGTTTGCCTGCATCTTGGCGTGAAGGATTGCTGTTGGTTGCTTAGCTGTTCAGGCAGAATATTTGTGTAATGCAAGTGTTCTTTTAAATCTAGCACTGCAAAATATTGTTTCTGTGATGTTAGGAAAGTGGTTGTTCTTGCTCTTTGCCTTCAGTGTTTCTGATGTTCTTGCTGAATCCAGCTAAATAGGGAAAATCTGCTTTTTATTACAAAACAGTGCAGATGAAAGGAGAAAATTTTGCATTGATTATTAACAGTAATTTATTACATAATTCATATACACAACAATTATATATTCTGTGGTGCATTTGGCACAGAAATAAAATATGTGCATGAGCTATTTTTGTTCCCAGCTAGTTATTTTGACAAATTATAGACTTGTGAAATTAAAGTAACAAGACTAGCTGCTCTTGATAGGGGATATATTATAAATGAAAACAGGGTGACTCTAGAATTTAATTATTTTATTTTGTAAGTCTTGCATAATCTATTGTTTGATTGTTAGGCTTTCCAAAAGTATGTTTGAACTGACGTATTGTCACTGGATGAACAACTGTTATTTTTTCTTGGAAGCGAAAAAATACTGGTATCATATGAAAGGTGTGGATAGGTTTTTAGAATAGGTATTGCAGTTACAGAAAATAATTTCTGCTTCAGATGCTTGTGTGAAAATGACCTGTCTTTTTGCTTTTTCTTTATGAAATTTTTAGTAGTTTTGGTATTGAAACCTATCTCCTAACATTAAAACTGGAGATGTAGAAGAATTGGCTTAGGCAGTGAACAGAAACTCCTTGCAGTGGACTTCAGGAAGTAAAAACACTTGTCTGGACTTGACATAGGAGAAAGACTTCTCTTCATGTTAGTACAATTGAAAAATGAAAAGCTTAAAATACTTGAAAATAAAAAATAATGTATTATATGTGGCTATATTCATCTACATAACAAATCCATAACATTTTTTATATGAATACTTGAAGATAGTAAGTAATTTCATAGGAGAAATACATAGCAGATAGGAGAAAAAATGCCCATTATTGATAGCTATTCAGTCTTCATCTTTTCTTCAGATGTTACTTGGGTGGTCACCGAAACCATCTTGTCCTGTTGTTTTGAAAGGCCTGAAAATACCCTGTATATACGCTCACTCTAATACTTGGATACAGATAGGTCTGATGATAAAAGCAGTAGCTCGCACAAAAGCAGCATTTAGTAGGCTCTTTTAAAAAGCAAATTGTAATGGTGTTATGAGGGGTTTAAATATCATCCATACTGTTTCTTCATTGCTTGTGTTGCTAGCAAGTTTTTGGGGAGGTTTGTTGGGGTTTTTTTTTATAACTTAAACTTGTTTTAATGTGGCTGTATCTTGATTTAGGACAAAACATTTGGCCTAAAGAATAAAAAAGGTGCAAAACAACAGAAGTTTATCAAGGCTGTGACTCACCAGGTTAAATTTGGTCAGCAAAATCCACGTCAGGTAAGCATTTGGTCTCTAATGTTTTCCCACTGTGTAGTCAGGCCATCTTTCACTATACATATAGATTGCCATATAATACTGAAGTAGAAAAAAGTTGATGTTACTTGCCTAATGTGTTGTGACTAGCACCACTAATTAACTAATAGTCTTCTCACAAAGCTTGTCTAGCTGAGAATTATGTATCTATCTAAAGGTAATATAGAGTGTGTATTTTGTTGTTGTTCTTTTAAAAAAAAAAAAAATGCAACACCCCCCCGGAATAAACACAACCCCAACAACCCTCACACAAACCAAACTTGACTAATAAGGGGGAGTGGGGGTGTTGTTTACATGATATACTAATAGCAACATAATGGAGTTTAAAGGTATACCTGAAATTAAATTATTGAAACTGGCTATCAGCAAAGTACAGTTGTACAGTCTTGTTTTTTCTATTTAATTCCCACCTAATCTAAGAACTGGTGAACAGTTAAGAATAGTTGTTACTACAACTGGAGTTGGAGGTCGATTAAAAAAGTATAAGCCTGTATGTGCTTGTTACTCTACTTATGGAAGTATTTATTACAATTTAAAGTGGAAACAAGTCTGACAAGTCTGCATGTATTTGGTGACCTGGTCAAAGAAACTGGAGTTTTGAGCCACTGTTTATTACTTTGCTGCTCTTTTGTATAATGAGAAGAAATGTGATGTAGCTGAGGTACCATGTTTAAATTATACTTAATCAGAAAGCATGGATTTCATGAAAATATAATGGAAGTAAGCCAGGTCTCTTATTCCTACACTGCTAGGGAAGCTAGTTGTTAAGTATTTACACAGCTTCCTCTTCTATGAATAAGTCCATAGAATAATTATGTTTGCATCAGCTAAATTCATGATGTCATATTTCATGTTAAATTCCTTACACAACATAAGGAAGAGCTACCAAATGTCAAGTACAACTTTAAAAGCAAAGTTGATATTTGGGTCATTAGTACTAATAATTTCTTGTAGCAGAAGGGAATACTTGATGTTACTTCAGAAACACTGGTGTTTCTCAAACAGTGCTGCTGAAATTTCTGTATGAAATCCCTGAATCTGTAGCATGTATAGCAATACCAGTATCTAAATTGCCAACCTAAAATAATTTTTCTCAAATGCTTGTAGATATTGACTGACAGATGTCAGAAGCTAATTTTTACACCTGATTATACCTTTCTTGCCTTGTAAAATAGTTTTCAGTTAGGGTTGTCCCTGAGAAAAAAAGAACACTTTAAAGCAATTTTTCTTGTGTCCTGAAATACAAATGGAAATGCTATCAAGGTTTTGTTGGTGTTTTGGATTTCTTGTTCTTTTTTTTTGTTGTTGTATTTTTGTTTTTTTTTTTAAACAAAACAAAGCAAACAAACAAACAAAAAAAAAAACCCAAAGCTTTGTCTTCATGCTTTTAGAACCCTAGGGTGTGAAACTAAAGCATTCTTAAAGTACTACTTTTTGTAGTTGACATATTTGGGTCTGGATGTTCTATAGAAGAGGATTTGTGAACTTTAAGTATGAAAACTGACCAAACTAATTAATTCCCTTTTAAAACAGTTTAGTGTATTTTTGCCAAATTCTCCAGAAGAGCAAAGCTCTTTTTTTAATATTACACTGTGTTTTACCAATCAAGTAGCCCACATATTTTTATAGTAGTGTTAATCTCACTCGCTTCCCTTAAGGACAAGTCAGATAATCTAATGATGTTCCTCCCATGTCCTCTTCCATTTGTCTTTATCCTGTTCTGCCAGTTTGGTATAGTTAAAGGCCTTTTCTGGCTTATCCAAAAAAAAAGTCTAAGGCAGAGTCAGTTTTTTTTTTCTTATACGCTAATTTTTCCTTTCCTAGGCGAGCTTGTGTTTCAGTCCTTGTCCCCTAGTACCTATAAAATAAATGTTCTTGTCTTACAAACCACTGGTTATCAATGAAACACTGATATGTTGAATGGATATAAATTCTGACAAATAGTGTTCTAAAAGCACTTCCCAACTTCTATGGACAGGTTTCCTGGAATTGCTACCGGTATACATGAAGAAGAGCAAAGTAGCATGTGGGGGACTAAAGACAGAAACTTTTTGTGCAGACCTTGTGGCATTGAATAGTTGCACTGCTGATGTATCACAAAAGAGCAACTAACTTTTCCTCCCATAGTCTCAATATCTTTCACTTAATTTCCTAGCCTGTAAACGTGGAATAGAGGTAACTGTCATCTGATGGTACCTACCAGCATCTTGCATCTCTAGACAAATTTGAAATCCCTTCTGTTTGGGAGGTCAGTACCACTAGATGGCACTGGCCATACATGCAAGGGCAGGAATTCTGCGAAATTCAGAAATCACGGGTTCTTTCTCTCCTCTCCTTAGAAACTAAGGTAGAATGATTTGCTATTTCAGTTTGCAGTTCATGTGAAGTGAGTAATGTCTTTCTAATTTTATATTAATAACTTCAAATTTGGGGTCATTATAGGCTGCTCAAACAGAAAGTGAGAAGAAATTAAAAAAAGAAGATAAGAAAAAAGAATTACAGGAATTAAATGAACTCTTCAAGCCTGTGGTTGCTGCACAAAAGATTAGCAAAGGTATGAGTAACTTGACTTCATTTATCTTCTCTTATTCGCATACCCACTTCAGGTAAAATAACCCTTTACAAATGCCAGATTATTTTGTAATAAACTCGATGTAACTGTTTCCTTCTTTACGTAGTGTGCCAAGTACTTTGTCGGTAACAATTTGACACTTTTTTTTTTTAGGAAGTCATCTGGCATTACTAGATCATTAGCATATTCAAAGCTACATTGGTATTGACAGGGTAGCTATAGATACTTCACTGTATTCATGTTCATTAATTAGATGCTTCTGGGTGAATGGCCTGATTTTTTGTGTGTGTATATATTGGTATTTAAAGCAGCCTGTCTCCCCAGGGAAACATCAACATCTAGGTATTACAAGGAGTATAATGTAACTATTGTTTTCACAGAACACTTGAATACAAGTCAGAACAGTAAAAATTTTCCAATTACTTCTGTTCCACATCACAGCTAACGGTAGGACTTGGTTTTGTAAGTGCAGTGTAACTTGAATCCACTTATTGAAAAAAATAGTTGTGTGATGAAATCCAAGTTTTAAGAGTTTTTGGTAATTCTAGGAAACTACAACTGGCTGCTATGTGGGAGGGGAAAAAAAGATAATACTCATAGGGAATGGACAAAACGCTATCACCACTTTTTGTTTTACTAATCTTAAACTAATGAAATTACACACAATAATTTTTTGACTAAACAAGTATGATTTCTATGTATATCTTTCTGGTATTTGCTCATCATGGCTCTTAGCGGCAATGAAGGCCAGTTTTCTGATGATGGTAACACAGTGGTCAGCCTTCTCCAAATAAAGTAGCTCTTGAAGTTATTTCAGAAGACTAACATTGTCCTAAGTAAAGCTTTGGCTTTCTGCTGAGATTGCCAGCAAGGAGAGCTACATTGCCTGAAGTTCTCTTAGGAATCCATTCACTGTTTAAAAACTAGATTTTTAATTTCAAGCAAGTGTTGCTATATGTACTTCAGTCACTGGTGACTTGCACACAGTGTGAAATCAGGAAGATGAAAACTTGAGCTTAAAATCTTACGTGAATACTTAATTAATATTCCAAGTAAAGTATTTCTGATTGAATTGTGCCTCGTAGATATGTTTCTACCTGCTTTCATTTCCTCTCTCACCTGCTGATGGTGAAATAATTGATATTTACTTAAACTGTAGTTAGGTTGATGGAATAGTTCATACTATAACAGTTGCTTGTTTTGGAGCTATGAGCAGCCATCTTACTTCTATTTTTAAAGTGGTCTGAGTAAGTGTGGGTTAGATTATTATGATTCATTTTTGTGTGGTGTTGATCTGTTAAGGAAAGGCTGACATCCAGAAGATGTTTCTCTGTGTATTAGAGGAAAAAAAAGTTTATTTTATAGGGAAGAAGTTGCACGGAGCGTTATCTATGTGTTATATGAATGAATGATTCACTCAAGCTTGCTGCTATCTGTATTTATTTAAGTAGTAAAATGCCAGCTTTGATACTTCATGCAAAAATGTTATGCAAAGTAGATACAACATGTTAAGGACATGAAGTATTTACTTGGGATGAACTTCACATTAAATAACTTCCACTTTTTAAAAATGTGGTTTCATTCTCTACAGACCCTAAAGAATGTACAATCATAGATACTTTCTCAGAACTTCTAATATACAGCTTTTGGTAAAAAGTAGTATAAAAATATAAAAACTTTCTTCACTCAGGTGCTGATCCCAAATCTGTAGTTTGTGCTTTCTTCAAGCAAGGACAGTGCACTAAAGGAGACAAGTGCAAGTTCTCTCATGATTTGTCTTTGGAAAGGAAGTGCGAAAAACGAAGCGTCTACATTGATGCACGGGATGAAGACCTTGAAAAAGGTATAACACTTCTAGAAAATTACTACTAAACTATTCTGATTCTGAAACTGGATTTTTAAGATTAGAGGCTTCTTGTGTTGTGGTTTTGAACCTGGCCAATGACCAAGGCAATCCATACCACTATGTTCAAAATTATGAACAACAGTGTCATTTGCTTAAAAAGTGTGCTCACAAATACTCATTAGACCTTATTTAGAAAAAGAAGTATGACCTAGTAATGTTGGATGGTGGTTTTTAAATTCTGCTGTGTAAACATATTATGTTCTACAAGTAGGAAGTTGAACAGTATTTCATCTGGCTTATGGTTGCTAGTTTCTTCTAAGTTCTATAAAACAGAAGTCCAAAAGGAGGAAATGTAATAAGCAACTGTAGTTGCCTTCCAGAACTATTATTAGTGCTTGCCCAAATATGCATAATTCTAGAATTCAGAACACTTTGGATTTTTTTTCTGTGACTTTTCTGTTCCCCAAATTATTTTTTTACTAAGTACTCTGGATTTCACTTTTACTTAGCAGGAGTTAGAGATTTTATAGTCAAAATTATTCTTTCATTCTTCCACAATACATCGCATCTCAGTCTTTATTTTAATTCTAGCCTCTGTCATGCTAAATGAATGTGCTGTCATGCTAAATGAATGTGATAGGATCTCATAGGTTAACTACTACTGTTACCATTGGTGATCTTGCTTCTTTTGATGGAACCTTCTTTTAAATTTCACACCGTTTGGTATTCTCTCTTTTGATCCTCAAATTGTATTATCTGTATTTCTGGACATTATCCTTCAATCTTCTCTTTTACTCAGTCTTCATCCTTTTCTTCTTTTCCTTGTCTACATTTGGTAGTGTACAGATGGAATGGTATATTTTTAGTCTTGAACTGAAACACACTTTATGCATGTCAAAATAAAAATTTCTAAGGCTTTTGAGAAATCGTCTTGTGAGCAGCATAAGACAGTTTGAAAACTGTAAAATAAAAGCTTGAATTTATTTTCAATTCTGTAAACTAAAATCTGAGAATTGTGTATTAAAACTGTTATTAGGGAGAAAAGGATCTTGTTGGCATTGTTTAGTATTTGGAATTTTTGTGAAACCATCTGTGGTCTTTTTCTAGATACAATGGATAACTGGGATGAGAAGAAGCTGGAAGAAGTGGTGAACAAGAAGCATGGTGAGGCGGAAAAGAAAAAACCCAAAACTCAAATAGTATGTGGTTTGTTTTCTGCTTTTGTGGTTTTTTTTTTTCTTTTTTTTTTTTTAATTGAACTATAGTAGAGAAAAGTAACGGCAGACTGGTATTAGACATGTTTATTGTTATCTAAAGATTTTGAATGTAATATTGTAACAATATTCTGAGTATCCAGTTGGGCTGATAGTATTTCTAATAATGTATTTTAAAAACAAAAAAAAATGACCCCAAAGCTCTTTCAATCATATTTTCTCATGTAAATTACAAATGGATAGTAGATGAAGTGCTTTCAAAATAGTAATGCTAAAGGAATCAGTCCTGTATCTAATGCTTGCTTAGATGATTCAAGTATTGTGATGAGTTAGGTCTGTTGTCTAGCTCCAGTGACTGCCATATATATTGGGTTATTTGTGGGTGACATATAAACATACAAACTTAATTTTTTTCCTGTAAGCTGTAACTTACTAATTGAGAATCACTTGTAATTCCTGACCTCTAACTTCAAGAATATTCTTGTGGTTTGTGCACTGTGGCATAATATCTTAATCCCTTTTGCAGAACTATTTTACTTTGTTTTCAGTACCAGATAATTAAATATTCTATTGCCAAAATATGAAAGCTAAACTTTGATATGGCTAAGCGTGAACTATGAATTGGCTGTTAAAAGTTCCAGAACAGCATCTTTACCTCAGTTCATGAGCTGGAAGGTGTAACATCTGAGGCAGATCCAATTTATTTTGATTAAAACTACACTGACATTGGTGAGCAGGAAGAAAGACTGTCAGCATGCTTTTACATGTCCTGCTGGGTTTACAGTAGTACACAGTTGCCAGTCTTCTGAGTCATCCTGTTATCTTAAATTTGGATTATTATATTAAGGGAAAAAGCTGTTGACTACATGAGTTTTATGTAATTAGTTGCACTTTTTTTTACCTCTTTAGTAACATGTTTCTTCTGTTTTGAGTTTGAACTGGCTTTGAATTTATGTACTTATGACGTAGTAGCGTAGTGGGGGGCTGAAATGTAAATGCAGTGTTAACGACCATTGTTTTATACAGGTCTGCAAATACTTCCTTGATGCTATTGAAAACAACAAATATGGATGGTTTTGGGTCTGTCCAGGCGGAGGAGACAACTGCATGTATCGCCATGCTCTCCCTCCAGGTTTTGTATTAAAAAAAGACAAAAAGAAGGAGGAAAAGCAAGATGAAATTTCTTTAGAAGATCTAATAGAAAAAGAGGTAAAGTTGTCAGTCAGGTACCATTTGGTGGGATTGGTTTTCATTACTCTGAAAAGACAGTTGTAACTAACTTTCTGATTAATAATTAAGAAGTATAAAATGTTTTCATAGCTGTATGAGCTTGGGTAAAGGATGTGTAGTATCTGATTTATGGGTTTTTTTTGGAAACTGTTACCTAGTGAATAAACTATAGCTGCCTACTCAGTGCAGGTGTTGCTAATCTTTTTTTTAGGAGGCATCTATTTCTTGTTGCTGTTTTTCCTTTATCTGTTACAACTGCTTCTAAGGCCCTTTGTCATCCCCAGCTCACTGCCTGCTTAGTTTTTGCATAACTGTAATGAGGAAACAACATCAAGAGAATGGGGCCTGAAGGTGTTCTGTTGCTGCTTTGTTTATTTCTGTCACCGTTACCTGGCGGTGTCAATTTGAGGAGATACTGGGCTGTTATCGTTGGTTTCTTTCCTACTCCGCTCTTCTTGTTGACTTGTCTCACTAACTAGAAAATAGTGTGTTGAGTCAAACTATAAGCTCATGGTGCATGTTTAACAGTGATGAGAGTGAGGAAGGAACTGGAAAGGAATGTTTTAGATTATTTCTGGAAAAGAATAATTAAATCTCTAATTTGTTATAGCCTTTGGAAACAGTTTCTAGCATTAATAAGTGTCTTTACTTGACAGCGTGCTGCCTTAGGACCAAATGTTACCAAAATTACTCTAGAGTGTTTTATTGCATGGAAGAGAAGAAAAAGACAAGAAAAAATCGATAAGGCTGAGCAAGATATGGAGCGGAGGAAAGCAGATTTTAAAGCTGGCAAAGCATTGGTGGTATGTTCTATAGTCCAATTCTTAATGTAAGAAGAGTAAATAAGTTTTTGTAATAAGGTAGCTGGCATGGAATTGCTTTGCTTTTGCACTTTTTTTTTTTTACATCAGTATAAATTCTATTGAGTGATAAATTAAGATTATTTTTTTTTTTCTGTGAATAGATCAGTGGGCGTGAAGTATTTGAGTTCCGACCAGAGTTGGTTGATGCAGATGATGAAGAAGCAGATGACACCCATTATGTTCAAGGAACGGGAGAAGATGATGAGGTAAAGTACAGTATTAATTGGAAGAATATATCAAATTCAGGTTTGAAAATTTTAATTTGAGAGTTCTTACAGTGCAGTTAATAAGCTCAGGTTTAAATTTCACATCACTACAGAGTGTATTTTGTCAAAATTTTTGTGTCAAAAGGAAGTTTAAAATAAGTTTAAAATAAGAAATGCTGCAGAAATGAGAATTTTTGTAGGAAGCTAATTCACGCAAAGCATCTTGGTTTGTTTTGCAGTTGGAAGACCCTGTGTGTATAAATGATGTAGATTTGAGCCTCTATGTCCCAAAGGCTGTTGATGAAACTGGCATTACTGTGGCTAGTCCTGAGCGATTCAGCACATACAGTTCAGTAGAAAAAGATGGTAAGTTCATGACTTAGGCATCACCAATACAGGATTGAATTGATAATAGCTTTCCAAGAGGTAGATAGATGTGAATTACTGATCTGAAAAGAAGTATTTGTTTTAAAAGCGTGGGGGAGTGAAATTACCATCAATGATATATGTAGTTACTAAAGAAAAAGGCTTGTAGTAAATGCTATGCACTTCTTGTTTTCTTAAAGTCAAGCGTAAATGAAAGGTAGTGGTCACAGCCACTTGAAGTTTGTTTGTTTGTTGTAGCTTTTCTTTTTCTTCGTATTTTCTAGCTAGCTTAAGTTAGTTTATAATTTCTTAGAGCAGTCTTGATCTTGGTGCACTTCTGAAATGCAGACCCTTTTCTTCAAGACCTGGAGTCTTTTAAGTGCAGACATTGAGTAAAAGAAGCTCATTGTTAAACCCAGTTATGAAAATAGGAGTTTGAGGAGCTGGGAGTTTGAGTTACATTTGGTTTTTAACTGTTGTATTAATGATCCAAACCTGCATATTAATCCATTACATGCAATTTAACCAATGTAAGTCTACGTAAATTTCAAATGGGGTACCTTCTTCATAGTTTTAAAACTTTAAAGCCTGTATAGTAGGATTGTGAATTGGTGATTAAGAAGCTTGTGACACTGAAATGTGTAAGAATTATTTTTATTTTCAGATAATAAATTAAGTGAAGCTTCTGGTGGTGATATAAACAGCAGTGAGAAGAATGATTTAGAAGAAGATAATGATGGAGATGGGGAGCTGGAAAATGGAGTTATTGATGCAGTTCCAGTTGATGAAAATCTTTTTACTGGAGAGGACTTGGATGAACTAGAAGAAGAACTAAACACTCTTGATTTAGAAGAATGAATTAAAAAGCTCAAGTGAGGAGTTAAATCTCTGTGACAAAGTGAAAACTGACTACACTTTTTTTCTCCTTTTTGAATAAAATTCTTAAACAGGATGTTTATGGTTACCCAGCTGAATCTGATGGGCGTGTCATATCAGGAATGTTTTCCTTCAGTCTCATCTACTCCAATCTTGACTATGCTCACAGTAAAATATTCAGAGTAGTTCAAAATTACCTGACAGCTGAATTTGCAGAAAATGAGATTATAACTTTCAACTAAAAGTAGAAAGTGTAACTGCTTTGCCAGTATGCAAGTATAAGTGGGCAATTTGATACCAGGTACAGTATAAAACGCGAACTATACGTTCTTCACCAGATCTTTGTTTTTATTAGTGATTGTATTTGATTTAGAAACTGCCTGAAGTGGTTTTAGGCAGTATACTCTAATGGGGCTGATGCAGATCATGCTTCTTTAAGTGGTCATTAGCTTTATTTGATCAGCTGGATACTGAAGATTGTGAACTGATACATCATACCGTACAATATGATGCCCTCTGTTTAAAATATTTTAAACTTTCCCACAGCCTTTTGCCAACAAAACTGTAAATAAAAAGTATCAACTTTAAAATACCTGTGTTGATTTTTCTCTGTTAAGTTAGGATATCGTACCAAAATGTTTTATTGCTTCTTTTTTTAATCCAGTGATAAACATTTTTCTCTCCAGTCCTGATACAGAAGTGGTGACGTTGGCTTCAGTTAAATTAGGGCTAACAGAAATTAGTTTTTATTTTCAATACTTTATGCAGTGTAAAACTCAGCAGCTGACTACTTTTCCCTACTGTCTTATCTCCTACCCATCCGTTAACTGATTTAATATATACTATATATCACTCATTGCTATTTGAGTCTTATTTTTTCCCCACTGTGTTTTGTATATTAGCAAAGACTTCAGGCTTTGCAGAGGTCTGGAAAAAAAAAAAATGAAATGCCTGCTCTATCTTTGTGGTGTTCTATAAATAACATGAAGTTATGCAGTACGAAGTTGCCTCGAAGTGGAGCAGTACTGTACCCTGCAGGCAGCACTTGTCAGGCTTATGTGAAGTTAGTGTGTCCTTTCAAAATTCATTGAATTCCTGCCATAGAAGTTTCTCAGTGGTGCTTTTTGAAGGGGACTGTAGGTTATGCGTCCTTGCCATACTGCTAATAGTATCTGCAACAGTATTGCTGTACTAATGATACCGTTTGTATCTATTTTTATAAAGCTTTTAAATTACTACTTAAAGACCATTAAAATTTATGGCATTGTTAGTAAGTTTTCTCAAATTGCTTTTGGTTGGTAATATTGGCTTTAATGGTTATTTCTTACACTGCTAAATTGGCTCTTGTATCTTGAATGCTATTTCTGAAATAGCTGACTGACATTTTTTTTCCCTTTTTGGGGTCTTTGCGGATTTGTTTTCTCCTATAGGAACAAGAAGCAGTGTTTGGGAGAAAGAGGTGTACTGAAATTGACTTCTAAATGTAAGTGTTTAAGGAAAAGCTGCCATATCAGATAAAAATATTTATTTATTTAAGGCCATAGGAGAAAAATCTCTATAAACAGTGTTGACAGATTATTGTACTATACTGGCCAGCAATAGGATACCTGGATATCAGGACACTTCAGAATGCAATTAATTTGAATGTATGATGCATAATTTTTCAAAGTTGTATATTTTAAATGGGAATAAAAGTAATTTAATCATTACCAAGGATGAAAGTGGCTTTCTATATTTCATATCTTAGAGGCTGGTGTATTGTACATAGTGCTGATTTCTATCATACCGATCTGTTTAACTGATTGAAGTAAGTTAAGTCTTTGCCACATTTGTCAACGTTTAATTATTTGTGCTTCACAGTGGAGGAATGACAGGGTAACTCATACTAATTTCAGCGAATAAAACACAGCTAGAATGGCAGAGAGAGAGCACGTGTGACCTCTTTGGGGTTTAAAGGTTCAGTTACAGTGCATAACTCATCTGCACGTGCATCATTTAAGCATTAGGACAGTGACCTTGCACAGTATTTAAATATGTTGGGTATCTGTAAGTTGAAGAAAAATTTGTTTTCATAGATAGTTATTGACAGATTGTTTCCTGACCACGTGAAGCAATGGTTTGCTATCCTTGTTTTCACCCTTTCCTCTTAACTTACCTTGGCACTCCTCCTGCCTGGACTTGTTCTAGCCTCTTGGCTTGGTCTATCTAGATTTCTAACTGTGAAAGCAGGTGATGGCCTTTAAAGAAGTTTTTGTTAATGTAGCGTTCAGGCATACCTTTAAGGTCTAGTACCAATATGCTGCTACTTGTTCTTCTGCTTGAAGGTAAGTGTGAATTTAACCTGTTAAAATTTTTTCATCTTGTTTATTAGAGAAGCCTAAACTAGCAGCTGACAGTTTCAGTCAGTAAATGCTCAATTAAAAATGAACACCAAGGCCTTAACTAGGGTAGATGAATTTATTAATGTTTTGGAAATGAGCACTGTTGATAGAATGGAGTCCGCCTGAAGGTGACTTACCACTGAGTTGTTCCTATTGATGCAAGTTTCCAAAAATTAATCTGATACAAAGTGAACAAGTTATTTATGGAAAAGTTAGATATCATCTGAATCCTAAAATAGTATGTTCTGTGACCGTCCAGTTTGTATCAGTCAAAAATACAGTATTTTACTGTTAGAGGAGCAGGAAGGCTTGGTCTGAGGCACTTAATGGGTCTAGATCAGGCTATGAAGGATCATGAGCCAGGGAAAAAACACCTCCACAATAAATGTCATTCCTTTTTCTTGCAGCCTGCACCACTGTTGGCATCATCTTGGGTTTTGTGTAACTTAAATGAGTACTAAGTAATAAGTGTAATATAGCTGTGGCCTCAACGTTTCTTGAGTAAATACACTTGTGTAGCACTCTGCCTTCACAGCACCTTTGTTACTGGACATTTGTGTGGACAAAACCAGTTTTAAAAATGCTGTAGAAAACTTATGCCTGTCCTTCCTGGTGTTTGCTGTTGTGGGAGTAGTTGTGTTGTTGGCTTTAAATTTTGATGTATGTTAAAATCATGTTTCCATCACATACAAAAAATGCTGAAACGGACTAGCTTTAAATTTTTATATGATTTTTTTTTGAGGTCTGTATGACTGAATTTTATGCTTGCAACTGCTTTGTTACTTAGAGTTCTACTTGTTTTTTAACAAACACTGTTGATAAATTTGATTTTTGTCCAAATTTTTTCCAGGCCTTTAAATACTGATGCTAATGATTACATCTACTAGTTGTTTGTAACAGAAATGTGGCCATTTTTTAATGGATAAGGTTTCCCAACTGCTTTTTATCAAGGGGAGGTTTTACTGTTGATAAACTTTAGAGGAAGCAGTGGTGCTGTTCTTGGAAATTGAGTGTTGTCATTAACAGATTTTGTTTGTTTAGCAGATAGATTGTACAGAAACAAGTTACATACTGATATATTTTTAGGAATAATTTTTTCACAGATCTTTACACAGGTGCATGAAATTAAGTGTCAAAGTATGTCTCAGACTTCCTGAATACTGATTTCTACTTTGCAATGCTTGTGCCTCTTTAAAAACTACATTAGTATAATAAGCAACACAGGCCTAAATATTTTGCAAACTTGTGTATCTTGCAAATAACATTTTGGAAGTTTTATAAACAGTGTTTATTATTCTTGTTCCATGTGCTGCTTTTTAATAACTTACTTAAACTGTAGAGTGATTGCACTAAAGTGATAAACTAAAAATTGTACAAGGTTAGATCTTAGTTTCCTTCACAATTAAATTATTGCAGCCCTAAATTGAGAGTGACATGGCTCTCATGCAGATATCTCTCATCTATATTCACCTCAAAAGTCTCAGGAGAAATACCCCCTGAATAATATAAATAAGAATAGGAAGATAATTGGGAAAATTATATCTGGGAAGGACAGAAGAACCACAAAAAAGCACTGTAACAGCAGCCCCACTGCATCAGGACAAAAGACCATTTATCACGCTGCAGAAACCAGACACGTGGGGAAGAAAGGTAAGAAAAGGACAAGGCCATGTACTTCTCCGGAGTGCTTGTCATGCGTAGCTTCCAACAATTCTAAATCTAGATTTCCTTTACTAGATGTAGCCCATGATGGCTTTTTCTTCCAAGTATTATGCGCTGTTTCTCCCTTGATCCCCTATATGTTTTTAGCATCCTTTGGAAATGCAACAGTTCCACGGTTCTGCTACATCTTGTTTTGAACATGACTCCTACTAGGTTGCGTTATCAGATCTCTAGGAAAAAATACTTGGAGGAAATTATATCCTGTGCTTTCCTCTGCTTTGACTTGATGCCAAGTAGAGAAAGTGGATATCAAAGGAGGAGCTGATGGATTTCAGTTGTGAAGAACACATTCTCCTGATATGTTTCTGTGCTGCAGACTTCCCCTGCGCCACCCCACCCCCCACCCCACCCCCCCTTACGGAATTAGAAACTATCTCCTAAGATGCTTGATTCTTTGCTATGAACGGGCTTTAATTGTAAAATCTTTAATGGAACAAATAGTCTTTGTACTGGGTGTATTTTATGTAGCTATGATCACCTTAAGTGCTTTTACAGTGATATCTGCAAATTGCCCTCTTCTTTCTCCCTTGCACTAGTATTGGAGGCTTTGAAGTGACCTTGGCTTAGTCTGTCACTTTTAGTTCTTTCGTTTCAATAGATGCTCTGTCTTTTTACAGAGAGTGGCTGTTGCAATAAGGCTGAGATGTTTTATTCATTTATGATGTTATAGCCCTAATATGTGACCACAATAGGCTCCTTCATAACGCATTATTGAAATGTATGGCAAAAATAATCAATTCTTTTGATCATAAAATAGCAATATTTTAATTTGTTTAGTGAAGATACCTCTGAGGTAACTACTTTATTTTACATTTTGTGATAGAAAATGGTTACAGAGTTTTGTAATACATTTGGACGTAAATTTGAGCAAGTCTGGCTTAAAATTGAAGAGATGTTCCCAAAGTGTACTCGATCAGACTTCAGAAATGAGATGGACTCCTAATTTAAAGCAAGATACAAGGGAACAGAAAGCATTGTAGCTTTCCTAAAAAAAAAAAAAAAATAAAAAAAAAAAAATGGAAAGAAGCAGAAGCATTCCTGAAGGGAAGAGGAGCAAATTGTTGCAGAAGGTTCACAAGGCAAAACAGTATTCATTGTACAGCCAGCTGTTAGGGAAATGTGTGCTATGGCTGCTGCATCCTTGGATCTGTGTTGGAATCAAACTGTCTTGTCAGTGTGTAATATGGCTGTAGTCCACTTCTTGTAGTTGTAGAAAACCAGCTAAAAACCTTACTTTCCCAAGCCTCTAATAAATTTTAGCAGGCTGGCCATTCTAGGAGACCTTTTGTCCTGTTCATGGTTTATCTCCATTCCTGTTTTATTTATTTATTTATTCCTTGGTTTACCTTCTGATGCTGAGGCTGTTGGTCTTGTGCTTCGAACACACTGTAAAAATTGTGTCAAAGACATTATGGTAGTTTTGTCTCTATATGATAATACAAACCCATCAGAAACTCTCAGTCAATGTTTTCTACCAACCTTATTAATGTCTGACATGTCAGGTGCTTCAGATGTTGTGGTTTGGGAACAGTAGGCTACTTCAAAATTCAAGGTGAATTCATCTTTTTTAAAAATCTGTATTTGCAACTTAATGCCTCCTTATAATTGGATAACAGCAAAGTTTCTATTTAAGAAACATTTACTCTTTACTCTTCATCACTTCTTGTTGTCTTCTATCTCTTCCAAGTATAAACACTACATAAGGGAGGCTTTCCTGACTATCCTTTCTAATCCATATCAACTAGCTTAGTAACGGTTGTGTAAACTAGCTGGCTGTGTTCTCCCTTTGGGCTCTCTCCACGGGCACAAGCACAGGGTTTCCCAGCAGTGTGCTCTCCTAAGGTGGTTCTAAACGCTGCAGGGTTTGTTTAGAAAATGGAGAGAAGAAGGGTTAGGGAAGTTGGTCAGAAAGGACACAGCAAAGATCTTGTCTCTTCAAATGTCTGCCAGACTAGAGTCAAAATAAGAGGGAATAAACTATAAGGGATCAACAGGAGTTTAACTGCTGTTGTCTCACCTTTGAACTCTTCTTTTGAACAAGAACCTAGCAGGTGTCAGAACTACACTTATATCACAAGCTCTTCAATCTTGTCAATACAAAAAGTGTGTATTATATAAATAGCAGTTTTAGATTCTGTCCCACACAGAAATACCAAGTTACAGTATCAGATAGAAAGGAGCGTGGCTTTACTTTATTGCCTTTCGGTCCTACTTGCTCTGCATCCAATTACTATTTTGCCATATAATTCTCAAAGCCTTTAAAGTCTGAACTCATTACTAAGCATAGAGCGGTCTCCAAAGATATTTCTTTTTCCTGTTGATAACCAGGGAATTTTTATGTTTCAAACTTGGTTTTGTTTCAAATTCTTTGGCAGAAACGTGGAAGTGTTACTGTAAGACAGATGCTTCAATGTGCGAGATGTGGCATTGCATTTCTGGAACAGTAAAATAAAAAGCAAAGATGACTGCTTTTTGAGCTTTATTAGGTTACTTTTGAAATACACAATTAAAAAAAAAATCAGTGACATGCTCAAAAACTAGGGAATACAAATGAAGTTGTACGTAACACTATCACACTTTTACTAAATTGAAGGTTATTTGCCCTGGAACGCACAGGAATGGCAGCATCCCTGTAGGAGGAATGAGTGATCTCCTGTATTTCTGTGTAACCAGAAGCAGGCAAGAATGTAAGAAAACTCAAAATTGCCTCTTGTCTTCTGGAAATTCTCCATAAATGGAAACTTACTAGAAAGTGACCCCTGTCTTATGTGCCTGTATGTCCTGGTTGTTGGGAAGTATTCTGTTTCTCTTTCCTCCTGGCAGAATACTGTTTAACAAGTATTCCTGCCAGGCATAGTCACTTCCACTTTCTAAATAAAAACTGTGTGTTGTGATCTCTATGCACTTTCAAGGGCTGATGGCCTCATCAGAAAGGACAGTACTTAAAATTATATGAAAACAGCAACAAGGAGGAAGGGAAAGGTTCTTAGAAAAGACATTTAGGTGCAGCTAAGAACCAGATAACGGAAACAGTATTTTTTCCTCACCTTTGGGGAGCTGCAGAAAAGCAGTGTGTTCTGGAGCATCTTTTGTGAATGTAAAAGGGTAGAGTTAAATTTGTGGCATACAGCAATCAATTTACCTTCTCTGGAAAGGAAGGAAAAGGTGGAGAAGAGAGTGATGAAGAGATAGTAGGGATGATTATTTAATCAAGCGTAATATTAGTACTCTTCAAGTAATTGTGCCTGCTTCATATTTATGAGCTCTGCAGGGTAAAAGCAGAAGGGTGGATTAGGAAGAAGTGCAGGTCTAAGTGCAGCTTGTCCGATGGAATCGGGCTGTAAAGGAGCTGCTGCTGCAGTGGTCACTAGTATCGGGAGCCGGAGCTTTTCCATCTGGTGGGCTACACAGAGCTGACCTTGCATAGCATCTTTCAGTAGAGCAGGAGAAGCAGAAATACAGAAACGTCTTTCGTACACAATATGCTCATTCTGTGTGAGATCAAAGAATAAAGGACGTGTGCAATTTTGATGTTTTCCTCTCATCTGTTTTCTTTTCCTATTCTAGAAGGCACAAAGCCACCCCATTCCATTCTTTAGATAATAAATTCTCCCCATCCCTTTCTAGAAGCTCTGCTGAGACCTTTCACACCAGAAGATACAAGACCTCTGTCTCTGTGCTTAGCCCAAGGCGTCACGCTGACTATGGGGGTAGGTGTGGTGACTTTCCAGGCTTTCCCCTCTGGGCTGGTGTGTTCCCACACCCTATCCATTAATGGAATAGGGTGGTATTTAACATTCTGTTAAATCTCATATATGTGTGGATATTATTAAAACGTTTTTATTGAGATGATGCAGAGAATACTACAGAATTGGTTTTTTTTTTTCCTGATCTGCTTCTCCTTTATTACGTTATTTCCTGTCAAAGCACTTTTCTCTAGAGTAAAAGTACTGCTTAAAAATATTTTTAAAAAATATTTAAGTCTTCGTTACTGAGCAACATCTGGATACATTTGTTAGAGCTGCAGAAGTGTTCTGTGAAGCAAAAACTGAGAAACACATGATTTATAATGCCTAGTTTTGTCCGAGTGAAGAAATATGAATCCTTTTATAAATCAGAGCTGTCCCTGAATTTGATGCTATGAAATGCTAATATTAAAAAAAAAAAAAAAAAAAAAAAAAAGGCCTGGTAAGTGACAAGCATTCTACAAATCACACAAAGGGGATTGTGCAAAGACATTGACTGATATTGAAGTAATACAGCTATCAGTAGTGAACAAATCGGGGGAAAAATCCCGGCATGATTCATTTCCTTTTGAACTGGAAGACAGTGAACTCTATGCTGAGGGTTGTTCACCAGCCAGAAGCCTATTTTAAAACACAGTCATACCCTCATTGTTTTGAAGAAAACCTTAGCCCAAGGCTACAGGGCAGTAACAGCTTTTGCCTGACAGCTGAATGAGATGTTGCTGATGTGGTGATTTGCTCATAGGAGCAATAAGGCACATGAAGCTTACAGCATTGCTGTGCTGGTTTCTTCGGGTTTTCCATCCAGTAGTGCTTCCATGCTTTTCAGATTAATATCTTTTTCAAGAAATTGAAGATGAAAGATTAGTACTGAAACAGAAAAAAAAGGCATGAACTCACTAAACCAAAATAATATGTGAAGTCTATGTTTTTGGCCAAGTTAGGCTTGCTTTCTACTGCCTTGTTAGAAACGGAGTGTTTTCCTAAAAGATCTGTTCAGGGCAACTAAACCTCTGTACAAGGCTGGGTGTCTAGATGGCACAAGAGCAAAATATGTACTTGAACTCTCACGTCGATAAAGGATTTTCTGGGAGACTAACAGCAGTATCAATGAACAAATCAGTAGTAATCCTTTCTCTCCTTCAGATGTTAATACTACTGTCGAGTAGTGGATCTGCTAAGAGGCTGAAGCTTATTGCTTACATACAGGACATCTTGTTGAGCCTTTTAAGTACAACCATGGTGGCTTGCACATTCATAATTTCTAGCAAATTATAGGACTTTATCCATTTCTTGCTCATGAGTGTAATGTCGTGAGAAGGAACCATAACTACAAAGGAAAAATATTCTGAAATGCTCTATCCATGTTACAGGCTGGAGACTCGGGAACAGCAAAAAAAATGAGTGCCTGTCTACTGAAAAAAGCGGTGCGTCTCACAAGGTTTTATTCAAGTGTGTAATAACTGGTTGTAAGAGTAAATACAAACAAGACTAACAACTTGTAACAGGAAGGTTGTTTTTTCTATTGAATAATGGAAAGCAGTTCTTTAGACTCTAAAGAATTCCAAAATATTTCATTCAATTATAAATACAGAGAAAGTTTTTGGTGTCTTGTTAAAAGCAATCCCAGTCCTGCCAACTTCTCAGTGGTTAATTTTCACCACTGGATATCTCAGCCAGTAGCCAGTAAACTGAAAACTAGAGATAACAGGAGAGTAAATATAGAAACATAGAATTCATTTGTTTACATCCTGTAATATGACCTTAGTAGCTGTTATCCATTTGTTAGTCATGCTGAGAACTAAACCAGCTAGTAAAGAAAAAATGCATTTTCACTGGAACAGTGTTGCCTGCTTTGTTAGCAGCAAAGTCTGGTTCAGGCTTTCATTCCTCTGCCCATGATTCTGTTCGACACAGTAGCTCAGTGCAAGCGATGGAATCAGTTGCTCAGTCTCTTCTGCAACAGAAAACACTTCCCTTCATTTACAGTAAGAATGCCTTTGACTAGAAGTATAATCCCAAGCCTGTACATTTCCCCCCCCCCCCCCCCCCCCCGGG
>JAVJGJ010000061.1:12646317-12659500 GCA_035590215.1 Microhierax caerulescens
AGGGGGGCCCGGCCCGGGGGACCCTCGCTCCGCTCCGCGCCGCTGGCGGGGCTGCGGCCGAGGTTGCCGTTGTCCCGGCGAGGTGCGGGGAGCCCGGCCAGCCCGGGGGAGGATGAGGAGGGCGAGGCGGGGGCCAGGCGCAGCCCCCGGGGCCAGCGGCCGAGCCGCTGCTGCGTTCGCGCTGCGGGCCGGGGGCAGAGCCGGCGGCTGGGCGGCTCTCGGGGAGAAGCGATTAGTTACTGGCAGCCGCTTGCTGGGGCCCGGGGCGGGGATGGGGAGCGCTGCGGTGGAGCCGTGCCGGAGCAGCGGGACCCCCGCGGGCAGGGGCTCGGCCAGGGCCGGCACGCCAGCCGGGCTGCCTCCCCCCGCTTCGGGGCTGGCCCTGCCAGCTGGGACCCCTTCACCGGGCAGCGGAGCCTGATGTGGTGCGGCCGGGGGGCTCGGACGAGGCGTACGCGCGGCGCCGCTGGCGTTGCCGAGCAGGCTCGCCGCTCTGCGGTGCGCACGGTGGCGGGGGTGGCCCGTGAGGCGCGGAGGGGTGGCGGCGGGGCCTTTGCCTCCTTACGGGGCGCACCTGCGGGTCTGTCCCGTGAAACGGCACCGGTTCGGCCTGCCGGCTCCGTGGCGGGGCGCTGCGCTCGGCTGCGCGGTGGCGGGCCGGGGGCAGGGGCTGCGGCCAGAGCCGGTCCGTGCCCACCCCCCACCCCCACCCCCACCCCCACCCCCCCGCAGCTGCGGCCCGCAGGCGTGCGCGTTTTGCGTGAAAGGGGCGTCGCGCAACGTGCGGTTGCCGGTGCGATTCGGGCCGCTGGGTAGACCTGTAATAACTCCGAAGTCGTGCTGTTGCCACAACGAACGAGGCTGTATTTCTCAGGTGCAGGCTGCGTGCGCTAAGATCCAGCCTTTGCCTTCCTCCCTTGCCGTCGTAAGGAAGGGCTGTTAAGATCGAAGAGATGCTGGCATCCTCGCTGAGGGGGTTTCTCTCGCGATCTTTAGCTCATAAAACTTTATAAACAAATTCTATAGCGATTGAGCAAGTCTTTTTGCAGTTCATCAGACAGCCTTGTTTGCATTTCTTTATTGCCTACAAATGCGAGAAGCCGTCCTGTCTTAACTTGCATGTGTTGCTTCATCTTTCTGTGCTATCTTAATCCTTTAATTCTTAGTACTAAAAGAAAAAAGGTTCTATTTGTGTTCCTCCCTTTATTTTTAAGTCAGCGTGTGTGGCTGCAAAGTTATCAGGAGACTGCTAAATACATATAGTAAACTTTCTTCTATGTTTCCTGATAAGGAATGATGTGACTCAGCTCTCATTGAAATCCCTGCTTGGCACATTTCCATTGTTTGTATAATAACTATTGACCTCCAAGTGTGTGTCTGAAAAAAAAGGTTGTGTTTTTGTTTTTTTAACTTTGGGCACTAGTGCTTTTCAGACAGCACTGAACACACCTTCATATTTTTAAGGGACTTTTCTCAGTTTTTTTGGTGTGACTAGGTGTTAGTTTGTATCTGCTAAGCTAAACCCTAGCTTATGTTAAATGTAGGCTCAAGGTTGAAACAAAGTAGCTATGCAGCTTTTACAGGAACAGGCTCTAGGTGTACAATTCTTGAGTTTGTGCCTATGGAGACTGGTATTTCGCCTCCTGAAACAGCCAGAAATAAGTGTATGTGGTGTTCTCCAGACACAAGCCTGTGTCTTCCCCATCATCAATGGGGAGGATCAACGCTCACACAACGCAGACTGGAAGTGCTTGCAGGTTCCCTCAAGCTGTCGGAGGGGCAAGAAGGGTAGTGGTGAACAGCGAGCTCAGCGATGCCTGCAATTAAATATTAGGTAGAAAACTGAGTAAACTGTTTTGCAGCATGCTTAGTGAAAGATGTTTAGTAAAATAAGCCTTGGTAGGTCGTTTTGCTTGCATGTCCTCTGTGTCACTACACCTGTCTGTTTCTACTACACCTTTACTGTTGCTTTGGTAAATTTTTTACTTATTCCTTATTCTGTATGTAAGTACTAGAAGTTAAGTAAATTTAGTTGAGCTAAAGCCTTTTAGATTGACTAACCTGACAACAAAGGAGTGTTATTAATTCTTGAACGTTCCAGCTGCTGTTCCATAGTCTATTTTGGCCTGCTGGATACAAAATAAAGCATATTTAGAAGTCCAGTATGAAAGACCTATTCCAGGAGTCAAAGTGGTAGTTTTGTATCAGGGTGCTATGTGGTGCCTGACAGAGGGCGTAACTGTAATATTAAGTTTACTGTAGTACGAAATGACCAAACATAACTTTACAAAAACTGAAAAAGGTTTCTCATCCACACTGTGTTTTAAAAGAACTGCATTTGATAGTCTGTCTTCCAGTATACAAGTCCATGGAGATACCAGTTTCTCATTATTGGCCCACGGCAAAGCAGTGGGAAGGGATTAATCCTGTAAGTACACCTTCCAAAGCTGAACTGTTGAGGATGTCAGTGTGTTCCCAGTCTCATCCACAGCTTTGTCTTGGGGCAGATGGTTGTATCATGTAGGAGATCGGTAGTATCAGAGCATAGCTGGTATATTCCTACGGAAATTATGGTTCTTCCCTCTATGTTCTTTTTCCCAAAGTATGTGGACTAGAGACTTCTTTATATTTAGGTAATTTGAATATTATAAGACATAGGACAAAATCTGCTCATTTGGTCTATGATGATAACAACACTTTTTTTTTTGCTTTTGTCTTGCTTTTCTTTTCTTTGGAAAGAGGTGACTAAACCTTTGTAGAGTCACATGATTCCTTTATTGGTAATCTTTATTAATAAACTTAATCACAAAGATTATCTTCAGAAAGATTTAAAATATATGATTAGAATGGGAATTATTTTTTTTAAAACATTTTAAAATATTAATTTTGGGGGTGCTTCTCAAAAGCTAGTGATACGAAAGTGGGAGGCAAGCTACCACTTGTTTAATAGGTTGCTATTATTGTAATTAATGTGTTTCTTGGCATTTATTTTTAAGCATTTCTGTTATGCCCAGAGAGAACATTTTGGGTTGATGAAAGCATTTCAAATTCTTTTTCTTGGAATCTAGAGAGTCTGTGAGTGGCAGATAAGGAAAACAAATGGATGCAAGCTAGCCTGGATTTTCTATCATGGTCCACACCAGGAAATTTTTAAGGTTCTGAAAATCACTGAAGTTGAAAACTAGTAGCTTACGTTGGTCTTTGTATTAATTGAGCTTTGATAAGCCGCTTTGCGTTTATACCTGGTATTTACATGTTAAGAAATCTTAGCTCTGTACTAAAATGAAGTCTGGAAGATGACTGAAAACCATTAGAGCACATTAGAGAAGTCTGGATCTGCCTACCTGTAGACTTTCACTCGCAACCAGTCTTGCAGCTTCTGCAGCTAACCCAGCTGCAAAACTTAAGAACCATAATGCCAGATACAGGATATTAAGACTTGCTCTTGCAAGCTCTGTTCTCTCTTAGTCTAATGGGTAACAACAGAGCAGATTCTGATGAAGGAAGCATGTAGTGTTTGTTATGCCTTCTTTATGACTTTGTCTATACTTCAAATTGACTTCTTCAGGAAACTGCTGATGAGTCAAGTGTGTCTCAGAGGTGTCAGAGTTCTTGGAAGATGTTAATAGCTTTGCTGAAAGACGCTAGGAACCTTGTTTGGTCTGGCTTTGTACTCGGTTTGTTTCTTACTTCGCAGCTTCTGAATTTTACCACCTGCACAGGCATTATCTCATAGCAGTTCCTGCTCAGAGTGCTCTTAACATGTTTGTATAAGCAGAGATTGATAGAAGTACAACAGATCTTAATAAGAAAGTGAATACTATGTAATAAACTTCAGTAAAGATTCGTTAATGTACGAACCTGTGGTTGATGGTCAGTTGAGTACTCTATTCTTTTTAAGAGCATTTGCCAATACTAGGCTGAGTCACCACTTAGTACCCTCTGAGCTCAGCAGCACTGTTTTGTTTATACATTGTTTCTATTTTTGACTGACTTCTGTGAATGACTCTTACATACAAAATTAACGAGAAATTATGCCAGCCCATGACTTAAATTACAGAAGTACGTGATTTCCTGTTCTGCTGCATACATACATATTTTTGAAAGGAAAGAAAGAATAAAAAAGGTATTTATCTCATTTCAAATACAGTTTAAAGTAGGACAGAATACTTTTATTTTCTCTTATCATCTTTTGTCTCTTCTTTATGATAAATGTGTCTTCTTTTTTGCCTGCTTTTGCTTTGCAAGACCTAAAGCCTAATATGAATTTATGTGAAACTCAAATTAGTTCTACTTTTTTAATTTGAATGGGCAAGGCTTTTGCCTTAGCAACTCTTCAGATGTCATAAAGAACTTATTCTGACGGTAATGTCTGTGCCTTAAGTGTCAAAACCTTTGTTTTATTTCTTCTTTTCACTGCAGAATATTTCTTCTGGTGGGAGCTCCAAAAGCAAACACTACCCAGCACAACATCGTAGAAGGTGGCCAGGTGCTCAAATGTAACTGGAATTCAAACAGAAACTGCCAGCCGATTATATTTGACTCCACAGGTAACACATAGTTCACTGTGAGGGGAGATGGGGTGTCTCTGTTCTAATCCTAGTGTGGAGAGAGCAGAAGGGATTCAGACTCATGTGGGATTTCTTGATGGTCCATGGGAATGCAGCCAGTTTTGGACTGGCAAGTAGTCAAGACTTGGTTTTGTTGGTTTTTTTTTTTTATTCCAATTCCCTTTTTTTCCCTCCTCTCAGAATTCTGTTGTCCTTGGTATGTGCTGAAAGCCTGAGTGACCATACATTATTCTTCTTTTGTTTTTACCTATTTGTATTTCTCCTCTGTACTTTCCAGCAATCCTAAAACTTTTAGCAACCTAATTCCCAATATATCCCAAGGGGTTTATTGCCTATTTAGAACAGGGCATGTAATGAAAGATACTTTTTAGTTATCACCAAAGATGGTAGAGGCAGAAATACTCAGAAGTTTAATGTGAAACTGGGAGTGTAAACTTACTATGAAGCTACATCCAAGAGGAAAAGGTAAAAAAAAAAATATTTATTTTTTCAATAGTATTTGTGATGTTTATGACAGCAGCACTCAGGGTGCCTCAGGTCAAGGGTATTACTTATTTCTGAAGTGTACTACAGCTGGGCAGCAACAATGCTGACATTAAAACGTTTCACTGGGTCTTCACACTCTGGTACACACGGTGATTTCCATAGGCTGTGGCAGGTCATATGGGAACGCACTGCATTTCTGCTTGAGCCCGTTCAGTGTTGAATCCTGTTTTCCACAGCATGTTTCAGGCAAGTGGAAAAGCTTTTTCATGTCACGGGTGTGGATTAGTAAGACCCGTGTTGTGTAGGGCAGAGGAAACACCTGTGCTTTTAAGGTCTAATTGGCTGTAATTCATTCTTGCCTCTGCTGGTATTTTGGCTTGGCAGTCCAAAGGATACTAGATTTATGCAGCCTTTGTAAATCATGTATGATAGAGTGGAGAAGCTCTTCTTTCAATTCCATTGTCTAGGTGTACCACCAGATGTTGTTGGTATTCAGATTTCTGAAATCTCTATATATTTTCCTGGAAACTATTATGTTACCACTTCTAAGGGAGGCAGGGGGAGCGGGAAGTAGTACATAATGGTACACACAAACCCCAAGTCATTATCAGTCTCTATTTACAGGAATATTTCTGCCAGATTATGTAAGGTTTCTACTAAGCTGCAAAGTGTGAAGTTTTGTCTGCATCAGTGTGAGACAGCAAAAATTGTTTTTAACTGTTTAATTTATTTTTATTTATTTTGGGCTTATCGTTTACTAGAATATGACTATGTTGTTTGTCTGTTTTTATATGACTATGTTGTTTGTCTGTTTTTAAAGAAATAATCTAATGTCCCTAATTAATAATCATCAGTAATATAATAGTTAAAATACTGCTTGGTAGGGACAGATGAGAAAGGTTCTGGATGCATCTTCCAGTGAGAATTGCAGTGCATTCACCTATTTGCACTGTGAATGTTTGCAGTAGGCTTTTCCATATGCCAGGCAGAGGAAACAGATGCAGAGGCCACACTGCTTTGCTGCGTCTCTGTGCATAAGGTATATGCTACTGGGCAAACAAACAGTTTTGCTTATAATTTCCCTTTAAGTAATGGGCATGTTAATCACTTGAAATTGAAAAATAGCAGGTCATAATGGCTTAAGAGGATTTCTTTCAGGCACATTTTAACTCGTTCCAGCTTTGTGGCGATGAATTGGGAAATACTGCATTTGTCAATTATTCTCTGAGTGAAAAGGGGCATTGTATTTTGGCATAATAAAATAATAAATGCACTGAGACAAAATGTTTTTTTCTCTGTGCATAATACAATGGTTGATACCCTACGTTACGATGACAATGTCTTACTGCCAACACAGTGTAAACCCCCTTCCTGCCTGCCCCTGCCTTAGAAGGTAATGAGTTAGCGAAGGCTTGTGATTCACTGCAGAAAATAGGAAGCACATCTGACCGCTGACTTGTGGTGCTAATGCAAAGGTGCTTTTTGTAGATGATCGAACGCAGCCTCTGCGAGAGCTCTGGTTCATCCATCACTACTTCAACATTTGTAGAATATGGTTTGTAACCTCAGAGGTATTGCTTAGTCCTGCAGTACAAGGCAGACTTTTATCCTGCATCCCCCACGTCCCTCCAAGATCATTTAGTTGTTTTGTTAACAGAAAAAGCAGCATAAGTTCTGCACAATTAATTAGATGGGTTTCTTTTCTAGTTATTTACAGCTAGTGAGAAATCTGAGCTGTAAAAATGATGAGAATATTTGTACTTGTGGTTTTTTTCTGTTTACCTGTCATTGCCAAACTCCATCTATGGAGTTGTAAAATTATAATTACTAGAAGGCATGTCCCTGTTCCTCCTCCGGCTTCCCCGAGCCAGATAGCAGAGCTGGTGGGTCCTGGACCGGGCTGGGCCACGTCTTGCACGCAGTGCCCAAGAGCAAAGAAGAGGCCATGTTTCTGTGCTGTGAACGTAACAAGGGAACGGAGGAAAGAGTGAGTCTTGTTCTGTGACTGTGTGAGGCTGTGTTTGTCCGCTTGTCTCGTGGTTCTGTCACAGATAAATATGAGAACAGGGCTTTACAGAGGTTCAGCAAGCAGGGGTTTTCTCTCTCAATTATTGCTACTTTTTCTACTTAAACATTCCTTGCTTTTTAGTCAAGTTTCCTCCAGCTTTATGGGTCCTTTTCTCTTCCCTGTCTGTACAAAGGCCACACTGAGCTCAGCTGCACAGTAGTGCCTGCACAGAACTGGGTTTTATTTTCAAACACTTGCTTTTGGCTTTAGTGCCGTATTAGTGCAGAAGCACAGTCATGAGACAAATGCAACAGCTGTTACGTAGCCCAGGAGAGCAGGTACCAGCTGCTTTACATTAATCTTTGCAGGAGTTGTTCCAGCTCTTACCTTACACCAGCACTGGTAGTTATTTGCTTTTACCCTCACCCCAGCTTTTCTAGAGGAAAATGATAAGTCATTAAGCTGCTAGTTCCTGTGGTACCAAATTTACTGCTTTGTTTATTCCTTCTGTGCATGACAACTCAGCTCTTTTGGGAGGGGAGCTGGGCAGGAGTCGTCCATTCATGGAACTCACATAGCTCATAATGCTGAAAATAGATTTATTTCTCCCTCTTCAGTGCCCTCCCCACCAGCTTGTAACATAAAAAACCTTCTTGTTAAAGCATATATTACAAATTTTAAATGCTGGCTGAAAAAAATGTTCTTTCACTGTTCCTACACAGCATATTTTGTCATTTAAAAGAGCAATATATTTGCGATGGGGAAGAGGGATCCCCTGTTGTCCTAGATCTCCCATCACAGCGGTTGCACTAATGTAAAAATACACTAGAGAATACACTGTATATATGTCTGTGCGTGTGTGTTTCTGTGCATATTACACTAATTGCTTTTGACGTTCTGGTATACTTGGTGGCTTTGGAAGGCAAAATGTTTATATCGCACATTAACACTTTCCAAATGTAAAGATGATTCGCTGTGGGGCTTCTGAGTATTTTAACATTGACATCAGTTGGCTTTGATTTAACTTAGTTATGACTATGTGAAAATTGCATAACAAACATGTGTGGAAGAAAATGCCCTCATTCAGGGGGGCATAGAGCTGTGCTGCATGCGCTTGTGTGTACATGGCCAGAAAGTTTTTTTTTTGTTTTTTTTTAAAGGCTTTCAAGTATCACTATGCATGCATTTCAGGCTGGCTTTTGCTTTTAGAAGCACATAAAGGTTAAAGGTAAAAGGGAACCAACCACCAGAGTGAGCTTCATCACGTGCACGCTTTCATTGCTCCTGTTGCAAAACTGAAATATGAAGCAGTGCTTGGATCTGCTACTCTAACAGGTTATCCTGCAAATCTAGATAGAAATGGATCTGATGAAACAGTCCTGTGTAAGTGCTGAACTTGCCTTATTCCTGTTTGCCTTGTTAATTCAGTAGCTAAACATGGCGCTGTCACAAAACTAAACTTTCTGGTATATATATGCTTGTATATCTTCACTTCTTGCTACAATTGCCACAGCATTGCCACAATTTCAATTGAAGTATTATGTAAAATACTTGGGATTTTTTCCCCTCTGACTCAGTTAACTTTCAGTGTTTCAGAATGTGTAGGAGGCTGTATTTTTTTCAGGATAAGCACTGGAGGAAAATTTATGTTCTCAAGATTGTATATTCTTCAAAATTGTCGTAACCATAAACAGTATTAGTAAATCCTCTCCTTAGCAAGATGTTTTATGTTTCACATTCGAATAATCAAACCCTACAAGTTATAGGTCAAGGTGTGTAAATTTTTGTCTTCATTCTTACCCATTTTCCACACCAGATAACTGTGACTGAAAATTTAGGTTTTGTTTTAATCCTTGGCAATAGGGGAGTGTTCGGAATCTTATAAAGAAGAAAGAATCTGGGAGAACAACTGGTTGAAAAAGTGCTCGCACAGCTTGCTGAGCCCTAGTACTGCTCTTTTTACAGGACTGACTGAAGAGCTGGTTCCTCTCTTAGAAAGCTTAGCACTTGGCTTCATCTGCCAGCTACTTAGCAGCTTTTTCCAGGGAAAAAACATATTTCTTGCGGATAAACTTTAAAAGGAATGCACCTAATATAGCAGTCGATTTTCTGTTTCTGATCAGTGTTGAGACAAAGGTCCAAACCCATCTGCTTTAAAGGCACATCTGTTCTCTCCCCTATTCTCCTTCCACAGCCTTTGTGGACTAGCGCAGCAAGGCTTGCGCAGTTAGTACCAAGTATTGCTGAAAGTATTTCCCTAATCTTGCTCAGGGAAAAGATTCTTGTAAAGTTAAAGGTTTTTCTGCCAGTTATATTTGTTTTGTGTAGGTGTCATTTTTTGTGTGTATAAAATTAAACATTTTTTTTTTGTGCAAGAGGAGTCTGAAAAGCTCACTGAGCCAGACAAAATCAGTGAGCAGAGGGGTGGTCAAATATGCTTTTTAGGAAAATTAGCAAGTCATCTTTATATTTTAATTTATGTATTTTACAGTTTGGCATACATGGAATAGCAGGGTGGATACACTTAGCTAATTGTCGGACATCTAGATAAATACCTCCATTACTTGGCCATGGAACTTTGGAGAGCAGGATTGCTCTGAATTTTCATTCTGACAAATAAACAAAAAATTCTTCAGAGACCCGTGTAGCCAGTTGGAGTTAATCAGACTGTACACATGTGAGCAATATGTAGCAAATGAATGTAAACCAAGTAAGTTTCCTATGTGCTTGTTTTCCAAAAGGAAACAATCTTCATAATCATTCATGCTACTTCAGTTTTCAGTTTTGGGGTCCTAGCTCTTCATCAGTCAAGAACAGTGAGAAGTGGGTTGGTAGAAATAGCATTTCTTCATGCTTCCACGGGTTTTCATAAAAATAGAACAAAACGCCTTTGTGATAATAAAGTCTTTCTCACAACAAAGTGCCAGTTTTTTAAAGAAAACTTTGGAGAAACGTACCTGCTGTGGTACAGGACATTTGGAAGTGCAGCTCTTTGTCAGCATCACAAAGTACAGTGCTGAGACTGTTTCAAGAGCTTCTGTATTTAAAATAATCTGATGAAATGCAGACAGATCTACGAACTGTTACAAAGGAAAATATGCTCATAAAACAACTTTGAACTTCTATGCTAATGAGTTGCAGATTTCTTGAGCAGATTTAGTTTTTAGCACAGAAAGATCCACTTGCTCAGACGATGTATTGTTTTGCTCTTCTGAGACACGTAGTAGAACAGATCAATGCACTGCAAGATTGTCATTCCTTCTTTTGCTAAAGGCTTTCCCTACTGCTCTCAGTTCTCTATATCAGATCTCAAACCTCAAGACTGGGGAAACTTACAGAAGCTGCTGAACACTAAAAACATTGCAAATGTTTTCAGCTCTGTGGTGTGTTTTTATTGTTTTGGAAAAAGGATTCAACATAGCCTCTGGCTGTATAAAGTTTTGTCACTTTGACAGTTGTAGTGTCCCTTCTCTCCCCTAATTCCTATGTGTATTGACACACCAGAGTAATTTTAGAGAAATGATTTGTTCTTAAGTATTTTTTGATGAAATTCTTTATAAGATTGATTATTTTGATCTGTGCTAAAAAAGGAGAAAGAAGCTTTTGAAAAGGAAGATACTTGGAGAAAACTCTCCTGATTCCTCCTTATGTTTCCACATTTGGTTGTTTTTGGGGTTTTTTTCCCCCTGTCCCCAAGTGGGTGATTCTAGACAATAGGAGCCTTTGTTTGGAAGCCTAAACCACCAGTTTGGCATGGCTGTATCTATTTGTGACCTATTTAGTTTGAAGTGGGTATTTTAACTGCCTTGCACAGCTTTATGCTGTAGCACTGCACAGCAGAAGTTCTGCTGATGTTGGGAAGTTATGACTGGAGTGGGTGTCGTGAGCTTATATTTGCCTTTTGGAGATTTTGATCATTTGTGCAAATGAGTCAGTTGTTCATAACTCTATCCTTTCCACTTACAGAATAAGGAGATGGATAAGGAAGTGTGGGATAGGGTTGTATTTTGTGTAAATAGCAAGCTTTGACTAAATACATTCTATTTTTAGCAGATTGTTTTATTGGTATTAGGGTGCAATCTGTATGGGGATTTCAATCTCAAAGGCTCTTGATTTAGTCAACAGTGAAGCAATAAATCTTGTGGAGATCATTCATTCATTTGTAGTAAAATGGATTGATTTTTATCTCACTAAATCTACCATTATCTTAGTCCCATTGAAGTTTGGTTGTTATCCTTGCCCCGTGCGTTGGTATAACTGAAGTCTTGTGCTGGGCTCCACGTACTGCTGTGAATACAAAAGAGGGTGGCAGAATGTATAACACCTCCTCTGCATGTTGTTATAGCTGACAGTGGAAAAATGTTCATGCTTTTGTGATTAGGTAGGCTCCTGCGTGAATACTGTTGGCTCTGCCTCTGTGTGTGTAGCTGGATATCAACTGTATGACTTGTTGGAAAAAAAAGTGTCTTATTCGGCAAAGGGAAAAGATGCTTTTGCTCCAGCACTGCTGCCTGGGGAAAAAAGCAGGATTCATGTATCAGAAGAGGGAAGGGGAATAGTGGGAAGCTCTGTATTCCAGTCTTCCTGAGTCATGAGGAAAACACCCTGGCTAAACCAAGGTTGCTAAACCATCAGCTGCCTCCCAGCGTGGGGAGTTACAAGTAAAGATAAGCTTGTACTCACTTGCTCTTAGCTCATTAACTAAGTTTGAAATTGCTGAGATTTTGTATGGAAGATAGCTAGCTTTATACCACGTAAAGCTCTGATATTACGACAACAGCACTCTTGCATACTTTATAAGTTTGTCTTTCTTTTGGCTAGCTGCATAAAGTTTCCCTTTACCTAGCAGGGGTGACATAATTTACTTGGAATTGGCATAGTTACAGAGAGGGTTTTTTTAATGGAAATTCTGTGAATCGGGTGACTATTTACATTTTACAATTTCTTAAGTATTGATAGTATGGTGCCACTGAACCGGCTTGTCAGTTCACTGCCTCTTGACTCATGATTATCTCAGTTAAGTCTGGCACTCAGGATCAGGACAAATGTTTTAGTTCAGTTTTCTCATTACTGTGCAAACAGCCGGGCTGCAAGTTACAACTTGACCAACTTACTCAGCTGCAGTCACTTTGTAGTAACACCATTGTTTCTATACCTGATAACATTTACAGTGGGAAAAGGTGGTGTCAGCTATCTGAAGCTGATTGCCAAAAGAAGTCCAGTACTTAAGTATAATAAAAAGATCAAATGTTTTTTGAAGAAGATGGGTTAGGCTTTTCCCGCCACCCCACCCCACCCCACCCCTGCCTTTTCTGCAAGTTCTGCTCTGCATCTCTCCACATAAGTTTTCATGTATAAATTTAGATCCTACGTAACGCAGTAAAGCAAAGATGTTCCATTGGTCCAGCAGCAGCAATGCACTTATGTAATGGATTTTTTAAAGCACTTCTGTTCTTGCCTTGACAACACCATCAGCCCACCTGGAAAGCACTTTGTGAGACAAAGTGCTGTTGACTTGGCATGTCAGCCCTTTTTCCCTAATGAAAGTTATGTTAAGTCATCGTGTGATGTCTACGACAATGAGAAGGAGCAAAGGAAAAACCATGGCATAAGCTGCCTTTACAGATATGAAATAATACCCCATGGTCAGATGACATAATCTTGGAATTAATGACCATCAAGTCCCTGTAGCAGCTGCATTTTAGTCTGACAAAAAGCATTGTGTAAAAACTGTGAACATTTTCTTGAATTAATCTGGTCAGAATGTAGTTTGTATTGCCAAGGTACATGTATTTGAATGCCTCTTTAAAATGTACATAATTGGTTTAAAGACATTTTTAAGGTATTATTGAGACACTCTAAAAGAATTTAGAAATACGGGAAAACCAACAGTGGTTGTAAGAAAGTTACAGTAGTAAGGCTGACTATAATATATCAAAATGTTGGTGTGGATTTATAAATCCCTGTGTTTAAATCCTACCTGTATTACAGTTTGCTTCATTTAATGTAGGTACTGGTTTTAAAGGATATGGGGGATGGCTTTTTAAATTTTTTTTAATAAAAAGTTCTACCATGATAAAATAATAAAGTCTGGCTCTTTATACTAAAAACAGAGAAA
>JAVJGJ010000061.1:12659547-12674924 GCA_035590215.1 Microhierax caerulescens
GCTAAACCACCTTATTTAACTCTTGTTTTGCTTCAGTGAGGGCTCCCATTTCGGTGTTCTTTATGTTTGTTTTCCCCAGTCAGGAACAGAAGCCCAAATGGTTACTCATTTAAAGCAAGGGGATTTTTGATGACACAGTATTTTCCAGATTCCCTCATAGAATGAGTTTCTCTTCTGGACCTGAAGGAATGTCTTGTAATCTATTTACACAGTGTTTTCCTGGGGAGTATTCTGAGTAAGTGTGGGTAGATAAAGGTTATGTTTCTTTAACGGAGAGTTACCGTCAGATTCAGATTTGTCCTGTATTTAATGTTTGCAATTTTTTATCTGAAAAGTCCCTGTTTCCAGTGTATGTATTTTCTACTTGATCAGCTTTTGTGTCCTAACATACTTCCCTGTGTTGCAGCAAGTTGCAAGCTGAACAACAACCCCCTCTGCCCAAGACCCCCCACTTAGTTTTAGAGAACCTAAAGAAGCTTAGAACACAGGATAAACTCAATGTAAGGAACCTTAACCTTGTAGCAGATGTTGGGTTATGTTATGTGCATCTGCACTGACATTATACAATTTAACTAAGTGTGTAAAATATTTTTGCCATAGTAGCACACTACAAATAAGTAACATTTATTTAGCCCAGTTGCCTAGTGGAGCACATTTTACTATGTGGTGTGAGTGGGGGGGTTAAGCATAAGAATTCCTAATCTGTTATTTAGGCCTTCAGGAATTATGATGCTGTCTTCTAAAGTCATGACATTTAGGACATAATAAACTACATCTGGAACATAATAAACTTGGGGTTGTGTTCATTTGCATTCTGATTTGGAGGTTGTAGTTTTTTATATGCGAGCTTCTGACTGTATCTCAAAGCTTAGATGTTTACCTATTAAAATCAAATGGAAGAGAGGTTTCTAATATTATCCTGAATTTAGAGCTGAATCAAGGATTTTTGATTACTGTAGAAAATGACTTTGTCCCCTAAATACTGAGGGAGAGAGATGTTTTTGTAGGTGCTGTCCTGGACATTGATTCTTCCTTGAGGAGGGGCAGCAGCTGCAGCTCAGGAATGCACATGGAAAAGGCAGAGAGGGGCTGCTCTAGCTGCGTGTGCTGGTTAAACTACTGGTTCCCCTCTTCTCCAGTGCAAGCAACCTAGACTATGGGTAGGCGGCACCAGTAACCAGTATCTGTCTTTTTTGTTGGGTTTTTCTTTATGCCGGCTCGGCTGAAACTCGAAAGAACTCATTTCCTGGACACCTGTAATTAAATCAGATTGCTGATAATGCCAGAGGGCTGCTTACTGGCCATCGCAACAGGAACAGGCCTTCCACTTGCTGCCTATTGTTTTAAACTCAAATGGGAAATTTACATCCTAGACACTTGTATAGTACCTAGCAGAATAGCATTCTCCTTTACACTATAAAACTGCTGTACTACCTTTCGCTTCAGACCTAGATAGTGTTGTGCAAGTATCCAGTAACTTCTCAAGTTTTATTTTGTTTAAAGCTTTGTTTGGCAAGTAAAGCCAAGAGATTTCTTTGTTTTTGAGAGTACCTGGGCAAATGCGGGGCAGAAGCCAAATCTGTCCTTCCAGGCTGCGTAACCTTGGGTGTGGTTACAGCAGAATAAACCAATTTTAAGTCCCTGATGCTGCCAAAAAGAGTTCCCAGCCCTATGTTTTCTCCCCAGCAGGCTGGCGCTGCTTCCCTCCCCATGCAGTCAGCTGGGCTGGGCCCTGATCCAGCTGGATACTGGTTTGGTAGGTTCAGGCTTAGGCAGTTCAGGTTGTGACTGTGTGACCAGAAGGCAGTAGTGCCGGGATGGAAACTGGCAGCAGGAGCGTAGGGACAGGAGTCAGTGGAAACTGCCACCGCTTTTGGGGGCGGCTTCAGCTGAAACAAACTGTTGTGCAACTGTATCCCTTGAGCAAAACTGTCCTTAGGTGGATTTTCATGAATTAGAGGCAAGGAAGTGAAAAGATGGTGATAAAACAGGGGTTTTGGAAGTGTGCTGAAGACAGTTTTGGTTTCCTGTACCATGAGAAGATGATAGGCAAGTCTACAGACTGCATTTCTGTCTGCAAGAGTGACGGTATAAATGTTCAAGTGTCCATAAATCTGTGCAATGTGCTGGTCGTCCGGTCCTCCGTGTCTGTGGCACCTGTTTAATCAAGGAGCACAGGAAGTGGGCATTCTTTAATTACCTTTGAAATTAACATTGTAGAGAACTATAGGTTTTTTTTTTCTGTGTGGTTGGAACTGATTACGTAGCTCTAACCTAATAGCAGAAGTAGTCCAGATACTTGCCTGTTTTGGCTGATTCTGCAGATTAGGATCATTTTTGTTGTTCTTTCCATGGGATTTTCCTAATGGAAGTAACACAGTCTCTCAAGATGAAACATTCTTCTCAAGGTGTAAGGCAAGGGAGGGAGTTTTTATGGAAGTGGCCACGGGTCTGTGATTCACAGCTTGTCTGCAGGAGCCATGTGTGGCTGTTGACCTCGCTGACTCCTTTAGCTTTGCATGCTGTAACCAGCGATTTAGGTGACTTCTTAAAAAAAACCTAAAGTTTTTATACAGTAAAACAGTTTTTCCAGACTGTTACATTCATTTTCTCATTAGACTGGCAAGGTTTCCATTGTTGTTCCAATGAAGTAAGAAACACTAAATGATTTAAAGACTTCTAATGTTCACAAAATGCTGCTCTGTAAGTTGCTTCTACCAACCTCCATCACTGAACAGTCAACATACAGTCACCAGTGCAAATTACCCCTTATTTAATTTACTTTTCTGTATGGAAAACTAATATTTTTGTTGAATACTCTTTCACTTTACTTGTAGCTTGTAAGCATGCTCGTTGCCACTCAGAATAGAGATGTTAGCACATGGTAGAAAGAGCAGAGAAACTTCTGTCCCAATTCTAGCCAAAGGCAAGACTCACGTAATTTCATCAGGGCAATATTTCTTCTAGAAGCGTTAGTCCTAACTTGGCTTTGGAACCGATTCTTGAGCAGTGCTGTAATCTGACTTGAGAGTCAAATATCTCAAGTGTGAGGTATTTACTGTGGTGCTGTCAAAGGTGTTATAAAATTTGCGCTCTTACAACAAATCAGTATTGTGCTAATGCTTTGTATGTAAAAATAACTGCATTTGCCCCCAAGTGTAAAAACAAGTAATAAATCCTTTTTAAAGCCTATTTCCATGAAAGGGTGATACCTTCCAATAGTTCTATTTTCTGCTTTTCTCTGTATGCATCAAAACCAATGATGTAGGGTTTGTTTTTTTTTTAAAAAAATTGGTTCTTGCTGTACAGTTTCCTGTGAAATTCTGCTGCTTTTTCATTTTCTTTGCAGGCAATAGAGATTTTGCTCCTGATGATCCGCTGGAATTTAAGTCTCACCAGTGGTTTGGCGCCTCTGTAAGATCCAAAAATGATAAAATTCTGGTAGGTTTTTGATGCCCTTCAAATGCCTCAGCACTGGGTTATTGTAGTTGGAAAAAAGTGAAAAGATCCAAAAAACTCAGTATTTAAATAAAATCCCACTAATTAGCAGGATTTGTCTTTTTCAGAATTTATTGGCTAGCCTTTTTAAAATTCTTTATAAACAAAAGTTGTAGCATTTTTATCTGCTTTCGAGGAATTAGTTTGCTGAAGTTAGTATATGTTATACATTATTTAACTCTTTACAGCCATTGCTTTAAGAAAATATTATTTCCAAAATTCTTGCTATAGATCATCTATTTCTAAAAGTACAAACTGGCGATACTTCTGTCCCACTGCTGATAGCATAAATCTTTACTAACACATGGTGCACCTGTCGAAATTTTGTTTTTGGTTACTATTCTATAGAAAATTGTGATTCCATTGTATTAATCTATAACCCCAATATTTTGAAGAGGAGTTTGTTCCTCACTGCCACGTGTTCCTCCTTAGGCCTGTGCCCCATTGTACCACTGGAGAACTGAAACAAAACAAGAGAGGGAACCTGTGGGAACTTGTTACCTGCTTGCTGGATCTAAATCTGTGGAATATGCACCCTGCAGGTCAAGTAAGCGTAGAGCACTTTTGTTGCTTCAGTTTGGAATTTCTTTTGTGTTGTATTTTGTGTACGTTTGAAGTGGGATGTTTTACAGGTCTTTCTGCCTTCCCTATGTAGCCTCATAGCAATTAGAAAAAAGCCTAAGCTAGGTCCACACATCTGAGTTCTCCTCCAGCTGATGTTTGGGATGTAGACTTTCTCTACTGTGGGCCAGAGGAAAATCTTAGATCCCAAGTATCATTGGAATTGAGGACTTAAGTTTTTGAAAGGTGATACTTCTGTAGTAATCACTTGAGTGAAATTACATAGCAAGTGCTTTTTCAAAGACCAACTTGAGAATTTTCTGAAGTGTAATTATTCTTATTGAAGGAATTTGAAGAGAAAGCTCAATTTAGAAGACAAGGTTTTGCACAAGTAGGTTCTGATTTCCGTGTACGCACACATACCTAGCTATGTATTGTTTTAATAGCATTCATTGTTGAACATTTTGAGTCTTATTTTCAAAACGCTTTCCATCCATATCTTGTAGCTGAGTTGGTTAAAACCTTTTCTTTTTTTTTTTAAATACAAAAATCTAAAAATTGAACGTTCAAGCTAGGATTTTTTTTTTCATTTTTTTTTTTTTCTGAACATCATCGGTGAACAGCAGAATGAAATCCAGTGTGGTCTAACAAGAAGAATTTAAATCAGCATATACTAAACTAAATCATGCTAGCTAAGTAGTCACACTTCCAGATAAGGGGGTCTCAGCATTTCTACTGTGGAGTGCTGTAATTGCAGGATTAACTGATCCATAACAATTCTTCCTGGGTTGAGTCTCAGTACGTAGGGATTTTTTCAGCCAGGTATGCTGCTTGTTGTTGTCTTAAGCGAGTACTTGACACAGCTTACAGTTATGTACCTGTCAGATTTTTATTCCATACCAAAAGAAAAACTTATTCCCCATTTTTCAGATACCTTATTTCCTGAATTAAAATTGCAAATATTTTTCCCCAAATCTTTGAAGATTAAAGACTTCTAAATACTGAATAGTAAAGGAATATGGAGCTACTATTTACTTTGACTGTACTAGGCTAGAATATGTGTTAATGTTCTATGTTATTTATGTTAGGCCAGCCCTAAACGTGTTACAGCATTTGGTTGTGAGAAGATAGTAATTTAGGAGAAAAAAAAAATCTGAGGTTCAAGTTCAGGAGTGCAAGGTTATTTAGAAAGATGCATTGGGATGTATCCACAGAATCGTCAGATCTAGTACTGATAATAATTTATTTATTTCTCTCTCTCTTTTCTATTCACTCTTTTCTGTAGCCACTATCGATGCAGATGGACAGGGATTTTGTCAAGGTGGATTTAGTATTGACTTTACAAAGGTATGTGATTTTTTTTCTCGATTCCTACAAGTCAGCAGATAGTTAGTTGCAAATTAACAGCCACCCTGATACAGACCACATGCAAGCACAGCTATTACTAAACTAGATGTAAGCTACCATTCCTGGGGGGGGGGAAACCATAACCAAACACGTCCTTGTAAATAAACAAAAATATCTTCAAACCACTCCAGTATTGTAAACCAGTTTCTCAATCTTCACAGCAGCATGCTTTAATCTCTTATAGGAATCATGTCCTGAACAAATAATCCGCTTTTCCAGCCTTGTGCTCCAAACCTCTGCTGCAGCTAGTCCTCAAGTGAAATAAACTGTAGTAGTCAGATTTTTTGAGGTGCTTATTTTGAAGGGATGGGTGCATAGCTAGTGTTACTTCTTGAGGAAGAATAACTTACTGCTAAAGGGAACTGGTAAACAATGTGAATTATGTTTTGTTTTTCTCGTCAGTTAACAAAAGTAGAGTTTTGTTGCTGTCTGTCTTAGGTTTCTTCTACTTTTGTTCTCCCTGCCTTTTACAGTTCCCCCCCCCCTTTTTTTTTTTAAATTCACAATTACTTTTTAAATCTAAGCATAATAAAACAGCATAAATCTGAGGACTAACTGTAGGGTTTTGTATTGTACAGTGAAATTGTTTAGCATGGTCTGGACATGGTAAGATCACTCAAATTCCATTTGTGATGTGGCAGTTTTTTGGGTTCTTCACATCTTACTATTGGGTCATTCCTTTCACTCTTTGCCTGAGGAGGCTCTTGTTTTGCCTCCAGAGGAAACTGCAAAGTGCAATATAGGACTGTGAGTGAGTTATTTTGCATGGACCCTTCAGGCTTACGGTGCGGACTGTAGCCCCAGTTAAAACCAGCCTTGGGCTCTAATCCAAAACCCTAGCTGAATGGGCAGGCCAGGGTATACGGTATCTCCAAATCTCTGACCTAGATTTTTCTGAGTGGTTAGTATGGGGGTTTTTAAGATTAAAACCTGAATAAGTGGTTTAATTATGCAGCAAAGCCTATGGCCCCATTCAGTATTTACAAAGCAAATTCCCAGCACTGGTATAACTAATGTGGTTAAAGCTCCATCAAATGGTTTGGGGATTGCAGTTGTACCAAGGAACACAGAGTAGGGGAATTGCATGACAACTTTTCTGAATTAAACTTTTCTAAAGATAAGTTACAGAAAGTGGCAGGGGCAGATGATGAAACTGGTTTTGTGTACAGACCTAAAAACATGTTACGATTGCCTTGTAGCAGTCTTAAAATTTTCTCCTAATTGTATTTCTGTTGTCTTAGATTTATGTAGGTAGAAGGATCTATTGCAATAAAAGCAGAATTCTGCCTAGAATTTTAAATGGGTGAACTAGAGAAGCAAGTCACTGAAGGTGTGTTGTTTGCTATCTTAGGATTTTATAAGATGCATTGTTAATTAATCATTCCTTCAAAAAATAAAATGTATTGGGGTCAATGAAGCTACAGTGGATATACATGCATGGAATTACTTCCCATAAACATAGGACATGTTCTTTGTCTTTGGATATGCTTAATGTGTTTTTTTCTTCCCCCTGCCACCTCCAAGGGAGACAGAGTGCTGCTTGGAGGACCTGGAAGTTTTTACTGGCAAGGTGAGTTATATCATTTAAGTCACAGAGAAGTTGACCTCTTCAGTTTTTCTCTTTATCCTCGTAGTCATTTGTATCCGCATTCCTCCAACCACTGTCAAAGCCTTTGTCAGTAAGAAAACTAACAGAAATAATTTTTCATCATCTTTGAAAATATTTCCTGAATAATCAAGGCAACCATAGATTAAAGCTGAAGTATTAATTGTATAGGTGCATCTTTTGTCTTTTAAATAACTCTATGATCATTTAAAGGCATTTTCTCAGGAATGTGGAATTTGTTTCCACCAGCAGGGTAAGTTTCCTCTAGGATATTTTGCTTGTTGTTTTAATATCTGCATGGTTTTTTAATTTCTAAACACACATATGAGGGATGTATTTTCTTTCAATGAGAACAGTACTCTCCAAAGAGATCTATAATTATTTTCTTCTGACAGCAGAGAGGTATTGCACTTGTTTATGTTGATCTGTTTGTGCCATGGTGCACGTTTTACCTCTGACTGCACTGTTTACATATAACATCACCTACATGTTTTGCTCATGTGGGCTTCAGTCAGTATTTGTTTGCAGGATCATTCAGCGTTTAGCTGCAGCTTTCTGCTCAAAAGATGGTGCTGCTACAATCAGGACATAGCTGCTAAACTCTGCTGCCTGTTTTTTAAAGTAAATACTTGTGTTTATGGAAGTTTTTTCAGTATCACACTAGCCTACCTGTAGATGCAGCAGCACAAGAGGCTTGTTTCCAGTCCTGTGTTTTAAATTCTGAACAAAATGGAACAATTGAAACTGAACTGCAGATACAGTATAATATAGATGATGTTTGTGTACTCATTTTGTTGCTTTTTGGCAAAAGTGGCAGCTCATCTGCCAAAGCAACTTTATTCTCTTCTACTACTACCCCCCTAAAAAAATCTCTCAGCTCTGAATAGAAGACAATAGTACGCTTCTAGAAGTGAGATTTTTCACCCGAACTTTCATTCCACATTTTGAGATGCTGGAGGAGTAGTTCTCCTTATACTTCATACAGGTATGAATATATATGTGCAGTAAGTGCTTTTCTGAACAGATATTTTTTCTGAGTCAAGACTTAATTTAAGCTGAAGGGAAAAGACTGGAGTGCAGTCACCACCTAGTGGCTAGCGAAGTGTGACCAGAGAAGGCGGTAATGCTCTATGCTCATCTTACTGCCTCTTGTCTGCCGTATTAAGCTCTCCTGTTGTGGTATTTAGACAAGGAGCAGTGATTCAGTTCTGCAATACCATAAGCATATGCTTACTGTTACCTAACTGACCAGTCCCATTTAAGTCCTGGCTTACATGTAGGAGCGGCTTCTGTTTTCAGTGAGAACGCTTTGTGTGCTTTTGATTAAATATGTTGCATAGATTTTTGCTGAAGTAGGATCCAGATTTTCACTTAGATCCTTTCTAGTGCGGCTGCTGTTGGCTCTTTTCTGGTTGGTCCTGTGGAAGAGCTGTTGCTTTAGGAGCGAGCATTCTCTAAGAGTGCTGTAGCTTAATGAAAGAGTACATTCCTGATTACTTGTGGTTTAAAGTTGTTTTCTTTCTCTTTAGGCCAACTTATTTCCGATCGAGTGGCAGAGATTGTGGCTAAATATGACTCTAAAATCTACAGTACAAAGTATGATGACCAGTTAGCCACCAGACCTGCTAGTGCTGCTTTTGATGACAGCTACTTGGGTGCGTAGTTTGAAAAGAAGAAAACCTAGCTGCATTTGAAAAACTCCCTTGCGCTCTTCCTCTTTAAAATTAAATCATACTGCTATTAATTAATCATTTGACAGATAACTGAAGAGCTACATACCTGAAAATGCAGTAATTTATGTATGACAGAAGCTTAGTTATCTTGCCATAGGCTTGATTCAAAGAGTACCAGATGACAAAATAAATGGAAATATTTCCATGAATTTTTGTGTTCTGTGATTCGGGCTGAATATGGGAATGGCTGAGATAAGGTTTTTATGTGAGAAGTTAGTCACATACCTATTTTTCTAGAAGAGCAGCTGTTTCTAAATAATCTACCAAACCAAAATAAAAATGTGAAGGAATCATGTTTGGGAAGAAAAATAATGGGGAGAGTCCCTTAGAGGAGTGGGAAATCACATTTAGCTTCAGATGTCTAACCAGGTTCTGAAAAAAGCAAGGGTAGACCAGGGCAATTCCCAGGATGATAGTTTTAAAATTTTCATCATCTGGTCTCTAATGCAGGGATGCTGATGAATTACAGTCTACTCATGCAGCTGTTCATAGTCTAAGCTACTTAGAGAGAATACCGATTCCGTTGTGTTTTAAGATGAAGCGAGAGGACTGTGCATAGAGATCTGTGAAGAGTGTAAAGAGAGACGAAAGGCTGAATGAGGTTACTAAAGTAATTTACTGACTTTGTCTGTTGATCAGGTTATTCGGTGGCTGTTGGAGACTTCAGTGGTGATGGCATAGAAGGTAAGACCATTGTTTCAGTAAAAAAGTCCTGTTAATAGGCTCGGCAGGTCTTTCAAATAAATGTTACAGAACAAATGATACAGTGAGCAGGAAAAGGCATAAAGCAGTAGGAATGAGCTACTCTGTTCAAGCAAAGTCATTGTGCTTTAGGACCTGAATGTTATCTGGGTGTCTTGCTTTATATTTCAGACTTTGTATCAGGAGTCCCAAGAGCAGCGAGAACTCTGGGCATGGTAGGAAATTAGAAACTTTAAACTTTACAAGCAATAAAAAAGATGAATATTGTTGGTATGCTGTAATATGTATTTCTTCATGTCCAGGTGTCTATTTACAATGGGAAAAACATGTCTTCCATGTACAACTTCACTGGAGAGCAGGTATGTAGCTTTATTCCGCAGGCTGGGTGACCAGGAGGTTATTCCTACAGGAAGGTAACACGCTGAGACAGTGTTTAGGGGGTACTAGAACATACAATATTCTGAAAGTTATTAGCTTATGTGCCAAAAATTTTACAAAGTCTGTAGGAATCCTAAAAATACATGTTCTGTGAGTTCCCATTTTGTAGTACTTGGAAGTAGTAGTCCTTTTTGTCTCAGTTTAGTCCTTAGAAGTAGAAGTTCCTATTTTGTAGTCCTTAGACAAACAAACTTATTTAAATGTAGGATATGCTGCCTATTTAGAGAATTGGGAAGAGGACTGGATCATGAAAGGGGGAATGGGGCAGGTAACTAATCGGTTTACTTCCAAACAGAGTAAGGAAGAGAAAGGAAAACATGAGAAAGGAGACAAAAAATTTTGTGGTATATATGAACATCTCCCTAACTTCTTTTCTATACAGCTGTGTATAAACTTCTTTGTGTGTTTATATTGCTACAACTCACAAGTTTGGTTTGAACTTTGTTTTCCAGATGGCTGCCTATTTTGGGTATTCGGTGGCTGCCACAGATATCAATGGGGACAAGTAAGTGCCCTCTTTTCCCTGCTGCTACCCAACTTGTTTCTGGAAAGAAAAAAAAGAAGCTTTTATTAAAATGTCTTTCCTACAATGTATATTTTTCTGTCTTCATTACTGGTTTTACATGTATCTGTGTGACACACTTCCTCACTAGCACTCAGCATCTGACAACTGTAGAATTGGTTTTGTATTTATTTACATAAATATACATGTGTGCATTTACATGCTTTAAATGCATTAAATTCTCATATATTTGTGTGTACTTAGTCAATAAATATTTGCCTTCAGTTGCAATTTAAAGATAGATAACTTCCATCTTCATATTGAGTTCAGTGATGAGTTAGGCCTCCTAATGGGTACTTACGAGAATGAAACTGAACTTTCATGCTGTTACTGAAGAACCTTACCCTTCTTTGGTCCAGTTATACAGATCTGTTTATCGGAGCCCCTCTTTTTATGGATCGAGGTTCCGACGGGAAGCTTCAAGAGGTTGGCCAAGTTTCCATTTGCCTTCAGCAAGCTTCTGGAGGGTTTCAGATCACAAAGCTGAACGGTTTTGAGATATTTGCAAGATTCAGCAGTTCTATTGCACCTCTGGGGGATCTAGATCAGGATGGCTTCAACGGTAGGATGTCATTTATTGATCTCTATTTTCCATTTGTAGAAATCTCGGCAGCACGCTGAATGTGTATCCCACACACAAACAGTAGGCACTCTAACCATGACTGGGTGTTGGACACGAAGGTCTAGACTCCTTTCGATGCTTGTATGCTACTCCCAAGAATGCTAACAGGAGTTACATGTATGCATCGAGCAGAGACTATACCATTTAAACTACAGCATGGATTATCTTAGCTGTTACACTGATCACTTTATTCTCTCTGAGTGATAAGTACAGCAGAAACATCAATGAAATATCTGACTCCGCTGTGACTCGTTAGGACATCTTCAGTATAATTCTCCTCTTCTCATTGCTTAAAGCCAATTTTCCTCTCCATAAACACAATGATGACTGAAAAGAAGATTTTGTTTCAGAGAGCCGGTTAAAAATGCTCTGATAGAAAAGTCTAGATTATTATTTATTTATTACTTTTAATTTATTTAAAAATGGAAGATTCTGGTGAAAATATCACATAACAACTACAGCCAACTGTACCAAGCGCTGTGTGTCTTGAGCAACTGTTTGGATGAGAAGGCTGAGTCTGATACAACTGAAGCTGTAGACTCTCAAACTCCTTGCTACTGCTTCTTGTTACTTTCACTTAGGAACTGAGAACAGTGAAACAGACAAGAATAACATAGTTTTGGGACAGAGGCTTCCAGGAATCCTAGGGAGAAAACTGTTTTGCAGGTCATACTCCAGTATTTCCTGAGAAAAATGCTCACTTCTGTTTTTTCCATTCTGCTTGCAAGCTATTTTCTGAAGATCAAAAATTATAATAGGCTAATGTTTCAAATTCTCAAGTATCTCTAATTTATTTTTTTAAAGAAATCATGAAATCATATAATAGTTTGGGTTGGAAGGGACCTTTCTAGTTGCTAATAGCATACAGGATTCATGTGAAGATGTAGTATCACTGCAACTATTTACAGAAGACATTGGAAAGGTTACAGTTGATAGTCAAAAATCTGATCATTGGTGAGATTATCCAAAAAATGTTTTGATACTATCATATTTCAATCTGAAATACACTGTAGGTGAGAAAATCATAACAAAAGCTGCCTCGTTTGAATCACTTTGCCATTATTTAGTCTGGGTTTTTTAGCTCCCCCCACCCCACCCCGGCTCTGTTTCATTTGGGGAGTGTTAATTAAAATGCTTTCCATCGCAGTGTGGTGCAAGATCGGAATTTCTACTGCTTTCATAAAGTTTGCAAAGATGAGTCAAAAATGCAAAATGGTAAATTTTTGAGTCCTTGTTCTTTTTACACAACTTTCTCAAATTTAAGGGAAGTGGAGGAAGTAATGTAATGTTCTTTGTTTAGAGTTTCATGTCTGGTATTTGAACCAACCACAGAAGTGTTGAATTTAGATCATATGTAAACTTCTAAAGCTTCCTTACTCAGTCCAATTAGCATTTTTTCTTACTGTTTATTAGTTGTTGATAAGAGTACTCTCAAATTTATTAAGCTTTAAGAGATAGCCTAATTGCAGTAACTGAAAGTTCTCCATAAAACATATGGCCAAGCCATGATCAGGATAGACTGGAATTTGATATCTACTATTGTTTTAGGCTGATTTAAAATTTCCAGATTATTATTAAAATGTCACACCCTTTGGAGGATTGTGATTGTGTTAATGAAATGGGCAAACAGTCCCACTTAGGTTTGTGATTTGGCGCCAACAGTGACTAATTCTGGGTGTGTAATACTCTCAAAATCATCTCAGATCCATATGATTTGGCTGCAACTCAGTTACTGAAGTGCAGAAGTATTTGCAGAACTATTCCTTTCTCTCCTCAACCCCATACAAGTCTATAATATATGTTCTTGTTAAACTTTTATACTTTCTAGAAAAAACAGCGTACAATTTTTTTTTTAAAAAATTATTCCTTTCTGACACACATTGAAACTGTAATATCAGAAATGATTGATTGATGTAAGCACAAATATGTTTTAGTCTGCGTCTGGAGACATTGACAATTGTTCTTTCGGTTTACAGATATTGCAGTTGCTGCACCATACGGTGGAGAGGACAAGAGAGGACTTGTCTATATCTACAATGGAAGAGCACATGGGTTGAATGCAGTCCCATCTCAAATTCTTGAAGGGCAGTGGGCTGCTCGCACTATGCCACCCAGTTTTGGGTACTCGCTGAAAGGAGCCACAGATGTGGACAAAAATGGATATCCAGGTCCTTTGCTTTAAATGTCACTTCAGAATCATTTAAGAGTAGTCCCGCCTCTGACTAACAGCATATTTTAAAAAACGTAATATGTAGTATGTCTCCTTTCTTCCTAGACTTGATTGTTGGAGCCTTTGGTGTTGACACAGCTGTTTTATATAGGTAAGTATCGCTCTGTGCTTTCAGATAAATGAGAGCTCAGTGGCATTCCTGGGTTACAAAAGCAAGCAGGACCAGGGAAGACTGAAATTCTGCCACTCAACCTTCCAAACTGCTGGAGGTAAAATAAGGTTATACTGCTGTTTTCACTGAGTAAATCTACATCTGCCATCTGTTATTTATCTTTCTCAGTAATCTTAAGAAAAAATATAAGTAAGCTGTCTTCAAGGCTTTCTGAGTGACAGGTTTTTAGATACTGACAGGGTGCTGCTAGCTATTACACTGCAATGCTGATGCTCTCATCCAAACTTGCTCAATTTGGGAATTTGTCTGTGCTAGAAATAGATAGGACTTCTTCTTAACACAGTTGTCGATGTTCTGACTCTGATGGTAATGAAGGGGCACAGAAAAGCTTCCTGCTTTTCCCTAGTCTACTCAATGATTGTTATTCTTGCCATTTCCCTGAATAGTGTTTAAGTGTGTACGTGTATATTTCACAATCTGATGGGGAGGGTATTGTCTAACGTGGTGTTGAATATTGTTCAAGAGGATGTTCTCTTTGCAGGGCTAGACCAGTTATTAGAGTAAACGCTGCCCTGGAAGTTAATCCAACCATTCTAAACCCAGAAAACAAAGCCTGTTCACTGTCAGATGTAAAAGTTTCTTGGTAAGCAGGGTATCTTTGTTTTCCTTTGTGGTAGGGGAGGGGGGACTTTTTTGGTTTGTGTTTTCATAAGCTTTCAATTCTGAAAGGATTCAGGAAGTCTAGTCAGCTAATTAAAAAAAGGCAATCAAACAGATTTTTCTGAAAGAACAGACAATGCAAAATAAGAACTCTCTGACAACACTGGAAGGACCAACATTGTCTTCAACAGATGCTAGACTGACTCCTAAGTTACACCCTACCTGCAGAGACTGCCATCTGTCTGTGTTAAGGAGAGAAAGATCTTCCCAAGATGGTAGTGGATCACACAGCTTTTGCAGTGTTTTTACCCATTAACTTACTTTTTTAGGTGAGCTTATGGAAACCACTTGGGAAATTATCTGCTTTGCAAACTGGTTTTGGTTCTTGTTCCTGGACTATTTTGCAAAGCCACTTTTCCTTTCTAGTGCTAACTTCCTTTTCAATGCAGCAGGCCAGTTCCTTCTAGCTTGAAAAATAAAAGAGCCACATTTGGTTTCTGGAATAAGCACGGAGCTTCACAGGTGACTATTCCTACATAAATCAAGACTCCAAAGCTTTGCATTGCTTGCATTGCTGTCTACTTATTAATAGGTTATAGTTTTTCTCCAGCCAGTAGAAAATAGATTTTTGGAAGTGAGCTAGAGTCTCAAAAGAGAATACCTTTGAACTGAGAAAAACAGTAAAAAAATTAAGAGGAAAATGGTGTGCAAAATTAATATTTTCTTTTCCCCAACACAGCTTCAAAGTGAAGTTCTGCTTAAAAGCTGATGGCAAAGGAAAGCTCCCTAATTCACTCAGTAAGTTCTGCTAGTTTAAAAACTTTAAAGTCTCTTTATATTGTGCGCCGACCTGAGTTCTGGTCTTTGTTCTTTTTCATTATTGAAACAGTTGGCTGTCCTTTACAGCACAGTCCTACCAGTTCAGTAACCATATACATCTATATGACCATCTTCAGCAGCTTTTTTGCTGACGTGTTGAAGTCAGTGGCATTTTAGCATACTTGGCACTTCAAGCATCTGTTTAACCACTTGGTGGAACTAGTCTTGGAAAGTCCTTTGTGTTTTACTGAATTGAGATCAACTCTTGTTGAGGGGAGTTTCAGACAAGAATACTCAAGCATGTGCATTGTTAGGCCTGAAAAATACAGACAAACCACAACGGACTTCTCACATTTCTTTTGAAATCATAACCTTGAGGTCATGGTGTTCCAAGTTCCAAGTTGTAACTTCCAAAACTCTTAGTTTA
>JAVJGJ010000061.1:12675024-12699111 GCA_035590215.1 Microhierax caerulescens
TCATAACCTTCTGATCGATAGCACTGATTTTTTTTTCATCAGATTTTCTGGATAAGAATCAGGAAAAGATTGTTTTAAAACAGTTTTTTAAGTTGTCTCTAAGAGGTTTTGTAACGTGGCAGGCAGCCTGCTACAGTCAGGCTTTGTCCACTGTTGATAAAACCTTTTCCTTATTTTTTGTATGGCATTTATAGAGGTGGTATGATCTGGGAAGACTCATATGAATAGCTGTTACTTAAATGTCATTATCTATACCAAATATTTGAAGTAATTAAATTAGCAGTACAATTAAATAAGTGTTATGTGCAAGATTGCTTTAAAATTATCTGGAGGAAAAAATTCTAACTTGTATTCCTCCAATTCTATAGCAATTATAAATGTATTGGTGCTCTTCTACATTTCCAGTTTTTAAGGAAAAAACAGTCCAGTTTAGGAAAACAACAGTGCTTGTTAGTTACTACTTTGAGAACTAATGCGGTAACAGATTTTATGTTGAAAGAACTGGAAGTTTTAGAAGTTCCAAGTACTAGGTTTTCCTTGTAGCTGAAACCAGCATTCAGCTCCATTTCTGATGGCAATCTGCACGGTGTTTAATTGAATGGAATATCCCTAACCTAAATGCTTTGGATTGGACAGATTTCCAAGTGGAGCTGCTGTTGGATAAACTTAAGCAGAAGGGAGCTATAAGGAGAGCTCTCTTTCTCCACAGCAAACAGCCTAGCCACTCTAAGAATATGACTATTACAAAAGGGGGCAAAATGAACTGTGAAGAACTTGATGCCTTTTTGAGGGTAAGTAGCCATTTACATTTTAGGCAAATAATTTTTACTTGTCTATTACAAGTTCCACGTGTTACATGTTTAACAAAAAAGAGGAAAAAGAAATGCTAGAAGAATTTCATGCCCAATGGATAGACCTAGAATTGCTTAAGCCGTGTTTCTGTCCTGGGCTATCACTGCTGTCAGAGGATGAGTGACGGATATTATTGTGACTAAGGTCCTGGTCACTAAATGGGTTAGAAATTCAATTGTGAACTTTACAATGGACTTCTTGGACAAGTCATCTAGGCAGAAAATTAGTTATAATTTCCAAGGAATACTGGAAGTCAGTAAGCAGAAGTTGTGCTTCTACTTTGGAGGGAAAAGAATAAAGGAGAATATGGATCTGCAGCTAAAAAGCAAAGATAAGCAAGTAACAGAGGACACAGAGAAAGCTGAAATACTTGCTTTTTCTCAGTCTTTCTGGTTTAGTCCCCACAAATGTGGACAGATGCTAACACACTTAAAAAGTGTAACCCAGTAGAACAAACACAGGCTGAAATAAGGAAAGATATGTGAAAATATAGCTGTGTAAGTTAGATGTAGCTCTGATTTATCTCTGAGGACTTACAGATCAAACATCAACAATATTTACTCCCCTCTCCAGAAAAAAAACAAACAAAACCACAAACAAAACAGTAAGAATACTAGTAATCATTAAGGATTCATGGAGGGTAAGTAATACCTTTCTTCGACCTTCTGAGTGGAATTTATATGGAAATAGCCCAGATCCCAGTGTTAGTAAAGCTTTAACACTTTTCCACCAATGACAGTAATGACACATGACCTGTATGAAACTGGATGCAAAACCAATTGAAAACTGTAAGTTAGCAATAGTTTTCTGCCCATAGAAAATAGCTGCTGAAGTAAGATCCTGCAATGAGCTGTTGTAGAGTCAGTAATTTTCATTATTCTAATTTCTGAGAATAATGAAGCAGAGTTTACACTGATAAAATCTGTGGCTAACACAAAGCTAAGAGATGGTTTGTAAGCACTCTGAAAGGCAGCATCGACATTTGATAAACAGAGTGATTTGAAATTAACAGTATGAAAGTCAGTAATTCTTCAACTTAATAATTTTAGGAAGCAAAAACCCCCAAGTCCAGAGATTAATATCTATTAATATCTTGGGAGCATACTGAATTTTGTGTGACAAGAAAGAGCAGAATTGTATAGCCCTTTAAGCTCCTCACCGTTACAGTTTTCCATTTGTAAAACAGGCACTTACGACTAAAATTGCCCCTCTTCAAATTTACACTGCAGGTTTTCTGATGAGATTTTCTGGTTTGAAGAGAACTCAGAAGTTTTAATTTTGTTTTGGCTTTCTCATTCCTTCTACAACATGAACAATAAATAAAAATACTGCTCAGATTGCTCTTGGGATGACTGCTTGTTGCCTATTGAGACTTTTGAAGGATAGTTTTATTGTTGTTTTCTTTGCATGTTTTAATTGTAATCAAATCTTTGGTTTCCTCAGGATGAATCTGAATTTAGAGACAAACTGACTCCCATTACTATTTTTATGGAATATCGTCTGGATTACAGAACAGCTGCAGATGCAACAGGATTGCACCCTATCCTCAACCAGTTCACTCCTGCAAATATGAGCAGACAGGTACACTTCTTACACAATCTGTGATGAGAGAACCTACAACGTGTTTTCAGCTTTCAGTATTTATTCAATACTTATGTTCGTGTTAGGACTTCTGAAAAAATTAAGATACCAAAATAGACATCCAGGCTTTAGTCTTTGAATTATGGAAGAATCGATGGTTATTTATTTTATGTTTGTCTTCTCTTTTTTTTCTTCTCTCTGTGTCAAATTTCTTTTTTGATACATTATTCCTTAGTGCTGGACTTCCTTTTCGTACATGCTAATTACCAGTTTTCTGTAGAAAAGCTGTTATGGTAGTATTCAAAGTGTTAATCTTGAAGGATTGGAGGGTTTCATCCATTGCTCATAGTTCTATGAACTATGCCGTTCTATGTATATTATATTTATCCCTATAGTTCTCTTAAGGTAATAAACATAGTTTTTCCTATTTCTGCCCTTTATACAAATTTTTACACTTGTTTATAAAGAGGATAGTGGAGATGCAACTCAAGGTGGACAGATTATTCAAAAATATGGAAAGAGTATTAAGATATGTAGACACGAGTCCTAGAATTGCAGTGTGGCAGGATGAGGCACAGTACCCCCACCCCTAGATAAAAACTCATTTGTTCTGTGAGATCAATGAGATGAAGATGTCTCATAACCAGCTATTTAGAAAAAAATTTTTTGGTGGTGAAACAGTATTATTGAAATGTATGTTAGAAAAGATGGAGGAATTATTACAACCATATGCATTTGATTTTTGCATAGGCACATATTCTGCTGGATTGTGGTGATGATAATGTCTGCAAACCAAAGCTGGAGGTTTCAGTAGAAAGGTAAATACATGAGAGAAATACTACAGGGGCAATTAATTTCTCTACTTGAATTCTAAACTTCAAGAGCTTGTAATTCTTTTGTTAAAAGGATGTTTTGAAATGAATAGGACTCCTGAATGTATACAATCTAAACTCATGCCTATTTGTTTTAAAGAAAACCCATTTTCTGCTTTGTAACCTAATGTCTTTAGTACATAATACAAGGAGAGCACACACCACCATCCCCACCCTGGCCCCCACTATAAGAACACAGTATTTATTTGTATATTTACAAAGCTGTGCATGCATAGCAAGCATAAAACCGGTGTTAGCTGCAATTGTACCACTGTTCTGTTATTTGATATGAGACAGACACAGGAAGATGTGAACAGGCCTGATTTTATCCAGCCAGGGGTGGACTAGGGCTCCATTGTCACATGTATGAAAAAAAACCTGTTGGTATTGGTAATACTTTTATTAAACCTGAAGAAAAGAAACAAGTTGTAACTCAAAAATCTTTCATGAGTTGGGCTTTTTGTGCTTTTTATGTCCAAAAGCCATTCTTAATGTATAAGTATATATCTATACTTATAAATGTCATCTGGTTATTTTCATGTCCTTAGTGCAGAGCTATAGCATATGCATGTGTATGTAGCTAGTACAGTTCAGAAACATACTAATTAATGCATATGCTTCAGAAACATTTTAAATCAGTGCAGGTACAGTTAGGTTTCCTTGTAGGTGGTGAAATGAAAATAAGTGTTTGGAAAGTTATTCTTTTTGTGTCTGGAAGAAATGTATTACAGAGGTCTCAGCTGTATTCTGTAGCTGAGCCTTCCATCAGTTTTTGTTATAAATATATGTTTGCGTGTACCTCTCCTAAGCAAGCATGTAATTCAAAATGTACATGGTGGTTTAGCTGTTCATAGTTTGTTCTTTGATAAAAAAAGGTGTCAATGGTTTTGTGGTTTATTGTATATGTTATAAAAAAAGATTCTTACAAAACAGCATGTAGTATTAACTCCATTTTTGTGATTATAGACAAGTGGGGTTTTTTAAATGTAGTGTAGAGCTCTCCTGATACTCCTGGAGCATAAGTATTGCCTCTAGATTTCTCCAGTGTCTTTGTGTAATCTCAGAATGTCTCGTTTCTCTAAGTTCAACCAGTTCCATACACTTGAAAAGCTGAATGCAGAGCTCATTTTTACACTTGGGTTTTTTTTTTGGTAGCGATCAGAAGCAGATCTATATTGGTGATGACAATCCCTTGACACTAATTGTGAGTGCTCAGAATCAAGGGGAAGGAGCCTATGAAGCAGAACTCTTTGTCATTGTTCCACCCCAAGCAGATTTCATTGGTGTTGTTCGTAACAACGAGGTAAAATGACAACTCTTTCTTCTTTGCGTAGTCATATTTCAGGTGTTGCTGTGGAAGTGTGTGGAAGAGGGTCTGTCAGTGGTGGGTTTTATGCTTCAACCTTAAAGCACTGAAAAAGTGATAAGGTTCTTCTAAGCCCCGAGGCTATATAACATCCGGCTGGATGGTTCCAGTGTAAGAGCCTAGTGCTAGCAACGAAGGAGAATCATCTGTGTGATGGAGCTTGACACAAAGAGTTTATCTGCTGCAAGTCTTTGTTTGAACAGTGCCCTTGTTAATTTATTTAAATGTGGACTTAGCATGTGATGTGCTAGATAAAGAGCTGGGCATTTGTGAAGCAAAAAGTGATGTTGGTTATTGCTATTCTCTTCCACCTAAGTATGTAGAAAGTCTCGGGTGTCAGTCATCCTGACTATACAGACTACTACTTCAATTTCCTGACTTTCCCTTGTATTATAAAATGTCTGTATAACTTCTGTTTCTTTGGAGAGATATAGGTATAGTCCAAATTTTGTTTTATCCCATTGTAGTTTTATATAAATAATATACTTTCAGTTTTTTTCTGTTTTTATTTGATCGAATCTGTGATCAATCAGTGTATCTTTAAAGTTGCAGAATATTAAGGGGAAAACTATTTTCACCCTATATCAAAGAATTCCAACTTTGATACCACATCCTTCACATACGTTGGACCATGCCTTGGTTTGGTTCTGCAGTTTGCCTCTGCTATTCTAGAGCTTTGTGATGTGGCTTTATTCAGAATCTTATAGCTCCTCTTAAGACCTCTTTTTGAGTAAGCTACTAAGTATTCACGTTATTTTGCCTGCTGATCTTTATTTTCCTATGGAGAGTTTGCCGGATTGACAAAGTTTCTTCTCATAGTTTTAAAGAATCATGTGGATAAATGCTTTAGGTTACAAAAATCATCAGTGCTACCCAATGCAAGTATTGAATTTTTCTTTTTATAACCTTGGAAAGAGCATCTATCTTGTATCAAAAGTATTTGTCTCCGTGGAGGCTTTCATACTAAGATTTCATTTAATTTTAGTACTTGACTGTGTTAGGACTAAGAAATTATATTAAAATTAATGCAGCATTTCTAGAACTTTTCTCCAGACTTTCATCCAGGTGTCAAGGTGTAAAGAGTGACATTCTGTAATATGTCTTTGTGGTTTATTGCAGGCTTTAGCAAGACTGTCCTGTGCATTTAAAACAGAGAATCAAACTCGCATGGTAGTTTGTGACCTGGGAAATCCCATGAAAGCAGGAACTAAGGTAAGGTTTGGACCAACAGATGTCAGGTAGCTTGTAGAAGAGTGCAGCTGGCATTTTTCTTAATCACAGTACTTTTGGGCAGGATGTTTACTCACAGGAATTTAAAATTAGATCTAGCTCATATTTAGCTGCCCACGTTTGCTTAGTTCAGTGGTAATGGTTTCAACTTTCCAGTGAAATTGCAGGCTGACAGGAGTGTTTGTGAGTTTTATGATGCAACTCAAAAGTAGCTCATGAAACGGTGGAATTAATGAACTTTGGTCCCTCATGAGTTTGTCTTTAGATTTATCTGATATGTATTTTTTAGTATATAATAAAGAGCTAGCTCATAACACACCTTTCTCTTAGTGGAAACCAAATAGTGCTTCTCTGTCAAGTTTGAGAGAGTTTTGTCTAGTTGGGACCTCTGCGCTTCCACCAAATGTAGCTGAAATTGAAAGAATTAAAAAATTATTAGTAGGACATGGCAGATACTATGATGATATGGCATAATAAGTTTTATTTTCTGAGGAAATAAAGTGAAAATCAGTCACAGTTATCAACACTTTGATGGTGCTTTTCTTCCAAGACAGATTTTGTACAGGTGAATAAACGCTATTTCCAATCTTTCAAAGAATATCAAGCTGAACAGTGCAGATGCTGAAGCAACTATCATGCGCTGACTTAAAACAAATCTTGGGAACTGAATTTGGAATCATTAAAGAGTGCCCTGTTCTTTAGACTACAATATATTATGCAACACAGACGGAGCCTCAGTTGTGTGTAGAAGTGGCTGAAGCAAGTGGGGGTGACCATGATGTAAACCTTAAGTTTCTGTTTTGTGGCATTGATGCATCAGCTGAAATCTACAGAGCACAGTACATTTCTAGTCCTGATGAACTGGATAAGTTTTATTTTCCATTTGTCTGTGTGTGTTCTCTTATGACCACAAGCGATTTTGGAGTAGTATAACAGTATTAAGAAGCTGTTCTCGTGTATTTTATTGCACTTCCACTGAACCACAGTGATTTTTTTTCTAAAGCTATTAGCTGGCCTGCGGTTCAGCGTGCACCAGCAGTCTGAAATGGATACCTCTGTGAAGTTTGCCTTGCAAATCCGAAGGTATGGAAAACTAGGAGTATGTATCTCACCTGGTAGAAAACACTAAGAAAACTGTGAACTAAGCAATTATTTTCACTCTGGACTAAATCTTTGGTCTTTGCCTCATAATTGTTTAAAAAGTAAACGCATCTTTTTAATGACCTATGCTCTAAAATAGAGGGGAAAAAATGTAAGAAAATGGGTTTTTGCAGTCCCTTTTGCTTACAGCTTTTAGACAGACCATGGCACAAGTGAAATACTAATAATGAGGAACAAAACCATTTACAGTGTTTCAAATAAAACTTTGTATTTTTGTACCTTCATACCATTGTGATCTCCTGACACTTGTGCAGTGTCACAGAGTGACTTTTGGTTTCGGGTTTCTAGCCCTGTTTTAAAACTGATGTTTGAACTCTGAAATCCTTCCGATGTAAAACTAGAATTTCAGATTTCACGTATTTTGAGGACAAGCAGTGTAAGCCGTTCAGAAAAGGCAATGCATGAGATGGTCTGAACAGAAGCAACATGCAGTGAACCATTTTAAGTGTTTTACAGTAGCCAGCATAAGAAAGACTAAAAATTAAATGGAACAAAGCACTAGTGTTCCTCTTTTTTTTTTTTTTTTTTTAAGATAAGCACAGTGCTTTTTTTATAAATATTGTATACAAATCTGTATTTATGCCTACTGGACATGATATTAAAGATTTGGAGATGTGATCAATAGGAATATCTTTACTCAATACACTTTTACGCAGCTTAATGGACAATGCAAATACAGCTGCGGTTTTTTCCCTCACGGTGAACCAAAAGTGTAGGGGGTTTTCCATTTAAAGGCTTCATTTTTTTAATGTAATGAATATTTATTCTCGTCCACATACACATTTTTCATCTACAAGAGTTAAATAAGTTGAAACCTGCCATTCTATTTTAGTGTTCCAGTGGTTTGCCATACTGATCAAAGGCTTTGGCAGCATTAAATATCTCTTTGATCTCACGTTGCTGTCTGTTAAGTATTTTTTCCCTCCTCATCAGCTAGTAAGCTGTGCCAGTGGCATGTGACTCCAGTTCTTCTTTGCAGAAAATAATTCTTGTCAGTTGCCTTTCTTGGGCTAACAGCGGTCACAAACTACCTTTCACAGGGAGAAAAAACAGTTAGTGAGGTTACTTAAGTCTTGATGGAATAGAAGGGAAGTTCCTGTAACTTTTTACACATTTTATGCAAGGAATTTCCTTATGTGACTTCTGAGTGCAAGAACAGTGATGCAGGCGAATACGGCAATCACAGTTCAAAGACAGGCTTTATCAAGGTATTATTGTGAAGAGGTTTTAAAGATCATACTAGTTGTCTTAAACTCACAAAGCTAGATTTCCAAAGCTGGCACGATTCCTAGAACAACAACTCTGGTCTCTGAAAGAATGAGGTATTTACAGGTTGGGAAGAAAACTCTGTTGCGTGTTTTTTTTTATTACACCAGTACTGAAGAACAATTAGTGGATTTAAGAAGATCTTTCTAACAGAAATTGTTTAGAATTTCACATTAGTCACAGAATAATCACACGTGTCTAAGGAGATCAGGATTTTGTTTCCAGCTGCACGTTGAGGGGAATAGGAGTGTTTTCTGTATTTCTTCTTCTCTGTTTACAAAGAAAGTCTGAAGAAATTTTACGTATGAATGAGACTATGTGCCTTAATATCTGTCATCTCTTGGTGATTCTGAAGTGTAGGAATCTGATGTCATCTGTATTCACTTAATAGTTTAAAAGCACTGTGTAGAGCAGTAGGCAAAAATAGCCCTAGTGTACTTGTCTGCCTTGGGACTAGTTTGAAGCCAAGAATTCCCTGAGCAAAACAGATGTCCTAAAGTGGGACTTAAGGCCCTGCTAGCCATATAGTTGATGTTATCCCACAGCCCTGGCATTTGAATTTTCTTAAATGTTGCAGCTAAGTAACAGAGTCGGCATTACTTGGTGTCCTTTATTGACTTATCCCAGCTAAGGGACATCCACGCTGTGCTGCAGGTGGGACTGTCATGCATTTAAGTGAGAACTTGCTGGAATCTACTCCTTAGTCTTTAGCAATTGTATTTTCCTACAATGGCTCAGGCGTCCTGTTGTTACAGATTACTTTTTCAAGTTTTTTTAAAATACTTAGCTTATTTCATGTAAGAAATTAAGTTATGTTTTCTCTGCAGCTCCAACCTGTATGACAATCTAAGTCCAGTAGCATTCTATCAGGCCGACCTTGCAATTTTAGCAGCTGTTGAAATTAGAGGGTAAGCACTGATACTTTTTTCAATAAGCATCTTTCTCAAATGAGCTTTGCATGTTTGCTTCTTTATATTCAGTGAACTTCCTTTCCAGTCTGCCTAAGTTTCCAGGAAGCCATAGGGAATTTTTAATTATAAAGAAAATATGGTTCCCTCTAGCCACCCTTTGGACTTTCAGATCTGAAATAATTCTAAACAATTACAAAAGAATTCCAAAAAGGAATGTTGTGCCTCTGTTACTAGAGGATTTTTTTAGAAGGCAAAAAAAATCACCCCTCCTTTTTGCAGTTGCATACCTTTCTCCAGGTCACTTTCTTCCTCCACTAACTGGCTGCGTTTTCATCCAAAAAACCCTCAAACCTTTTCTGAAACCAAAGGTTTCGAAAATCCTGTTGAAGATGTTTGCAATGCCCTCATCTTTTTCAGTCTTAAGCATAGCATTAATACCGTAACAGCTCCGTTACATCCATTGCTTCTGCTTACCAGAAATCTGTACGTGATACCTAAAAGCTATACAATCCTTTTGCTCAGCTAGTTAACTCAAGATTACCAAGTCATGGTTTTTTTTTAAATTTCTACTACATTCATTATTGTGACCTAATGTGGTTAATATCTGAGAGGTGGGCGGATGGCACAACTGAAAAGCATTATTGTTAGCTTCACTGTTTTCAGTGCACAATTAATTATTCATGTGACTGTACTGATAAGTCTCTACATCATCAATATTTCTCATCATCAAAGTATTTCACAGTTTGCATATTTTGGATGACATGTATATATCTTAGTTCTATTAATGGTTTACTAGATGTTGTGGGATGAATTCAAAGTTTAGGACAGGAAAAAAATGTTTCTGAGTACATGGTTCGTCTTTGCTTGTAAAGAAAACTGAACATTTAACATACAAGCCACTCAGCCTCTGCTCTTTCTGTTTTTATATACAAAGGATGAAAAATTGCAGGTTGTATTTTAAGTGTGTTGATTTTTTTAAGATGTTCTAGAGATTGCCATTGTTTCTTACTTTGTAATAACGACTTGTTTGCTCCACTGTTTAGTGTATCGTCTCCTGATCACATATTCCTTCCTATTGCAAATTGGCAGCCAAAGGAGAATCCAGAAACAGAAGATGACATTGGGCCTCTAGTTCAGCATATCTATGAGGTATGCAATTACTACTAACTTCAGTTACACAGTTCTCTGATAAATGAAAGTGAATCTTTTGGTGTAGCTTTTCTCTGGGGTAAATGATAAGTTTTGTATTCATTTTGTTTATCCATGGAAACAAAGATTTTATTCATTTAATGCTGGGTCAGTAATTGGTTTCTGGAGGAAGGGCTGGAATGCCTGCAGTTAGTGTGACAGGAGTGGCCAAATGGAAGTGGCTGATTTTTTACATCATTACACGTATTTTATTTTCTAGCCCTTTGAAATCTTGATGAAATATTTAAAGTAACTTGAACTCAGAAAATGACTCATGACTGTAAATCATTTAGTATCATCATTTGTATTCCCACTGTTCTGAATCATTATTGTAAAATCTTTTGCCTTGAAAACTTGTATTTAAAATTTCCTTAGAATGATCATAGTTTTAATCTAGACTGTTTGATTAAACAAAACTTACTGAGAGTGCTGTGTGAATAAGAATAGTTAACAGCTGTTCTAGAACTTAAGAGATAATTAATCGAACAAAACTTATGGTTGTACGTGTCTGGCTCAGAGTCCCTTGGCTGAGACATGTACAGGGGTTGTGATTCATGCAATAGACTACAAAAAACCCGCATTTTTTTCAAGAAGAAAAATTTTCATTTCTTCAAGACAAAACTTCATGCTATATAGCTTTTCTTTGAAGTAATTTTTGTCAAATTACAGAAGTAATTTTAAATCTTGCCTATCTGGAGTCTGATGTTTACCTACCATTTTTAGGTAAAGTTGTTGATGCTATTGCTGTAAGTGGTTGGGGGTGGGTGTAGCAGCAGTATCATTTATGGCTCAAATACAAAATAAAAATTACATGTGAATTAACAAAGAAGGTGGCATTGTTTTTGTTTACATCTGTTAACTTTATTTTCATAATTAGCTAAGAAACAATGGTCCAAGTGCATTCAGCAAGGTGATGATGACTCTGCAGTGGCCTTATAAATATAAAAACTACACACTGTTATATATTGTTCAGTATGAAATTGATGGTCCCATGAACTGCACTTCTGATATGGAAATCAATCCGTTGAAAATTAAGGTAAGCAAGACTTTCCTTTTGTTTGAGTGGAATGAAGTATGTTTGCTTGTTATGGAAATGCACTCTAAATACCCAGGTCCCTGAGAATATCTAATGCTGAGCTCACTGCGTTATGTTTTCATCTGTTGCTGAGGAACGAGACTGCACTGTCTGCACAAGTCTGACAGTACTTGTCAAAGTATATAGCAGCTGAAATAAAAGGCAGACAATAGATTTATCAACCCAAAGATAAATTTGTATTTTTTTTTCCCCTTTAAGTCTGTACTCTAAGAGTCCTAAGTCCAAAACAATGCCATTGTATTGAATGTGGTTGTGAACAAAAACTTTTCAGATGCTTCTGTGCTGTTTATGTAAATTCTTGGGGTTTTATTTCTTGGAGGAAAATGGTACTATTTTTACAATTTCTAGCTTATTTTTATAGGTGCTGATCCAATGCCATCAGAGGTCAATGGGGGTGTTTCAGTGGGGCTTAAAAGTACGCTATCGCTGCCAGCAAAACATGCAGTTTGCACAGCACAGAGCAGAAGAAACTCCTTTTTCCAAAGTCGGACTAGACAAAGAAACATCAGATAAAAATCAGCAAGTTTGATTGAGAGTAGAGAGCTGAATTCTAAGACAATTAGAACAAGTGGAAAAAACAGTATAATAGTTCTAGAAGAACTTAAGCAAACGTGTAAAAAGACTAAGGGAAGATACACAATTTACAGAACAAAAAAGAATACTTACATATCTTTAATAATCAGAAAGCAACTTTAGTGAATATATAAATACAAATTCCCTGTGCTTTTGCTATACCATTTGTAATAGTATATTTTTTTACAACTCTCTTGTAAGTTTTGCCAGATAAATTTGTTATGTAGAGGACAAATAGCATGACTCTGCCTAGTCCCATACATAAATTTGCAATCTTACATTGGGAATTTCTAAGGGATTACTGAAATAATTTATTAGATCTACTGTATACTTTTTCAAGCCCCTCCTAAAAAAAGGGTTTGTGTATGTGTGGACATGTGTGCATAGGTACAGTGGTATGTCTTACATCAGTACCACAGTAGTGCTGTTTTTTCAGAATTAAAAACTGAAGTGTCAAGGAAAAATCTTTAATAAAAGATTGCAAAACTGAATTATTTATTGCAGTCTAAGAACATTAGTGATCTAGAAAAGGCAGGAGTAGTATTTTAATTACAGCTGTAGGTAAAGCCAGGTTGTGAAGAATAGCTAGCATAGAAAGTGAGAAACCTGATCAGTTATATGTTCTCTTGACCTTAATTTTGAAGTTCACAAGTATGAAAATGTAAGAATTATTTATGATTTGGGGTTTCTTGGTGTATCCTAAATTTCTGCTTCTAAAGATGATGATAAGAATGAAACACTTAGCAGGGAAGATAACCATGATCATCGTATCAGTCGAAGGGATGTAACTGCCATTGAAGGAGACGTGCATACTTTGGTAAGCTCTCAGTATTGATATGCTGATAATATTTTTTTGGGTTTTTTTAGTGAAGATGGAAATGAAAGCTTCATGAGATGAAGAATAATTTCAGAAAATCCATGTTCGGTTTTTAAACAGTTAACAGACAAAAATGTCATAGGCTCTAGAGCTATTCTGGGGTTTCTTCCAATGTGCATCGGTTTTCCTCAGGGTAGTCAACCAGTGAGGCATATGCCTACAGTTTTGTGCTGTTAACGTTTTAAGTCCTTAAAAACAAAGGCCAAGTTGGGCACTTGGTTCAGTGTCAGTCTTCTATACTGTGCTGTTCCCTGAAATTGAAAATCAGTACTTCATAGCAGGAAGGCTGGTAAAGTAACTGAGAGGAAGCAGGTGACTGCTGCAGTCATCATCTTTGCTACAATTTGCAGTTGTCACAACGTGTTTCCTAGCTGATCAGTGGACATTCTGCAATCACACAAGTGGAGGACCTGTCCTTTCTAAGCAAGACTGGAAATAATCTGTAATACAAAGTAAACATATTACTGTTATCACTGCCTTTGTAACTGCGCTTGCAGCCATGAACCTATCCCTGCTTTGGGCAGGACAGGCAGGCAGCTCAGAGAAGTGCTCGGGAATTGAGGGTGGACCCATGGGGCTAAGGCAGTACGGCCCTGATTACAAAAAAAAAAAAAAAGGAAGGGCTGAGCAAAGAAAGTGAAAATAGGAATTATTTTTTATTTTATGGTGAGAAAAGTTACTTAATTTTTTTAGAGAGAAGCTACAAATATTCTTCAGTATCTGTGAATGCAGTTCTAAAAATTTGGGGGGTGTTTAGAGGGCTTGGGTTTTGCCAGATTTTCCCAATGACTTTAGCAGGATTTCACCACAGAGACTAACATCACTCTTTGTAATAATTACACTGAGTTGTTCTTAACAGATGTACCTACAGTGTACATTGGTTTTTATCTACAGTACAGCTAAAACCACAATAGTAGCATGAGGCTTTGTTTTACTCTGCTTTCTTTTTGAAATACTGATGGTTTAGCATCAGTATTATCTGATGGATTTCAATGGAAATGTGGTTGAGAAAGGCCAGTTGAACTTTTGTAGTCCTAAGTATGGCTTATAGATTAAGTCAGGCAGTCAAGTTTGAAGACTTCCACTGAATGCAACAATGTGTATTTTGTTGGCACCGAGTGCAGTTAATTGCCGTGAGTTTTCCTATCAAAAAACAATCGGAGGATTGTAATCTGAATTGACCAGGCACTGCCCCTTACTCTCCAACATCTTTTCTTATATATGTAGATAAAGCACATACAGCTATTTCACCTTTGGGATCCAACTGGCTTCCAAAGTATTTTTCTGAATGCAAACTTATGGGACTTCCTAAGTAATTATTCAGTACTGGGGATTATTTAATATATTTGAATAGTCTATGGTGCTTTGCCAGGAAAAGAGGACAAAAAGTATGTACATGAATAAAGTAATGCCATTAACAACTTTTCAAGTATTTTCATATTTGGAATATCCTTCCTATTTTTTATATGCAGGGCTGTGGAAATGCTGATTGTTTAAAGATAGTCTGTCAAGTTGGCCACCTGGAAAGGGGAAAGAGTGCAATACTGTATTTAAAATCACGCCTTTGGACCCAAACTTTCATGAATGTGAGTGACTCTGAATGTTCTGTCCCTGCTTCTGAGACATAAAAAAAAAAGTACTTTTTGCATCCATGTGCAATACTAATTTTGTTTTTTCTTACACAGAAAGAAAATCAGAATCACTCCTATTCTCTCAAATCTTCTGCTTCTTTCAATGTTATAGAGTTCCCTTACAAGAACCTTTCCTTTGAAGATATTCACAATTCTACAGTAGTAAGTCACTTATATCCAGCTTGAGTTACCATACATACTTACTTTGAAATTAATAGAACAATTGTTGAGTAGCTTTTTTGTGGCTTGGTTATAATTGTAATTTTATCAAAAATTATTCACATAGGAATTTCAGTTATACAGATACAGTTGAGGGTAGAACAAAAATTTCTGTCCTAAAACCAGAGTAACAAGACTTGTAGCTTTGAAGACTTAACTGAAAATGAAAAAACTGATGAACAGTCTAAATTTTCTTGTCAATGCCACTGTTGTTAGAGAAGTATTTTACCTGAAAATTGTCTTCTGCTGTAGTAGCACTTGAAATTGAATAATGAACCTTTATTTTGTTATATGAAATACTATGTGAACGTGGAACAAAAAGACAATCTGTGTCCCAGAGAGTTTCAAAGAGAAAGGAGACAGGGTGAAAACAGAAAGGAAGATATAGCCATTTATTTGGGCTGCCCAGTTAAAAGTTATTTGAAGGCACTATAGCATAAAAGATCTTAAGAAAGGGGTTAAAAAAGGATAGTGATTGATTTATTTTTTAATATGCTTTCTAATGCCTATTATTAACTGTTTTATCTCTTCTAAGCTTTGTGGAGCTGATGTTTGTTTCAATGAATACTACCTTTTAAGAAAAAAAGGAAAAGACTTGAATTATTTTTCTCTAATACCCAACTATTGTCAGATTCCTACAGTTTTAATGAAAATCATCAAGCATTACAGAATACATGTTGCCTTGGCATGATGGATAGCAAAAAAACAAAACCAACCAATCAAAAAAACCCGAACAACCCAAACCCCTGTTTTTATTTAATTTAGAAATCCTATTTGGGTCAGTGAAGTCTTTATGTCACTGTTAATCTATAGCTCTTTACTCACATTGGAGGGAAAAAATAACTTGTGATATATTAAGAATATTTTAAATGCTATAAAGATATACAAGACTTAAACTGCCTGGATGTATTTAGCATGTCACTGCCATGCAAAGTGTGATTTACTGTGTTTTTCTATTAGGTCACTACAAATATTACATGGGGCATTCAACCACAGCCTATGCCTGTGCCTGTGTGGGTTATAATTTTGGCTGTCCTAGCAGGATTATTGCTCTTGGCTGTTCTAGTGTTTGTTATGTACAGGGTAAGTACTGTAGTTGGGGGGGTTCTATTGTTTTCTTTTCTCTACTAGTGATATATTACTTAAAATAGTACCAGCAGCTTGCAGAAATACCTTGGTCCCCTAATCATCTGAATCATTTCATCTGATATTTATTGGCTTTGAAGGTCAAAAATAAGAGATTAGGAGGGAAGAAAATAAAATAACACATCATTTGAGATCTGATCAAGAAGGAAAGGGAAAGGATGTGTGTATGTTTTGAATATCACAGTGCAATTTCTTTATTGTTCTCTGAATCACAGATGGGCTTTTTCAAACGTGTGAGACCACCTCAGGAAGAACAAGAAAGAGAACAACTGCAACCGCATGAGAATGGGGAAGGAACATCAGAAGCTTAAGCAGAGTTTTATCTGTAAGACATTCTGAAATTTTTAAATGCCTGCATCTTGGCTACAAATATTGGAGTCCCCCTCAAGAAAAAAACATACATGACTGCAAAGGTGCTGGTCTCAGAAAGTATCAGCACGTACAAAATAATAGCAATATATTTAAATCCTCCTTTTTGTATTAATTATGTTCAAACATGTGACTAACGCATCTGCGCCGATTTGGGTGTGAGAAAATTAACTAATAGGTAGTGCTATGATTTTGCTTATTGGGATGTACGAGACATCGTCTTTTTTGGTTCACGGACCAACTTTACATGCATTGCTACACAGATTCTGCATTTGCTCCTGAAGCCAACAGCATACATAGATACTTGCTGGTTTACTCGTTTAGTTCATGTTGATTTTTGCGGGATGACACTACATTGCATTTCCTAGCTCTTGAAAGCTAACTGCACAAAAAAATGAACATAGCTTGTTTTAGAAAACTGAAGAATATTCTTTGACCCATGAACTCTGCTGATGATTTTCCTTCTGCTCAAAAAGTAGGAAAGAGATTATTCAGTAGAATCATTCATCCCCAATACCTGTTCTGCATGCCTGTTCCCCTTACTGCTCAGTCATCTCTCTTGTGGTTTCCCTCTAGACTTTACAAATATTGTTCTCCAGGTCCTAGGTCTCTTACTGTAGGTATTGAGCCTGCAGAAACAGAGGCGAGCGGTAGAAGGCTGGGGATGTACTTTCTGTGGGACCTAGCAAAAAGATCCAGGGCAAGATCCAAAGACTCTGCTGTGTATTTCCATGGAGCAGGATCCAGGTGTTCCACAGAATTCTTGGCAGCATGGATCCGTTCAGGTACTGCCAGAGACAAGATGTTGGGCTGTGGCTGCCAACAGAAGCGTCTGATGAGAAAACCCACAGCCTCTGTGTTCACAGGTCAAACCCCCACAGGGTTTGAAATTAAGTCTTTGTATTACTTGGATCAAATTTCAGTTTCTAGCAAAACAGTGGAGGGAATACTGTGTGACAGGTTGCCTGATGCACTGTAATGTGTTAATTCTCCCGTTCTGTAGTTGACCATGTCAAGTGCAGGATGGAGTAATACAGAGACTAGACTATCTGCCAGCCGCGTGTCTAGATTACATCAGTACTTCAGCCACACTCTGGTCTGCCTTGCCACCTGCCCTGAGAGAACACTGAGTTTGTCAAATGAAACAGAGTAGAGCTGGCAATGCGTAAAAGAATTTGAAAAGAGGTTGATTTGGCTTGTTTTATTTCATTCATTCATTGTATGTTTCACTGCACAAGACATTTCATTGCACAAGACATTTCATTAGGTTCAGTACATTTCGTTACCAAAATTTGTTTCATTGTTGTTCTTTAAACATACCAAAAGTCCAGGGGTTTATATCATTTTTAGCTTATTTCCCTCAGCATTGGTGTGGTAAGATGAAGCTTGTTACACTTAGGAGAGAACCAAACATTATGTGTATGCATTTCAGTAGACATGCAACAGCAAATTAGGAGGTTGCTTGGCTTGCAAGTAAGAGTGAATATACTTAAACTATTACAAAGGTGCCTTTTATGAGATTTGTTTATTCTCTGTTCCAAAAAGGGAATAAATTACATAATAAGCTCCCCATATGCAGCCACATCCAGAAAGAAAGATTTCTATTGTAATTATACCAGCGACATTTCTATGTAGACAAGTTTTTAAAAGGACAAAAACTCTGGTTTGGTTTTGTATCTTGGACCTTTTTGTTCAAAGCTGCATCTTCCCCCATAAATACATAAATGCCCAGTAAACCGAGAATTATCTGAAATGAAGTTTGATTCAACTCTTATTTCTGCATCCTTTCTGGGATTTAAAAACCCACAAACAGCTTTCATTCTTAAGTCCTTTCTTACTCAGCTGTGATGGCATTGAGTCATTGAGCGAGACAGCACAAAATCTGCAGGGGCCACTATGTGTATCGGACACAGTTTATCCATTTACATGTTTTTGTTTTAGACAATTTTTTTAGATATAATTAGTTTATATAAAAGGTTATATTGCATCATTCTGCTTTCACTGAATTTTCAAGGTCTTTACTGTGGCCAACGTTTTATTTTTGTCTTTGCTTCTAGTATTGTTACTAGTAATCCAGTAAAGAATCAGGAGCCGAGCTATGATCCTGGCCTCAAAATGTGACTTCTGGCAAACACATTTTCAGTTACTTAACACAGGCTTCTAGTTGACACTCTTTGTCAACTTATTATTTATATGCAACGAGATTGGGTTTACCCAGTCTTAATCTTAGTCAGTTAAGAGGTTTAAGAGACTGTCAAACAGATTATAGCTCTAATTCTTACATGTGTGTTTTCATTACACATCATGGTGACTTGAAATTTCTGAGACTACTTGCATGTCTAGGCATTAAGGAGATGAAAACAAACAAACAAAAACCCATGATCAAGATCTCTTCAGCTCACATGGAAAGGGTACTTTAGCCTGTTAATGTCAGTGCTAATTTTATCTTAATTTTACTGTGGCAACTGGAACTCTCATTTTGCTGATTTTCAGGATAAAAAGGTACATTTTATTGGTACAACTACTGTAGCTATAGACAGTTTCTTCCATTTATTGAAGTTATATGAAGTAAGACTTCAGTGATTTTTATTTTCTTGCATTCTACTGGAGAATAAAACCAAATAGTTGCTTCTCCCATGTCCACTAATTTCCACTTTGGTTAAAGAAAATAGTAGCATATGTAAATGGAGTATACAGGTTACTTAGTGAACATAGATGTAACAACTGAAATTCAGTTTAAGGTAACATTTGTGTTTCAGGAAGATTCTGAACAGGATGTTTTCCTGAACAGGTGTGCAGGAAACACTTCATATCACATTCTAGATTCAGCAATAAGATCACAGACTATGTATGTACTTATGTCAGTATAAATTTCGTACTGACTTACAGGCATTAATGTATTCTTTCAGCAAGTGTTGTAGAATGATATTAAAACTTTCAAAGAAACTTTAGAAGTGTATTTTGGAATTAAATTAATACCCTGAGTCAAGATTGACGTGCATAAGGTGCATACTGCAAGCATTAAAAAAATACAAGTACAGTAACAAAGAATTAGTCCTCTTTTCAGTTATGTTCAGAAACATATTTTTTATTAATATAAAACCAATGGCTATGTAATTATTTAGACAATGAAAACATTTTAAAAGTTATATCTTTTATAATGAGTATGAAATTCTGTAAGTACTCCAGTTTGCAATTATTGCAGCATCTCATGATCAATATTAAAAAGTGATTTATATTACAAAATGCACATTATCTGTTACTATGTTTGACAATATTTAGAAAACATAAATCAAGTAACCTAATTAAAAGGTTTATATTTCAAGAAACTACCGAATTGTGGAGATAGCTTTTGATTAAGCATGACTGTAAAGTCAAATATGGGATACATTTATTAATATAAGTTGAAATCTTTGCAGAAATGTTTGCAGATATCAATAACAAGTTTGTTATTTTATTTGTCCCATATGGCTGTTTTAAATTTTGATTTACATGTTGATTTTTGATTCACATAATGCTTGTGGAAACTTTAAAAAAGTTTATTATGTATGCTCTTTCTTTATAGAACATTTATTCCAAGCAAAGATTTCTGAACTCGTGTACATGCTTAAAGAATTTTTAAGGTAAACATTCACAGGTATTTTGAAAATATTTCAGCTATAATCAGCATGGTTTTGGTGATGTGAAGGATTCATATTGCACTTAGATTTATGCCCTGCGGTATTTTTTTTCCTACACCCTCACAAATAGTCACAGAGCAGCATTAGGCTGGTGAAAATCTAGTCAGTATTTGTCTCCTGTCCAGACTAAGACCTATTCCACAGTCTAATGAAGTCACAGAAAACCTGACATTCATTGCAGCTGGCTTTGGATGTGATCCTTTGTGGCCAATGCTGCTGGCTGTTACTGAGGGGAAAAAAATAAAATAGGATTTTATAAAAGGAAAATTGAAATACTGAAATAGCGATTTCTTTTGGAAATATTTGAAGTTAATTGCCCAAGAAATGAATTGTTTATTAACTTTAAAAGAGCTGGCACTGAAATAGAATGGGAGTGTCATACTTAACTGATCAAGGAATTTTTAAAAGCTACCTTTATACAAACTTTTGAAAAGATTTATATTCAGATTCTGTCAATATTGATGTGGGTTTTTTTATGAACTTCAAGGAAGTCTCAGATTTCAGCAGGGAAGTGATACTGATATTGACATATAAAAAATCAAAAGATGGTGGCAGATGAGCCTTACAGCAAAGAGATGATTCTTTTTGTTTGTCCATTTCTGTGATGGGAAGAACCCATTAGTCCTCTGTTGGCAGTGGCATCCTATCACAAATAAATCCCACAGTTTGGATCATGATTGTGTGCTGAGCTCTCTAGTAACTTATTGACTTGAGTGGGATCTGAACTCTTTGGTACTGAATCTCTAGCTTCTAATTCCTAAGTGCAATATAACATGATCAGATTTAGTTCACTGCCAAGTCATCTGTTTATTTTTGTTTGCCTAAGAAGGGATGTAGCATTTGTTGACTTGCAATGCTCAATATTTTTAAGGATGTTGACAAAACCAGTGTGTTAAATTGAGGTGATAAATGAATGGTATAGGAAGTTTTTGATCACCCACATTGGGTGAAACATGATGTATATTCTAAAGTGTATCCATTACTAGCTTTTGACTTATTGAGAATTGGTACAATATTCTTTAGGTCCACTGTGGAAAATTCGACTAGAGACTACACAATAATGGGTTTGAATTTGTAGTACTACTACTGTTTCATGTGATTATGGTATTTAGTATTCTGGCCTGTTTTTTTCCCATTGTGTAGAATTTTAATATAACACAGGAAATCTAAACTTTAATGCAGTTACCTTTGCCAAATATGCTGCATTAAGGTTGATTAACTTGACCGTTGGCTTTTGCAAAGTAAATGAAGATTTGATGTAGCATTTGAATCTTCAGAAAACTTTTATTACAGGTTTAGGTGGTCCTTTCTAGTCCATGAAGGAAACTGGTATTTGCTATGATTACAAGTATGTTGAAAATGTAACATTTTGTTTCTTTGTAATAGATTTTTTTTTTTGCCTTTTTTGGTTTTGCTCGTGCATTAAATCAGTAGAGCATTGTTTGCACAAGCAGAAAATTAACATACTAATGAGTGTGCTGCATTTTGGGTTTTTTTTAGTTGTGTAGTAAATATTTGTAACATAAACAGGAATATTTTCAGTAACTATGAACTTGTTTCAGAGGTTTTCGGTACGCTTAAGGAGAGCAATATACATTTGAAGTCACCTTATTTTTATTAAATTATAAATTTTTTAAAAAAGTGGGTATTGTGGCACAGTAATTTTGTACTGATATCAAATACATAGCTATTAAGCTATGGTTATCTTTTCAACTCATTCTTTTACTGCTAATTCAGATTTGATTGATTTTATTAGGTTGTATTTTTCTATATATGTATACAATTTCAAAATATTATGATTGGATAAACTGAAAAATGTATGTATTGAGTTGACTCTGATATTTAGAATTTTGGAATAAAATACCTCTTAATTAACAGGAATTCTGGATTTTTTTTAATTCTTGGTCTATTTTTTAACAAACATTTAATTCACCTGAAAATATTTCATAGTATATGTTTGTAATTCACAGTTATCTACTAAATACAAAAAGGTCACATATACAGAACTTTCACATTCTCAGTTCAAGAAGCACGCATTAACCTTCAGTCAAAAAAATTTGTAATCACAAGCAAAAAAGAGGATCTAGACACAAATTATATTCTGTCACCAGAAAACTGATTTCCTACTAAAATTTTTGTATCCCAGAAGCAAGTATTTCAGATTTTATACCTGCCACGTCACTGCAAAAAATGGTGAATTCTTGTCCTTTGGTTAGGAAAATTCACAGGGGTGGTATTTCTTTTCTTGTTGTATTATTAGATTAATTTTATGTTAGTACTGCATTCTTTCTGATTAACAATCATACTCATCTTTGTGAATGAGGTGACAAAAAAGGCATACATGTTTATTTTACGTTGCTAGGACACTTATTTAGAAATAAATGTTGGTGCTTGTGAACTCTTTAGAAAGAGTCCACACTACTGTGTTCATTGGATTGCTAGTAAAGATTTTGTTAGCGTAAAGAAAATCATAAAAAGGGACATGAAAAGATGAAAACCAGATATTTGTGTTTTAATTAACCGCTTCCAGTAACTTCACAGTAGCTACACTGAATATGCCTAAGATACATCACAGCAGTAAGTCAAAACATGGCTCTTCCCATTTGTTCAATACACACTGCAGCCAATGCAGGCCTAGTTTTTGTTAAATATGATACCTGCAGTTAGTTACAAGCACAGTGATCACTACATCTGTTTAGCAGTTCCAAATTAATGATTATCGAGGAATTAGTGGCAACAGTTGTCTCGTAACAGCAACAAGGCAACAGAATGGGTTTTCAAATTCCCATCTTACACCATAACCACCTTAAACAAAATGATGGTCTATGTCTTGAGGTTATTTACATAAACACAACTCCACTGCCTGCACCTGAGTTATGCTCCTTTACAGTGTCTAGGTATCTGGCTCTTAGCATATATTTATGATATTTTATTGCATGCTTTTATCATTAGTGAGTTTGTAATTTAATTACTAATACATTAATGCTTTATTACTTATTAGTACATTAATATATTTTCAAATTGCCAGTTCAAGTAATTTTAAGAACACAGTGAAAAATTAAAGACAGTCTTCTTTTTTTAAAAAAAAGTTTGTATGAATGTCTCAGCAATATATTGTCTCATACACATAAAGAATTAGCGTTAGTGCTGTCACCAGCCTATCTTTTCACAACATATTTCCCAATCAATCTGTTCTACTCCATCTTTCTGATAAACCTTCTAAAAGTTTGGTGCTGAATCATTACCTCTCCTGACAGAGATAGAGGATGTGCTAAGACTTAAGCTTGCAGAATACAATTGCACAACACAGACCTTCCAAATGTGAGAAGCAAAAAAACCAAACCAACAAACAAAACCCAACAGACAGTAAAATACCACATTACTTGGCTTTATAATTTCACCTGCAGACCATGTCAGTGTGTTACTGTTTTTCAGAGAGTTTTGCAGAATATACCTACATTTACATTTCTGTGTCATTCCTGTACGTGCTTTTCAGTTCCTGACAAAATAGCAGATGCATCCCTTCACTGGTTGATGGTAACGGATGTAATTTAAGTTTGCTGAGTGGGTAAACAACCTTTTTAAAGACTGCAGGAGTTAATGCTGGACATAATTCCTCAAGTGAATATTCAGGTAGTTGAAATAAATTACTTTCTTTTCAAGGAAAATCAGGTTAAGAAAACGTACATCTGATTATGATTTCTTTTTTTCCCTGAAATGGGTGCTATTGTGTGTTCTAATCCCTCCTTAATAATCTATCTAAATGCAGTACAATTAAGTTCCACATGTTACTCCCCTTTTGGAGCCATTTGCAATAAAACTTTTATCACGTATTTAACAGATTTGTTTCAGAATTTTATAAATGAATAATTGTGCATATTCCCATCATCAACGTTAAAGTGTTGCAGCTGCCACGTTGGTTCAGCTGTTCCTCCCGAAATAAACTTAATTTATAGATTATCTTTCTAAAAGCCCAAGCCTTCAAAACGTATGGAAGTGAGTATGTGAACCACAGTTTCTCAATGCCACATACCCATTCGTTGGGTGAGTTCCTTGCAGGAACCGGACT
>JAVJGJ010000061.1:12700526-12743474 GCA_035590215.1 Microhierax caerulescens
CGCCACCCTCCCGCAGCAGCAGCGGGCGGCGCTGCCGGGGGGCGCCCCCTCCGCCGCGGCGGCCTCAGGTACCGATCCCTCTCCCCCGCCGCTTCTCCCGCCGCCGGGTGCACAGCCGCTTCCCGCCTTCCCTGAGGGGGTTTTTCCGCGCCGCTCGCTGGGCCGCGCCGTCGGGGTCCCCGCTACCCGCCGCGTCCCGGTCCTCCCGGGGTGGGGGCTCGACTTCCCCTTCAGCCGCCCCCCCCCCCCCTCTCGGGCTGCCGGGGGCCGCCCCGCTGGGCTGTGAAACCGGGGTGGTGGTGGTGGTGGTGTTTGCGTTGCCATGCGAGGGACGGGAGGGGGGCTCCGCCGCTGTGTTTTGAATGAGGCAGGTAACGGGGCCGCGGCGGCTGCTGCGGGGCGAGCGGGATCCATCTTTAACGTCCCGGGATCGGGGGGGGGAGGGCTAGGGGCGCTCCCGGGGGCCGGCGGACGGGCTCGGGGAAGGGCCCGGTGCGTTCCTGTCCGCGGGCAGGAGTCACCAGGGCGAGAGGTGCAATATACGTCTAAAAATAAATGTAACGTACAGGTATTTATTTGGATGTACGCTTGCATCCATATAAAACTAAATAAAACCCGGCTGACAGCGCGTGCGAGTGTCTCGAGCCTGTCGGAGACGGGTGATGGGGCTGGTGAGCTCGTCAGTTGTTGCATCTCCTCTGCAGAACGAGGAATAACGTCGTTTACCCAACAGCTGCCAGTATGGAAATGGTGTGCGCACGGCAGTATTAGGCCGAGGTGTTATGGTCAAATTTGTGAGGTTACCCCTTCGCGGAGCTGGGGCAGGTGGTAAGGTGTTTGTTCTGTCATCCAGCGTAAGAAATAACGTGTCTGTTCCGACGGCTCAGGCTCAATTAGGATAAAACCAGTGTTCTTCTTGCCATATTGCCTTTCACCAAAGAATTTCAAAATGGTTTCAAACATGAATTATTTAAGACCTTTTAGCACCAGGGCTCTGTTTGGGCATATCAGTGGAGCATATGTTTCATTTTTAACATGTATGCGTGTTTCTATTTCCAGTTGACTTCAAGAAGGTATAGAATGTTCTTCACTTTAGTCATATGCTTAATATTTTGCTGAATTGAAGCCAATTTGCAAAGCTGCCAAAGTATGTATGTTAATTAAGAAATATAGGCAAAGATCTTGAGTTATGGCCTTTACTTGTAACTTCTTAAAGATGTAGAACAAGAAACCAAATTTGGTATACTATGAACACATTTAAATCTTCCCAATATGCTCTTTAAAATGCCTTGCTTGACTTGCTTTTTGGTTTCTTTCTTGTGCATCTTTGTTTGGTTATTTGGTTTTTTTTCCCCAAACATTTAAAATATAGGGCTTTAATGAAGGGTATTTGATGAACAGCTCGGTTCCTGGTTTTCATTTTCAGCAGCTGCTTTTTCATTTTTTTGTTTTTTACTGTGCTTTTAGAGGAATATACCATTAATCACCAGCAAACCCCATTTAGAAGGCACTGGCAGCATTTCTGACTTGTGTAGTGAATGTTTTGTTCATTAAAAATTGAGTGGCAAAAAAAAAAAAAGGGGGGGGGCAGTTTTTGTAATTCAGTGATGTTTGGTTTCAGCTATTGATTTCTTTTCAAGAAGCTGTGTTCTTCATCGCCTTCAGCCCTGGCCGAAGTCTTTGTTGGTACCAAACAATTTGATGCTCTTGGTTTGCTGTTGTTGCTGTTGCAGATCCACATGCCTAGTTGCTGTTGCTTTCTTTTATTTGTTTATTTTGCTTCATAGGTTTTGAGATATTAGAATCCTGAAAGTGCCTTATAGTATGCAGCTTTCATGATTGATCCCAGTTTATGAACACTAAAAATTTGTCATTTGAGCTGATCCTCAGCATTCATTAATGTTATGTTTAAATACAGTTAAAGCTTTATTTTACTGGTTGGCTGGCTTTCTAAATGATCTTGATTAATTTTTTCTTTCATAAAAAATCGAAAAAAGCCAATAGTGATTAATCTTTTTCGTAGCAGTGATTAGCTGGTCTTCGTAACTTTCATTATTTTGAAGAAGCTGCTAATAGCTTTTGGGTTTTTGTGTGGTATTTCCTTTCAGTAAAGCATGTAAGTAATTTTTGCTATATTGATGTTTTTGAAATTTTATAAGGGAAGAGCCTGACTCCAGCTTTGTATTTATCAGATACTAATGTCTTTCTCCCTGAAATTATCTTTCAGTGGTTTACAGCCAAAAGGTAGGCAGGATAAATGGCTGTTGCCTTTGCAGCAGAAGACTGGCAGCAGAGTAATCCCCAAGGGGAATGCTCTGAAGAAGCTGCTCCTGCAGCAGCTGCAGGTCCTGTGCTGGGAACTGCCAGACAGGCAGTGGCTTCTGGAAGTAAGGAGGAGTCTGGCTGAATTTGGATTCATGCCGCGTGCTTGTGACCCCAGTGTTGCTGGAGCAAATGAGCCTTATCCCCCTAGAATAGGGAAGGTGCAGAGCTAAGGCTGAAGTTCACAACCTTTTCTCAGTTGATGTTCCTGTATCGATGTCCCTGTTCTGTCGGAGCTAATTATGCAGTTCTACAGATCAGTTCCCTCCTGGATTAACGCAGGCTTCTGCCAGTGTAATAATTGCGCTGTCTAGAAGAGATGCTAAAGTCAGCACAGCTGTGTACAAAAGCTTCGCGTGCGGACTCTACTGCTGGCATGTAAATGCAGCAGTGAGAAGGTAGTTGCATATCATGACTGAATAGGTTTTTTTGCTAATCTCCTCTTTCTCCTCCCTTAAAACCAACAACAAAATTAACGCTGCCAAAAGGAATAAGTAAATTTTAAAGACAAGGCAGAGGAGACGTGCCCAAGAGGGGCTCAGTTCATGGAGTTTCTCTGACTTGCGTTATGTAAGGGATGTAGCTATTCCAAATATCAGGGCAAAAACAAATTGAGGAGAGAGAGATGGGCCTCTCTGGTTGGGGTGGTGATGGCTGAAGTGGACAACCTGTCTTGGTTCCTTGTTATTCATAGTGAGTTTTTCCATTTTCTGTGTGGCAGTTCAGAAATCTGGACCCTGGTGTGCAGAAGCAATTGAGAAGTCGTTGGGAGCTTCAAATAGTCAGCATTGAGGTCAGCGGGCTTGAGCACAGAATTCAGTAAATTATAGTCCTGGCTTTGATCCAGGCAAATCTGTTTTGGTTTTCTTTGTTCCCTTTTGTTTATCTTTATTGAGATGCATTCTTTACAGGAGATTTGAGTTGTGCTCTCTAATGTTCACTGTGATTGGGATATTTTGGATGTGGTACATTGTTATTCGCTTCATAATGCAGATACAGCGCAATAAACAGAGCAGAGACCACTAATTGAGTAAGTGATACTTAACTGCATCAGTTCCATGGCAGATCTGATGTGTGCTGAATGAACAAGATTCTTCTGGAAAAAACAGCAGTTGTGTAAACAAAAGCTGTCACATTATGTATAGACAGCACATAGGATGACATATGCCATCTTAATGTTGGAAGGTTTTTTCCATGTTCAAGACCTTAAGTTATGACTCAAAGTATGCTTTAAAATAGGTGTTATTCCTTCAAGTTTCTGTCTTATAACTTCATGTTCTGTGCTGTGGGTACTCTATACCTTTTGTAATCCCAGCATAAGCAAGAAGACTTGATATGGTATTTGTTACAGAACATTCCCAATCTGCCTTATATCCCAGAATTTAGGGAAGAAGAAATAGTTTTATTAGGTTTTTAATTTATTTTTTTTAGACAGGTGACTTTGCATACAGTGGGAAGATTATCTTGATTTTTATAGGGTAAAATTAAAAAGCGGTAGCAGCTAATAGTGGTCCTAGATAAAGGAGAGGAGAGAACTGGAATAGCTTTGCACATTTCCGCAGTTAGTTGTTGTTGAGACTGATGAGATAAATATGTGATTGCTGGCAAACCCAGAAGAATATAAGAGATTACTTTTGTACCTGTTGGAGACAAATATGCTATCTGGATGCCGCCTGTGGAATTTGATCCTGTGCCCATTTGTCAATAGGGACTGCTTGCATGTGGCGATGAGTTGCTATCTAATGCAAACCAGTATTCCAGACAAGAGATTTCTAGTTAAGATTTTTCTTAGAACTCCTTTGTATGTTGTCTTACTCTTCCTGATCGTTCAAGGAGGACATAACTTTCTCGTGGTTCCTTTTTATTTCAGATACCGCAACAGAAATATTTCTCTGACACATTGTAAGTGTGATTTACTGATTTGGTAATCTTTGTTTTCAGTGATTCTAGTTGTGAAATGTTTTTCCTACTAACTTGCATATTGGTGTGTAGGTGGTACTTGGATATTTAGAGGAACATTTGGTTTTGATATCTTGTTCTGTTAATCTGGGTTTGAATCTGAGTGATAATATATAATGATGCGCTTTTTTAAAAAAACGAAGTATACAGTGCTGTGTGACTAGCTTGTTTGTCCCTTTGTGGAACAACCTTTGTGGTTTACTGTTTCTGTAGTCACTGGATAAGGGATTAGTATGGCAGCAATAAATTCAGTTCTGTTTTGGAGCTTCTGTCGCAGTCAGATACAGACCCCAAGGAAATGAGTGAGGAGGTAAAAGCTGTATAGGAGATTCTGTAGCATTCCTATAAAGAAGGAAATACATTAATTTTCACTGAGGGATTACATAGCATGCAGTTTCTGCTCCAGAAGTCAGGGTTGTCTAACTAGGGGCTTCTGATCAGCACTGGGGTTAATTGTTACACAACCAGCGGCACAGCCTTCTTCTCTAGTAGCTATTGGAATATACTTGGTGTCAGGAAAAGTTTTATTTTTAGGTTGTCAAAGCTTATGGTTAAATTGTAGTAACTTTTCTGTTTGGGCATGGAGGAGATGGCTTGCAATCTTTAAAATAAGACTTTTGATTTGTTTTAGATATATTAGATGTAAACATTAGTTGGGAATCTGTGTGTTTCTTATATGGAAAAACCTTAATGAAACTTCAGAAAGCTGACTTCTGATCACGTGAAAAACAATTTTCGTTATGAAATAAAACTCCAAAAGTATTACATGCACACCCCAGCAAAATGGCTTAGTGCAAGCAACTTTATCTGTGGAAATACGCTTGGAAAATGTCCTTTGGTTTGCTCTTCAGTTTTCTCAGCGTTCTCAGCCTCTGGGGTTTGCAATAATAGTTTCTCAGCTAGGTGAGAAAGTAAAGAAAGAATGTAAGACTTAGACTTGTCCTGATTTATTGGAGCTGATGTCCTTAAGTGGCTTAGCTTTCTGTGCTGATCTAAGGCTTAGTAGTGCAACAAAATATCAGGAAGGGCATTAGGACACTGGAGAGATGATAAAACATCAGCAGTTTGAGACAGAAATAAATAATGAAAAAGATATTAACAGATAATTTCATTTATGTGCCCGTGTGTTCCATGATTTAGGTCAATCAGTTGCTTATATGAGAAAAAGAGGGGTTTGGGGTTTTCAACAGTAGAGCACAAATGAAAAAAAAGGTACTTTTTTATTTTTCAAGAAGAGAATTAGTATAAACAAAAAGGTACTGAGGAGTTCTGAAGACGTAGGCAGCTCTCCTGAGTTGAAAGCTTGCTTTTATTAAAGCTTGTAATGTATTATATAGCATCACACTCTATACTTCAGAAAACTTGATTTCAAGAAACTTGTGCTGATAGTAGCTTTTATTATAAAGAACTGAGAGAGACAAGGGCAGAAATGTGTTCTAGTATCCACAGAAATGGGGCCCAGAGTTAATGCCGTGAGAAGTAGCAGGAAGCAAGAGTATACCTATTGCAAGGTGGTAGGTTTTGCAGTGCTTATTTGTTTTATTAAAGTTTCACTACTTTGGCAGAGGACACATCATCAAAGGCCAATTGATATGTAAAAACATTCACAGAATTGCTGTCAGGCTGAGAAAAAGGCATTTTCGGGATTTGGAATGCAACTGCTATCTGGGTCACTGGGGATCTATAGCATGCTTTCTCTGTGAACTAGCTCAGTAGATGAAGTCTTTGAAGACAGACAAAGATCTGAGAAGAAAGCTTAATCAAAATAAACTTTATTTTTGTCATATCAAACTTAGAAAAATAGCGCAGGTTGCTTTGTCTTGAAAGTTGCATTTTTTAATAAGGCTATATTCTTCTTTAATGAGTGGGGATTTAAAGCACAATGTGACAGAGCAGATGAGTCCTCTGTATTATTCCTGGTATTCCATTTAATTCCTAATTCATAGATCTAGCAATCTGGTGTGCAGTAGGGGCACCCAGATCCTGTGATCAAGAACTTCCATTGCACCATGGGGGTCACTGAATAATGCTTATGTGTTTAGTAAGTTAAAACTACGACATCTAGCTCCTTCTACCTAATCCCAACTTGCTAGGGGTGTTCCAGCACGCCTCATGTGCTCCTAAACTGTCATCTTCTGCACATATCTACAAGAAGCTGTATTCAGCAAGCTGCAAGGCCAGTAATTGCATTTCTTGCTATGTGTTTCTGTCACTACGTGTTTTAAGGAATACGTGAGGTTTGAGAGCAATTTTGATGCCAGCACTTGCTGGAGGGGAGGATGTGAGTGTGCCCAGCTATACAGTTGGCAGTATGAAAGTGCATTTGCTGGAACAGCCCATGCTGGGGACCTTAGAGTTAGAATGTATTGCCTTGTCATTTTCGGAGGAACATAGATCAGGAAGGGATGATGCTCAGACCTTCCATGTGAGAGGGCACACATATACTCTTATTATGAGCAGCAGGTTCTTGTGACTAGAAGATAAACATCAACAGGCGTAGTCCAGTGTGTGTGGAAGACACATCAAAAGCACCAGTTACCTTAAACACAGCTTCTCAGGCAGAACACAAGACTAATTGTGGCACCAGCAGTTCTGTCAAAAAACCCTGCCTTGTATGCTATGGATTTCACAAGCAGTTGTCAGCTGTCTGTAGGTGATGTGAAAAAAATCTCCTTCCATCTCGGTTAGACTAGCTGCCATAACTTTCCAGCTTTCTTTTCCATCTTTAACCCAGGCCCCAGGGAGGCAGCAGACCCCAAAGAAGTGGGTCCAGCCGGCATATTGGCTCTTCTGTTCGCTTCAGAAGGGAGCCTGCCATGACAATGACCTGTCTTTTCTTTTACTTGATGGAAGCAGTTTTGATGCAGGGTGTAGGCTGACCTTACCTCGGTGACACCTCCATGCTAGGTGAACCATCGTCCTCGTTATTGTTCAGTTCCACTTGCAGAACCTCATAGCTTTTATGCAAGAGCACCTGGGAAGGTGGGGTAGTCGCATGCATGGCTCAGTCCTGCTGATGTGTGTTCTTGCCTGGTGTAGCTCCCAGGAGCCATCCTGTGTGTCCTGCTGGGATTGGCAGGGCTGGGGAGCGATGTTCTTTCCTGTCTGTGCATGTATAAGCCCCCTAAGGCTCACCAAGTGCAAACATGAATCCTGTCAGGTTCCCGTGCTATCCTTATTCTTTCCCCCTCAACTACTTACCCTTCTTTCTCTTCCCTGAGGTTGTGATGGTGCTTCATCATGGGGGCTCAAAGAGTCTCTCCTGGTTGAAAGATGTAAGTCAGACTTCAGGGCAGAGTTGTTACCCTTTACAATAGGGAAATGAGACAGTTGAAGGAGATGGATCATGGGGTCAGATCTTCCTGCTGGACTTTCCATATGACCTTTCTCACTTCGGCGTTCTGCACTTACTGCTGATGGTGCCAGGTACCTAAGACAGTGCAGTCCTACCAGTAGAAGAGGCAAGAGGTGGCCTCTCGTTGCGGTTACATGGAAATAAATTGTGGCTCTTGGTGGGTTAGAGAGTAAAAAAAATCTTGGCAGTCTACCTTCTGATTTTTCCTTGGCCTATTCTGAAAAATGTGTTGGTTTTGGTGTGGGTCTTACATGCGCTACTAACACCTATAGCAGGTTAACCTACCAACGGTGGTGGATAGCTATGATGGGGAGTGGGTTTTCTGTGTTGAATGTGATGCAGCAGTTATAGGTATGAGTGCCAGGCTCATATTGAATCATGTGCATTAAGAGTTCATGAAGCTGCAAAATACAGAGAATCTCAGAACTGCTTCATCATGTCCCTGACATGCTGTTGTTGAAATGCATTATTGACATGACTGCTGCACCCCAAAAGCGCTCTAAGGTCTGTGGAGTGTCGTTCGATTAATGAGTGCTTTAGCCTGTACAACTGAGTATTTGCTTGAGCGCTTTTACTAAACACAGTGTAGTTACAGTCAGATAAATTGGAGCACTGACCCATTACGATGCAGTTTTTCTTGCAGGAAAGAGCTGAATTCAGGTGGGTTGGGTTTTTTTGTTTGGTTGTTTGTTGTTTTTTTTTTTAGTTTGTAGGTGGTCAATAGTAGTTTACCTGCCTCATCTGAAATGTGTTCTTCTGGTTGAGATGATACTTTTATTTCTTGATTTCTTATGAATATTTTACCTGTATTCAACAACTGAGCTTTTCCACTGGAGCGTGCACGTAGCTTTCAGGTTTCATGCTGTAGGTTGTTTTACTTGCAGGTCCAAGCAACCCTTTAATTACCCTGATTTTACTTTTACAATCATCAGTGTTTCTAGTTTTATTCACTGCAGGCATTCTTAAGTTAGGCCATGCAAGAAAAAGTATATCTAGTGTTATTGAGTAAGGCCATGTAAGTTAAAGTACACCTTTTCATCCCATTTCCTTAATAAAGTATAAAATTTGCATCAGGTTGTGACTCCAAATTATCATAGGATGGTGTACTCCTACTAAAACATCCAGTCAGATTTGCTAAGTGTATGAAAATTAGCAGCTGAAATAAGCCACAATCAAGTGAAGATGACGTTTATTCTTTGGTTGTTTTTTTTTTTTCTTTCTGTGTTTTCTGTGATTTGAAACTATGAAGATCTGGAACCGTGGTGGTATGTAGGCTGGAGGAGTCTCTGGTCCAACCTGCTTAAAGCAGGATTGACACTGAATTCAGCTGTGGGAGTTCTTCGCTGTCAGGCCATGAAAGCCTCCAAGAATGGAGCACCTCTCTGGACAACCCATTCCAATGATTGTTTATCCTCAGAGAGAAAAAAGTTTTCCTCATGTCCAATCAGATTCTTTCCTGCCAATTTGTGACTGTTGCCGTTTGTTATCCTGCCATGCATCTGCCTTCTTGGTAAACTCGAGGGTTTTGGGAGGCTTGTTCGGGTCCCCCAAAGCCTTTCCTTTGCAAGGTTAAGCAAGGCTTATTTCTTTCTGTGGGTCCAAAACTGAATGTGGTTTCCAGATGCAGTCTAGCGAGTGCTGAGTGGCAGGTATTAGTTACTTCTCGTGCTCGGTTTGCTTTGCCTCTGTTGATGCAGTGTGGTGTGCTGTTCGCCTTCATCATTTCCCGGGTGCACTCTGACATGTTTAGCTTATTGCTGACCAGGATACCTGGTGTTGTCAGCAGAGCCACTGGCCTGCCAGTCAATCTCTTGCTGGTACTGGCGGAAAGGGTTGGATGCATCATTTTGTACTTATCCCTGTTGAATTTCACGTGGTTCTTGTTGGTCTGTATCTCGGTCAAGGTCCCTTGGAGCATATTGACTGCATCCTCAGCTCATGGCCACCTCCAGACTTTGAGGGTGCATGTTGTCCCCTCCTCCAGTCACTGACTTGGGCTTGCACACAGCTATGGGGTGTGTCAGCTGCTGCCGTTTCTCTTGAAACTGCTGCACTTCATTTTGGGTAGGCTGTTTTCCTCTAATGCATGTAAACTAGAAGAAAGTGGGATTACATCCTTTGCTGCAGACTTGGGGCTGTTTTATAAATATGATATATACAGTTGGCTCAGTCTGTTGAAGTAGGTACTAGTGTGTAGCATGGACTTTTGGTTATGAAATTTGGCAAGACACCAGATTTATTATAAATTATTTATTATTAATGACTTTATATGTGCAAGGCTCCCAAATGAAACTGAATGGAACATTCTCATGTAAGTTATTTTCTATGAGGTAGCAAATCTGGCTAATAATTTATCTGTGCTAATGCAAGCTAAACTAGAAAAAAGGTCAATGGTGTCAAGATATATAGGTCGTTTTGCTGGAATGAATAAGGAAGTGCTTGCCCCTTCCAGCTATTATAGACGCTAATGAAATGATAAAAAGTTTTTTTGGGTCATTGTGGAAAATATTGTTCCTTTCATTTGAAGGCTTTCATTAAGTGACATCAGGAGAAATTAGTAGTTTTATTTTGGGTAAATGCAGCACATCAGTAGACTGTGTTTGGAACAATAAAAGTTGTTAATAACGTGAATTATGCTTTGTGATAATTATCACAGGAGTTTTTTTCATTGTTTGTGAGAGCAAGGGAGAAAACTCAGTGGGCTGAAGAAGAGATTTTTCTTTGGATTATGGACCACTGATGTTGAGAAAATCCTGTAATTAAATTGACTGGAATAGAGACACAGCAAAACATTAGTGAGATACTGCATAGTTTTGGTGCAGCGTTGGGCAAAAGAATGTGTCATGGGTGATTGCCTCTTAATTAGTTGTCAGGTTCCTTTTCCCCCTTTTGTCTGTTTTTGGTTTGGTTTGTGTTTGAGTTTTTTTCTAAGCACAGTATAGATAACCTGCCCTCTACAGTTCTGCCTCCTGGATTCTTCAGTGTTTCATGGAACAGATTGCCTTAGAAATACGTAAGTGCATTTGCTTCCCCCCAGTCCAGCTCTCACAATGTCAGAGGTGCTGAATGAATCTGAGAATCTGCGAAGGAAAACTGTCCCGTTTTCAGTCTTGGTGCCAGTAAAAATATTTCCATCATTCTAGAAAGGTTTCCATGGTGCTAAGTTGTTTTCCAATTATTCCCTACAGGAATTTGGCCACTTGCTGTGAAGGGAGAACTTGTGTGTCAGTGGTGGTGGTGGTTGTGTTGGAGACAAGGTTGGTGGGCAGCATGTTAATCTCCTACAGCTGTCCTTCAGCTGTGGATCCTGGAGCACTTCATCCTGTGCTGAGCAGCAGAGAGGCAATAATGATTCAAAGTGGCAGTGGCCGAATCATTAATGTATGCATTATTGACACTTACCTCAATGGCATCCACGTGTGCAGAAAAGTTATGTTATTGTGAGGTAATCTTGATTAAATTGTTTTGCCTTATCCTATGATCTGATTTGACAGATCCTTCTCTTTTTTTAAACTCTTTTTATGGCATCTGTGGAATTTTATTTTCATCTGCAATCATTTTATTAAAAATCAATTGTTATACTTATTGTTGTTCTATGATTTTTGATCATTTTACGAAACTCTAATGAAAAATTATGTATGAAAGAGATGGTAGATTGTTGGGTGCTCTTGTTGTTGCAAAATGGATTTCTTAACTAGTGCATTAAAAAATTCCCGTCCTGCATGTAACGGGACAACAGTTGGGAAATGTTGGACTGCAAACTTTCAGTTTTATTTTCTCCATGTATGTCTTTACGCACTAGCCTTCTTCCAAGGGGCTAGAGGATCTTTTCCTATAAGGGAAGATAAACAGTGCTGTAACATTGCAAATAGGTTTCTTGAATAAGTAGTGTGAAATAATGCAGCTTTTTGGGAAGAAAGGTATTTTCAGGAAAGAAGAGTGACCAGCATGTTACTGAATGATGTCGCTGAATGCAACAGTAGCTTTCCTTTGTGACCAGTGAGTAACATGCACTGACGTTTGAATTACTAGTTTGTAGGTTGTATTATACCACTGTAAGTTTGTGCAGGCATATTTGTCTTAAGGTTAAAACCTTCAGGGCATTAAATGTCATGTTTGAAGACAGTACTGCTTTGTTTTCCTGAGGTTTTTTTTTTCTCTACTCTGCCAAATTAAGGGAATGTTTGAACTTGCACAGATTTTATTTTCTTTTTCCAGCTAATTCCACTCACTAGCCACCAATAAGAGTAACATGAAACAAATCTGGTACCTAACCCACTGAGTTAAAAAAAAAAAAAAGATTCATGCTATAGGGTTACTGAAATATTCTTACCCTGTCCAAGTATATTGACTGTTAAAGTGTAGGTTTGACAAGTCATTGTCAAATTATGACAATTTTTGACAGGAAATTTTAAGAAATTGTCTCATTTTGTCAAAGTGGTGCATACTGATCGTTTTTTTTCTGTTTACATAATGAAGATTTGATTGTAAAGTTCATGAGTGGGAAATGCATGTTTGCTTATCACCTAATAGGTACTTGCAGTTGCACTTGTAGGTATTTAAGATGACATATTTTAAATAGTACGTTATATGGATTTTGATGTTTTCCTTCTGTACTTTTCCACCAGTATTCTATAACAAACTGAGGATTTTTAATATTAATTTTTTCATTCCTTCAACAATGGTGCAAGGTAGAATGATACAGGTAGTCATCTAAAAAATGAAAGAGCAGCATCACAGGTTTAGTTTTAGCCAGTGAGTAAATGGAGCATGAAAGAATAGCCTTATAATGGCCTCCGAAATGCCCGGGCAAGTGTTCTATTCTGTAGGCTTCAGGAGCTCTGTTACTAGTATTTAATTGCTCATTCACATCTCTTTCACTTGCAAATTTATCTTTAGTTGATATATAAGTTTTATTTAAGATTTTTGGTCTTGTAATAGTAATCATTTATCTCACTTACCTAAGATTACAGAAGATGATATTTAAAATTAATGAATTCTGAATAAGTGAAGCTCTGCAGACTGCAGCATTTCGTCTTGTCTGCTGCATCTCCCCCTTGCCCCAGGAAGGTGAATTTCTGAGCTTCCGTCTTCCATAGTAACCAAACCAGGCTGGCTGATGCAACAAAATAGCAGCAAATAAAAATGCAGAGTTGCTATGGTAATTGTAATTGTCATAGCTTTACTAGCAGGTGTACATTTTGCATTGTATTGAAGTTTTTATTATTTATGCCAATATACCAGTGGAGCAAGATGTGAAATATAATGCTGTAACAAAAAATCTGGTTTATTGTATCCTGTGAGTTCTCATGTTCTGTCTTGAGTGGTGAAACATTCTGATTTTAATATGTGAATTGAATGAAGAAAGCATCTAATGGTGAAGAAACACAATGCAACTACTTAGCAAATGAGTACCTTACCAGAGTGCATGATATGCACTTAAAGATGTTTCAGTGGGTTTTTTTGATGACATGTATACCACACAGTATTAAAGGAATACAGGAAAAAAAATACGATCTAAATTTCATAACTGCTTTCATGTCTACATTTCATAGCTCTTGCTTAGGTAGCCCATAAAAGTATTTAAAAGGGAATGCTTGTTTTCTATTTTCTTTATCTAACTAGATGCACTTGAAAGTGTTATGGGGTACATTCCCACTGGATAAGTGAGTTGTTAGCAGCTTTATGGATTAGCCTGGTGACATTCTTGCATAGTTCTTACAAACGTGATCATTCCACGAAGGTGTTTATTGATTATGCAGTAGTAATCATGAAGGACACGGTCTATAATGATCCGTTTTATTTTATTGATTTTGCAGGACCTTAATTTCACCAATGTTTGGTTCGTGTCAACGTTTGTGGAACAAATATCATGCTTACTCAGGTTTTTTTATGTATCTGGTCTGAGATCTTGGTTGGAAGTGTAACCATTTTTAATAGTATTAGCTGCTGGTTGTAGAAGGGAATTGTTTTTCTGTTTTTGTTTATTTAAATCTTTCATTAAATCAGTCTACTTGTATATACAACAGATCTTAAAATTGAAAAGGCTGAAATGTTAATTTACCTATGCAGTAGTATAAATTTCGAACTCTAAGGCTGGGCAGATGATAAAATGATCCAAGTCAAATAAAATGATCGCATGCATTAGCAGTTTGCATGTTTGTGAGGTGTGGTAATTTTTAAAAAAATAAGAGCTCAAGGTAGCGCTGCAGGCGGTATCTGCAAGTGTGTCACGGAACTAGATAGCTGGAATGTTATGTCTATTTGAAAAATACTAGGAGTTTCTAAACTCTCTGACTTCTCTGAAGAATTAGCTGATGGTCAAGATCAAGTTTGCCGGTGTTGAATGTTGTCCATATTTAGTCCTGATTAGATTTTATCTTTCTTCTAAGTTGCTTCTGAATTTGGAGGAACTGATTTCAAAAGTTGTGGGGAAATCAGTTTGTTGATTTACACTTATGTAATGGCTATTTACTACTATGGAAACTGGTTTAGTGCCTAAGTACTCATAAGGCATAAATTTAAACTAATAGTTAAGGACAAGATTTCTAGTAAGACTTCTTTGTAATTTTCTTTACCTTCCTCATTAAAAAAGAGAGAAACATCCCTTTCCTCTGTTGTTTGCTTAAGATGTGTGTTTATGTACGCAGACACATAGCAGACAAAATAGAACCCCTGAAATAGGTTGGTGTAAGAGGAAAATGATTATTCTGTTGAAGTGCAACAAAGTTGCTTTAAGTAAATAAATTCAATAAACACCTTTTTTTGTAAAAGCATCAATAAAAATTTGGTGTTACTTCTGTGTAAGGAAATGGTGCTGAGTCTGTAAATTGCTGGAACAAAACCACTAGAATACATGACTGAGAAACCCAGTCTGTTTCTAAAGTAGCGTGATTTTTCTGTTCTCTCTGCTACCAAAATCCCCTTTAGAAGGGAAAGAGGCCTTGGTCTTATCTGTAAAATACATCACGCTTTCATGTATTTCAGTAGATGGTCAGCTTCTCCACGCTGTTTGATGCAGTTTTATTATAACATGAAACTGGATTTTGGGTCTGTTTTGAACCAAAAGAATAATTAGTCTTTGACCTACTAATTTACTTAGAACCTTGAAGTTTGCTCAGGATCATGTGCTAATTAGCTACAGGCAATCCCTGGTTGTTTTTCAGTCTGCTAGATTTGAAGTCTCCATTTGAGGTGTACATCCTGATGGGCTTGATTCAATGCAGTTAATTTTATGTAACGCGTTTATCTCTCTCTTTTTATGAAGCTTGCAAAAAACCTCACCTTTAAAAAAAAGTATTGATATCTGTTCATGATCAGCAATCTCACAGGCTAAAATATTAGGGGCAGTCGTCATCACAGAGATTACTCCAGGATGGGATGAATGCTGGGAGGAAGGAGACTGAGCAGAGCTCTGCCAAAAGAAGCGGACACTATGAAATGTGTGGAGAAATAGGAACGGGGAAGGACTGTTTGCAGAAAGCAGTGGGAGCAAGGATGACATGTTTTTATTTGAGATTATGGTAGATTGTTGGGTTTGCATCTTTCCTACACTGTTTTGTTCAGGTCTTAAAAGCAAACGTATCCAGTTGTTTCAAGAGATGCAGCCTAGTTTTGATTTGGAACTGAGGAATCGGGATAGTGTAGGAAATGTTTTCTGACATATTTTTGTTTCTTCCTAGTAAGGTGGGAAGAAGGGCCACTTGAGGACTATGATATGTGCTGGAATAATGCATGTATCTATGTGAGTTAGCTTCTAGTAAATAACTTCCTTTTTTTTTTTTTTTTTTTCTTACCAGTGTACAGGTGCTTAAAGACTCTGGCACTGTGGTCTGCATGTGCCTATCACAACATACATTATTGAGTAAGGAAGCATTTCTCTGTAGCTGAAAGAATGATTTGAAGAAAATGTGAAAGAAAATGTATGAAAAGCTCTCAAAGTTAGAAATTTATTCCCTTCCCCCAGCAAAAGCTCACCAGAGTAGCCTCATGGGTGACAAATCCCCCACCTAAGTGATTTATTTGAATTTGAAGTGTGTTCAAATTTTTTCTAACTTCTAATCTATTACATGAACTTCTAATCTATTACTCTTGAATATGAAGAAAGTGCTTGCAGGAGGCGTCAGGGTTTGACTAGATTGGGTTAAACTGCCTCCTGTAAAATGACTGTAACAGTCTTTCTCTGTGTAGAAGGCACTGCTTTTCCCCCTCAGGATCTAGCCTTAGCTCCTTCATAAATTGGGATTTTGTTGATGGCTTCTGTGGAAATTGGTTGACCAGAAATAGGGCAATGGGAACACTGTGGTGTCCTACTTTCTCAGACCTGGTTTTACTGCTTAGTCCCTGAAGTCAGTGATGTATTTTGTGCCGCTGCAGAAATTAGTGCCAAAGTTGATTTTCTAAACCTTAACATTCAATTTTGTGTTACATTTTTTTAAAGAGAGTGCTAAGCTACAGAACTGTACTGTATAGATTATGTGGTGGTAAATGTTGATTAGCTTTGGGTTCAGATTTATTTAATATTTATTTTTTTTTACAATATCTTTGTATTGCCTAAAAGCAGTTCTCTGTAAGTCTCTATAGCTGAACACGATTGAACAGCATCCCTGACACAGGGCAGTAAAATATCAATTTGTCTTTCTCCACAGTGCATTTCAAGGAGCAGTCTATACTTGCTTTAAAATTAGAGTAATTGTGCTGCCATTTTACTTAAAGATCAGCCTAAACGAGGGCAGGCTTTGGCTATGACTGTAACCCAGGTCTGTCATTATGCCACCCATGTTCTTTGCCGGTCACTTCATAGTTACAGTTAGTTGCATGACTGTTTGCTAATTAGATGAAAGTTTTAACTCCTGGAGTGATTCCAAGAGGGGGGGTACAACTTTTAACCCTGTGCTAAGTGCAAGAATGAAACTGTGTCAGGTAGTTCTTAGCTTTCAGGTGTTTTCTCTTTTCAGCTGGGTAGAATGATTGTATCTGATATCCTGTGTGTGTGTTGGTTTTAGGTAAATGTAGCATTTTTTCCAGATAAATTGATTTTTACAGCTGGTTAGGTATTTGTTTGCTGAATTTCCTCAGACCTTTTGTGAACTGTGTGAGGTTCTTTGCTTCTCAGTTTGGTTACAACATATCCAAAATTAAATGTACTTGTAAATAATGAGTAAAGACAAAGTTAAAATAGCACAGGGAGAAACATTTGCAGTGTGTTTTTTATTTTGGTAGCATTCCTGTGTCATTTTAGGGAGGAAAGATATTCTGCATGTATTTTATGCTATTATTTTAAATCAAAGGAACAGCATATAAATAGCATATAAACGTCTTTATAAAGAATCACATAATTAGTTTTTAAATGAGATATTCTGTTACCAATTTGTAATATGTAGAATTGTTTGTGTAGAGTCAGAAATGTCTTTATACACGTACATGCCCATCTGTATGTAGGGTCTATAAATGACTGCATGGAGTGAGAGAACATAAAAGAACACAGAACAGCAAATGAAGACTTTGTTAGGATGTAGGGGTTATTAATGAGATTTGCAGGCTATTTGATATCTATGTGAAGCATAATTGGAAACTGGTCGGAGAGCTTATCCTAGTATCTGACAGTAACTCTCAGAATGTAGCCATAAAATAGTTATTGGAGTTTAGGGGTCACCTATTATGTCATTTTAATGCACTATGCAAGGCAGAAAAATCTGTACTGTGTCAGTGCATTGTACCTTAATAAAGAGCAAAAGGTAACCGCAGACTGATGGTGTGCTGTGGTGAGGACAGCTTACTTCAGCATTAAATCATTCCGTGTCAGTTAGCTGCTGCCACAACTCACCTTTATGTACATGGATTTTTAATGAGCTTTAAAGGTATAATAGGCTTTTACTTTTTATAGATATGCTTCTGTAGTTTGTCACTGGCATTACTGTAGTTTTAAGGAAATTTTAAGAAGTAATGATTGTTTCTTGTGGGCAGGAGGATTGCTTTTATATGCCTTTTTTTTACTTAAGCCAGATGTGTGTTGACTGTCTAAATTATATATATCATTGATTCCTGCCTGCCCCATCCCCCATGGTGATATCCATTGCAATACTGAATGTGTAGTAAAGCCAGATATTCTTAGAACATGTGATTTCTTTTTTACAGATCAGCATACCTTTCATATTCCTAATTACATTAAGCCAAAAAATACAGTGTTCTATGAATGTAAAAGATGGAAAAATGATTGTTCAGTCAGCTAAGACCAAGCAAATTGCACAGCACGTCTTTTATCTGCTGAGCTGGAAGCACGGTAATACAGTGTAGACAGTTTTCATAAAACACATGTAAGCGTGTGCCTAGTCTGGCATGGGTTTAGGCATCTCTAGGCAAGGATGAGAAAGGTCTCTTTCGAAGGAAGAAACTAATGAATAATGTAATTGTAGTTACTGTTCTTTCCACGCCATAAGATCATCGCTTAATTGGGTAGTTGTGTGTTTGAGGAGGGTAACTGCCTCCTCCGAGGTGTAGAACCTCTTTTGCTATAGGACCTTGGTGATAAATGGGAAAAGGGATTTGTGGCTGGGTTGCAGAATGTGTAGGGGTGCTTTCCGGGCAGCGCCCTGCGTGTGTGTGTGTTCACTGCTGTATGTCACAGTTAATGATACGTGTAGTTTGGAATATATTGCTGCTTTTAAAGTCTCTGGCCTTGACCATGTTAATTTAATCTCCATAGATACAGTGATGAGATGACATGCTTATTTTCAGGTAGACTTTAGAACAAATTGCATAAGGGTGTTATAATGAGAGAATTTTTTTTTCCCTGTTTGTTTTTTTTTTTTTTTTACCCAGCTTACAATTCCAGGCAGGTCTTTGGCTTAATTCTGCGATTTCTGGGTGAGGACAATGATGTGAAGTCAAATTCCAGGCATTGGATTATGATGCTTGAAGAAATGAGGTCATTTTACGGGCTGTGACATTTCTGAAGTAGCTAAATGTGGTACAAGGCCTTGCTTTCCTTTGTCTAACTGCTGCATGTGTATGAACATCTATCAGCAAATGTTTAAATGTCGTAGTAGCTGGCATTTCCAGTGGACTTGCCAAGAGACAAATCTCCCTTCCTCTGAGGCAGCACAAATCAAATTAGCTAAGACTGAGTTCTTTCTTCTGATTGTAGGAGTTCTGTCAGATCTGTTTAATATTGAGACACAGCTGACCCACTTGTGTTTGGCAAGTGTTAGTGACCAGAAAAATAGCACAAGTTTCATCTGTTGTTGAATTTATCAGCTTTGGTTTTGTTAAGCAGTTAACCAACAGTCCATTTTTGCATCTGAAATGTTTTTCAGTCCATTTTATTGTGATTTAAAAATCCTACCACAGTCTCCATCATATTTGAGACTTAAAAGTGTCCTTAAGGACTTGTATGTTAAGATCTTTCTAAAAAGAAAATAAAAAGCAGGGTTTTCTTTGCAAATTAGATGTCTTGAGTGTTAATACAACATGCCATTGAATGTCTGTTAAATTTGCATGTTAAAAGGCATGTGAGGGAGTTGGTTTGAGGAGGAAGTTGGTCAAGGGATGTCATGTTTGGGAAGGTACAGATCAGTCACACACGTGGTACAACCACTGCGCACACAGTCTGAGGTCCTGGGATTTTATGATTGTTTTGCTTTTAACTAGGCTCTTAAAGCTGGCCTGCCATAGGATGCACTGGTACACTCTGTTTTATACAAAGCAGTGGTGAAATGCAGCTGTGAGGGAGGAAAATTGTTGTTACTGGTGGATTCTGGCTTTTTTAACTGGGATTTTTTACGCATTGTCATTTCACTAGCAGCTGGATTCAGAGGAATAATACTGTGTGCTTGTCGTGTCTTCCGCACTGTTACTGTTGAAGAATGGAGAGATTTTTATTATTATTTTAAATGTCTTTCCAAAATCATTGCACACAGACTTCAAGTGACTTGTTAGCACAGTGTATTCTGGTTGATACTGGTAAACCTAAACGATTTTGCTTGTATGTATTGCTTGCAGGGCGGGAACGAGTCCCAGCCGGCTGGCATACTTTTTCTTGTCAGGAGGACTCTTGTGTTAGCTCAAAAGGTAAGGCCAGAACCTGTGAGTGCTGGAGACTGAGTCCCCTTTAATCTGTTTCTTAATATTAGCAGGTGAGAAGGGAGCATTTTTCACTTGGGTTACTGCTGTTTACATGGGACAGTAGTACACGGGCTGTTGCTCTTCCAGAGCTTGCAGTGTGTAGGGCTGTGCCTGTTCCCACATGGGAGACCTTTGTCTCAGTAACTGCCCCCCTCCCCGGGATTTCAGTCTGCATTTACAACTGCGCTTCAGCATCTTCTCAACACCGTTTCAGGCAAGAGTATCCGTTTTGAAAAGCACTGTGGCAATGTCTGAACCCATAGAAGAAAGAAGTAAGGAAAGTTGAGCATGGCTAAAGGCAACCGACGGTATTTGTCAGTTCATAATGAGGAAAAAGTGAAAACAGTGTACCTTTCTCCATTTTGGCAGTCTATTTTTTTTTTCGAGCCAAAAACTTCTTTAAAAAAATGGGGTTTAATATGGATGTAACTGAAGGAGATAAATGTTTTTGCACAAAATAACCTTTGAATTTACTAACAGCTGGAGGAGGAATGTAGTAATTCCCCCACCACTGTGTTTTTGTTAGGCTTTTTGTTAGCAGGAAATGGAAAAATACACACTAAAAGGGTGAAATGATTGGAAGAAAGTGTCTTTCTAACTGTATTCTAGGTTTTCATTTTTTAAATTATATATTTCAGCTGCTAATACTATGCTCTTTTTCTCTTGACTTAATTCTAGCTGGTAAAATACTACTTTATACTAGACATTTCTGGTATTGATTCTTACTGGCATGAGCTTGAATTTTGTACAGCTGAAGTTCTTACCTTTTAGGTAACAGGTCGTGGGATACTCCTGGCTTCTAAGCCATCACAGGATCCAAATATTGTACACAAGTCTCTTTGCCCTGTTTGGTAGCCTTTTAAATAGTGGTTGGCCAAGGGCCAGTGACCTGTCTTCCAAATTTTGGAAACCATTGAAATCATGCTAGTGTATGTGTAACTGTATCAACACCTAGAAGATCTGTTTAGTAGCCATAATTTGCTTACATGACATAAATTATTTTTTTTAATCATTATGTCATTTCAAAACCCTCTAGCAACACTAGTTTAAAAGCATTTTTATTCTTAAAATGTCATGCATAAGGAAAAACATACAGATGACATTGTTCTAAGATTATTGTGCTTTTTCTGTTCTAATCAGTCAAATAAGTTTGAGTACCACTGGGATCTCTTTTTGAAAGTATGTATTAATTTTCACAAGGAAATGTAGATTTTTCTGTAACAATGTAGAGAACCAAACTGGCACAGCTGGTGAGTTTTTGCTGCATATGTGATAAATAGCAATACGTTGAGGCCAACGTAGCTTTGGTTGTGTGAAGGTAATTTTTTGCTTGAATATATATGGTATGCTGCATGCATACAGCAGGTCTAAATAAATACTTACTTCAGGGAGTCCCAACTTGGATGTCTTAACTACACACTGTGGGGTTTGGGTTTTGGGTTTTTTTGTTGGTTTTTTTTTTTTTTTACGGATTATGCTCAGCTTCTCAAGGCCTTTTCATTTAAATCAAGGTCAATGGTAGTGATCTCTTGGTGAGATGTCATTCTCAATTATAGAGGAGATAACATAATGAAATTGAACTATGAAGTTATGTAGATAAATTTCAAGCAAACTTAGCTTGATATTTGATGTAAATAGAAATGTGTATTCATAATTAATGTATTTGAAAATTTTTGGGTATAATACAGTACAGTGGTGTTGAATAGCATTATGTCTATAACCAAAATACTGGAAAATTAATGTTTAAAAATATTTTCAACAGTGGTCCATAATATTTTAATTTAAGGTAATAAATTAATTTCATACTAGATGGAACACAGAATTCTGTCTATTTTCACATACCTGTTGTCTATGAAAAGACTCCCTAAGTATTTACAATTAAGATGGGAGAGAAACTGAATGTAATTCCGAGCATCTTGAGACTCTTGTTCAAGTTATGGTTTCTTACAAGGTATTGTAAAGGAATGTCAAATCCTTTAATTAGCAGCAGACAAATACTATTTAGAAGTTGCAATACGGATAAGTGAAAACTAGACCAGAATTGTAAAACTGGGAGATGGTGGGAGATCATAGATTAAAAGACTTAAATTGTCTGGATGCATTTGGTTACTTCATAATGATCTTGAACATGTGAAAAAAAAATATGTTGTCCCACAGTCTGCAGACATTAGGTTCTCTGCTTTTAGAAACTCGAGGTGCATCTTCAAATGTGTGACCCAATAACAAGGCCGTCTGTATTATCAGTATCAGTGTGATCCTGCAGAGCACTTGCCAGGCACATTGAGTCTCACGTCACAGATGCATTGTTCAAGCTTAAACAAAAAGAAGTGCTTTGTAATTTTGGGTTAGTTTGGTTTTTTTTTCTGATTGGTTAGGTGTTACATTTGCTGAGTTTGGTAAAGGCTTTTTGGCATCTTTGTGCCCCATCTCAGGGATTTTTGCCTCCTTCTTCTCTGTGGTGTATAACTATGGGATATGATTACCCCTCCCTTTGGCCAGAGCTTACCCCCTGTTGAGATACATGATGAATAGCTAAGGCATAAACTGTAGGTTTTCTTTAAAAATTTAGGTTGTGATCCTTAGTTATGATCTATTATGACCTCTTGGTTTTTCTTTCTGTTAATAGGATCTGTTTTTACGCTAAAAGTTCAAGTAAATGACATCATCAGCCATCAGTACCTGCAACAAGCAGTTGTAGAAGTGTTTGTTAACTACACGAAGACAAATTCTACCCTTACTGGAAACAATGGAGCAGTATTAATAAAAGTTCCTTACAAATTAGGATTAAGTTTAACTATCATATCGTACAAGGATGGTTACATGTTAACACCTTTGCCTTGGAAGACTGGGAGAATGCCAAGTACGTAAGAGCCTTACAGTCCTATTATTAAACTGTATCTGTCGTTAATTAAATTTCTGTCTTCCTCAGCAGTCTGGGTAGTTACTGTCAACTGAGAAATGACTGAATTGAGTTAGTCAAGGGATGTGCTTGTCAATGCAGACATAATGGTGAATGATCTGTTAGAGTTATCAAAATTCTTATTGATGTAAAAAGAGAAAATAGACCTTTTTAACTCTTAAGTAGGTTATGTTGCCATACTAGAGTGTATTGTGAGAAATTGTCTACCTAGACTTAACAAAGGGCTGATAATGTTTTGACAAAAATCATGTTGTCTTAGTGATTTCCGGAGTGCCAATACTTGTACATATACTATGACATGTAGAACTTGTAGTTATAACTTCCTTTCAGCAGTGCTTTCTCACAAGTTTTTGCGTTTAAATATTGCATGCTTTTAAAAAAGCTACATGATTTTTTTTAAAAAAACAAGCTGGACTCTTAAAATTTCTAGCCACTTGTTTATATATAGAAGGTATAAGACAGTAGCAAACATACACAGAGGTCTTCCTGCCTAGCCACTAAAATTCCTGCTCTGGACAGCAGGAGTAATTTATTTATCCAGTTCTCAGATTGTCTCTTTTGGTTTTTTTAACTGCTCTTTTCACTGTTCCTTTAGAGTCAGGGATCTTACAGGATTTTTTTTGGTTGCACTGTCTAACAGATGTTACTACTTTCCACAGTATACTCATCTGTGACGCTTTCGTTATTCCCACAAAGTCAAGCTAATATATGGCTGTTTGAAGATACTGTCTTAATTACTGGAAAGCTGTCTGGTAAGTTCATTGGATGCAGACCATAATCTAAATGCTTTGTGATAACCATCTGTGCACATACCCCCCAGAAAATAAATCTAGCATATTCATATTCTCATATACTATTCAAAGCCAGATTTTCAGTTAATTGTGTAGCTGTATGTGTGGCTGTGACAAGCACTAGACTAGAAATACACAAACCATGGAGAAAATGGATGAAAACAGGTTGTTGTGCTAAATTGATTTCTGAACAGTTACAAAAACACTGTTTGTGTGTTTTACCATTGCTAAGACAAGACATCACTCTTTTACAGATGCCAAATCTCAACCAAGTGTTCAGTTTCCAAAATTTTTAATAAAGCTTCCACCAAATCACCACATTACAAATGTTACAGCCTATCTGACAGTGCCAGAGCAATTTTTGAAAGTGGACAGCTTTCTCTATACAGCAGGAATTCTTCTCAATAAATCAGGTATGTAAATACAGTATTTAAGTTCTTTTAAGAAATCTTCAAATTCTAACACATATGAGGACACAGTGTTTCAGCGTGTGAGAAGGCCACTACGTGGCTTGTTTGAGCTTGTCACTGTCCTTTAATTTTAATTGAATTAAAATAATAAGATATTGATATCTTGACTTACCTATTTTAAAACCTTTCTTATCTATATTTTACCTCTGTAAATGTAAAGCATAAGGGAATAAGCAGTGTTTCTCCCCTTTGAGTTCTCCTTTCAATGTCTGGCATGTGTTTTAAATTATTCATATACTCCTAAAGGAATAGGCTTCCTTTCAGGGCATGTGGAAGCTAATTGATATCTGATGCACCAGGAGTTTTCTCACAACCAGCTCCTAAGGGCCTGCACAGATTTAACATTATTCTGTTACTTAATAATTCTGTTTCAGCTGCTTTCACCATCCTGTCATTTTGTGCATTCTGAAGTATTTGCATAGTGTAAGGAAAACAAAGGAAACAAACTTTCAGGCTGCATTGTAAAGCTTTGTATATGAAATGTTTTCTCTGAGTGCTTAGATGAGCCTTATAATTAACTATGCAGTCAATTATAACTGCCAAATTAGAAAGTTAATCCTTACAGGAAAGCTTAAGAGGACCGTTCAACTAAGGAAAAATTCAGCAGTCATATATGCATATGTCTTCAATTTTGATTCAGCGTTACATATATTGCAATTATACAAAACTCCTTATATTGTCTATATTTCACATAGGTTAGCTATTTTGTAATCAAATCATCTGAGGGGGAAAACCCTTTTTCTCCCACCCCCAAGCCAAGTTTTGCCTAACCGTAGGTTCTACAGTCAGCATTGAACATCTATTTCAAAAGCCTATTTCTCTTTTAGAGATATGGTATAGGAATAGCTGTGTTTTATTTTAATTACAAGATTTTTAAAAGTCCAGAAGAGAAGAAATGTTGATTTTTATTTGACCAAGTTAGTGACAGCAGACTGTGTAGCTTGATGTGAATGAGGGCTTGCCTTTAGTTAATGAGGATAGATTCTTAATTCTAAATACTTTTATTTAACATACACTATGAATGGGGAATTAAAGGCAAGATATTTCTCATATTCAGGTTTCAAAAGCATGGAATTAGCTCCTCTCGCTGCAATATGTGTAAATGTTCTTTTGACTGGGAAAGAACTGAAAGTAAGTGGTCCCATTCAGATTACGCTTCCTCTTCCCACAAGTACTGTAAAATCAGGAGATGCTATACCTGCATGGACATTCGATATGAAAACGGGTAAGTGGACTAAGTTATTTGTTATTCTACCTTTTAACACAGGTATGTAGTTTTGGGCACGTGACACTGTATGTTACGGAACAGCGATGGCACTAAATATATGAGGTGGTGATAGTCACAATTTTTCGTAGTGCTTCTGTATTGGTTTTTGATTGACCAGCTTGAATTGTTCAAAGGAATTTCCCTGCTTTTATTGGTTCAAAAAGCTTTAGTAAAATTTATTAGCATTCCTATTGAACAAATTTTAACTTAATTTTTATTTTCATGGGAGGTTAAGGATTCAGGGAACATACCTTTCAGGTGATGTTAAATTTTAAGCCTGGTGATTTTCTGAGTGCCACCTTAGAGGAAAACGAATCAGAACTGAAGGTTTGGATGCTTTTTTACTAGAGTATAGCTTTAAAGATCCTTTGGCACTAAAGCTGGAATAGATATTACTTCAGTTAACAAAAGCAATTCATAAAATGAAATGAAGGGGAAATAAGAGTTATCAAAGGGAACAACACAGTTCTTAGAATATGCATGGGAAAAAGGGGCTGGGGATTAGATGTTCTGGACCTTCTGTCATCTCTTCATGTCTAATTTTAGTCAAGAGTGAGTAATGAGCTGCATACACTTACCCCATTTAGGTGTCCTGTATGAGGTGTGTGTGTATGACTGTACTGATTGACTTACATTGTACCTTATACTTTCCTTCACACTTCATCTTGAAATAAGATAGTGAGTGCAGAGGGTAGTATCTTACTCCTTATTAAGGCAAAAAGCTGTTATTCCACTGTTGGAAGTACAGGAGAAGACACCAACTCTAACAAAGTGTTGTTTACATGTTCAAGAAATAAACTTATCTTAATGAAGAACAAATGAAGAACATTGATTTGAATTAAGAACATGCAGATAAAAAATTGGCTAGGTTGTCTCTTGGGAAAAGTGTGAATAGGGTAAGTTTTAATATAGAAGATTATACACCTAGAAGACTTCAGGGAGGTAACTGGCGATGAGAGCATTCTTCATCAAAGAAAGAGTTTTAGTCTTATATGGTAAAATAGCACAAAAGGTTTTAATTTCTTGCTACCACAGCCACTTTTGCTAGCTCCTTTGCTTATCTGTACTTATGCTGAGCTGTTTTAACTCAAACAGAAAACTAGGCCAACAATGTTATTAAAACAAAAAGTTGACAAAGCTAGAGCAGCTCTGTCACATGGTTGGGTTGGGGTATAAAGCAGCGTAAGGGGTGTGTGGATGCGGGTGCTGAGGGGCCTACTTGACATGCCCCCTTAGGCATTGAGGGCAAAGCAAGAAACAGGAGCGTGGCATGCTGACCCAATAAAAAGAATTACAACAGATGTTTCTTTCCTCTTAGATGGGGTGTACTCTCTGATATAGGTTCCATAAAAGTAAATATTTTGTGATGGGTGCTCCCTGAGGCGTAGTGTTTGCATGGAGCCTTCACTGCTGGCAGAGGAGATGACAAGGAGAACTGCGGAGAAGGAGGGAGAGTTGGGGGGGCTTTTTCTTCCTCTTCCTCGTTTCTTCTCTACTGTGAAAATTTGCAGCTGTATTCACTGTTCTAGATGTTCAGTCTTAAACATGTTTCTTGTGTTTTTACCTTTGATCTGACAAAGTGACTTCTTTGTAAGGAAATGGAGTCATAGCAAGGCATTCCTTAGCCAAGGGTCTGGGACTGGGGACAGCTGAACATTTTAGCTCTCCAGCAAGCACTCGAGACTGCCCTTAAGTAGCAGTAGGCCCTTATCGGAGCTGAATGGAGAGCTACCACTGCACTGAATAATGAGGCTCTGGCATCAAAGATGTTGCATGTGGGATGTCCCCAACAAGATGTTGACACACACTTAAATTCTGAAGTCTTTGCATAATATGTCATAATGGTAATAATCAGACCTTCAGTGTCAGTATCGACAGTGGTAAGAGAACGGGTCTGTGTTTGATGTGTAGACTACTCCACATGGACCAGAAAAAAAGACAGAAACTGCTTTCACATGTCTGGTTTTGCAGTGTTCCTGGGATTACTTGAAGTGTAATAGTACTGTGGCTGTTCCTGGAAAATAAGCTTTTGTAATTATATTCCAGCTGCCATAGATGCAGAATTTGTTGATGTATATTGAATGTGGCTTCCTTCTTACTAAATATTTTGCCTTATTAGAGCTGAAAGTACTTTGTGGATTTTAATAGAATTACAAAAAAGCAAGCCTGCATTGCAACATTAAATTGAGAACAATATCCTTCTGTTTGAATGGCAGTAAATCATAGAGAATATGTGCCTACTCATAAATCACATTTTAATGTTTTTCTTGATATGTACTATTTTCTATGGAGTATATTGGGGAGAAGATAGGGTTTAATGAAGTGGAAGACGACAAAGATTATATAGCTTCTTACAGATTTTTCAGTCGAGAACATCTGGAGATCTAGATTATTTGGTTTATGCCTGTTATATGTGTTGTTTTGTGTTGGTTTTTATCTGCCTCAGTAGCCCACTCTCTGTACTTGTAAAACAATAGTTTTGCAGTGTAGTGACATCTTACCGTAGAGTTGGCAGGACAGAGAATTTGAGGGTCTGTTGTTGTTGCCTCCATATCAGAGTTAGGGATGGAAGACTCTTCCAGGGGGTCTTGCTCCTGAGTCTGGACAAGTGTTTTTTCAAGTAACTAAGAAACCGTCTCTTTCAGGGCTCTAGGTATTTTCCTGCTGCTATTGCCCTCTGCCAGCCATCACAAGTACCAGGAGAAGGCTGCAAGTTTTACTGCAAATGATATTTTGTGTATGTCTGTGCATGTGCACATGTGGCATATGTCAGTTCTCATCTTTACCTCCTGTCTTATTGATATTTCCTTTGATTTGCTCTAAGAAGGATCCTGGAGGAAAATTGAAATTATAGGGCTTATGTGAATTATACTTTTTATATGCTTTGGTTATTGTTTTAAAAAAGCTGGTGGTTCTCCTCAATACTTGCAATTTGAAAATGTAAGGTTGTTTATATGGGTCGTTTTCTGTCGTTACAGTTTCACAGATGGCCCACAATAAATGTGTTCAAGTGCATTAAGTATAATTCTATCTCTTCTACTGCATGCTTTATTAATTGTAGAAACTGGCATACCATAATACCTTTGCACAGCCAAACAGATGGTGTGGAATCTGTGTCCTCACAATAGACCTTCCTTGTGCTAACTGAACTGTTACTGCCTTGGGGCAGGAAGGAGGACAGAAACATTCAAGACAAACATTGATTATCCTGTGGTAGCCTATTAGATGAAAATGCTTTCCCACTAAGTGCTGCTAGCTAATGTTAAACTGGTATTCATATGTTTTAATTACCTGCTTCTTGATTTTTATGTTTTTTTCAGTCTTTGCTTTCATACATGCTTAAGTTTGTATAATAGGATTTTTTAAATTATTTGTGTGCATATTTATGAAAGACATTAGTTAACAGAAAAAGCATTATATTAAACTAATTCTGGTAAGTAATGTTGATGCTTTGTTTCAAAATGAATACCCACGCAGGGATATTTGCAATGAAATTGTCAAGGCACAAAGTTTGCATGTTCAGCTAAAGCTGTGTAATAAGAGTGTATGGGTCAGAAGTTTTAGTTTTCCTTGTGACCTTGTGTATTTTTGTTAATAGTTTAGGTTTTGAGGTATGGAGGAGTCCTGCACAGCATGTGCAATATTTTGACTTTTTTTTTTCCTTTTTTTTTTTTTCCAGGTGCTTGGGTAAGCCGTGGGCTAGGAATGGTGAAGGAAGCAGATGGTCAGTTGGTATGGACATACACTGCTCAACACTTAGGCTACTGGATAGCAGCTCCACTGCCTGGAACAAGAGGTATTGCAACTACTGGTAAAGAAATTACTGAGTAACCTAAATAACAATGTATTATAAGACTGTCAGCCTGATTGTTTTATTTAACAACAGAAGGGGAAAAATGACACAACAATGTCAACAGCTGGATAACTTCTGCTTGAATCCTGATAGTGTGCCTTTGTGTGTATAACCACAGAACTTAAAATGCTATAGGGGACAAGTCCAGACTTGTTGAACTTTTATGTTTATACTATAGCCATCTTTTGGAAGAAGCCTGCAAGGGAACTGTGATTATGAAGATCTAAAAATCAGTGGGGCCATAGCCCTTACTGTTGAGGATCATGTATGACAGGAGGAAATACAGCAAAAAAATTAGTCCTGGGCAGAACAGTCCCAGTGGATTCTGTTTTCCGTAGACATGTTGAATGTTTTGTAAATTCATATGAAGGGTGAATATGGATTCTTCATATGAATTCAGCATTTAAAAACAGATAACACTTTCTGTCAGAAGCACTAAATAGGAAATGTAGATCACGTTTCCAAGTTAGCTTGGGCAACTAATACAAATGTATTTTTACTGTAATTAAGTGGATGGTAAGGCTTTAGTACTTGAGATGGACCTTTGAAGAGCCGTTCCATTATAGCCACTATTTGTGTATTTTCTAGTTTGCTGAAGTAGCAAGGTTAAAAGGGAAGGATGAACATAGTGTCATAGGAACAAAAAATCACTGGAAAAGTACAGTTTATTAGCTACAGCTCTGCATATCAAGTGGAATGACTTGGTTTTGAGAACTAATTCTTGTCTGATTTTGTTTGACTGTCTAGAATCCATTATTAGTGCAGTTTCCAAGGACATAACAGCCTATCATACAGTGTTCCTTACAGCCATATTGGGAGGTACTGTTGTCATTATCATTGGATTTTTTGCTGTTCTTCTTTGTTACTGCAGGTAAGCAAAACCAGAAGTTATAATAATCTCAGCATGAATTACATTTGATTGATCAAATAGTCTTTTGAGGTTGAGACATGTTTCCTCAGCTAAACTATAATCTGTAGGTTAATATTTCTTAAAAAATTACAGTTACTGCTGTACTGAACTTTGTGACGTTATATTACACTACAACTTCTTAACCAAAATCTAATCTTCAGTCTAGTATTTTCCTAGTACGCTCTGCAGTCACCTTGCATCTTTTTTGCATAGGGATAAATGTGGTCGGACACAAAAGAAGGAAAAGAATACAACTAAGCTGGAGGTCATAAAGAAAGACCAGACAACATCAACAACTCACATAAATCACATCAATGCTGTCAAAGAGTCTTTAAAGGTGGAGGAGAAGTCACAATTATATACACCGAAGATTTCTTCATATAGCCCTCAAAGAAGGATGTCCATAGACACAGAAGATGGAAAATCACGAGACAATTTTAAAATCTACACAGAGGATGCTCCTTATCAGACATCCTGTCAGACTGGTCAGCCAAGAAATTCAGCCCATTCATTGGAGCCCAATGCTGGAGTTAGGCATTTACAGCAGCCGAAGCATAGTAACACTGCTATTTCCCAGACTCCTAGGGACATTCAAGACCAAAATAGATACCTTTCACTGAAAGAGGAGATGTATGGGCTTTCCCATATCCCTGAACATCTAATGCATATTTACAATCAACCTATTGCTATTCTTCAAACCTCTGACCTTTTCCACTCCCCAGAACAATTACATCCTGCTAAATCAGCAACTCTGCCAAGGAAAGGGCAGTTAGTCTATAACCCCATGATGGAACCCATGAATCGCGATGGTTACATGCAAACATTACCAAAAATGCCAGTGCACTGTCATCCTCAGCCTTCTGTCTGCAGAGATGAAAACAGTACCTTAGATAGTCAAGAGGGCTTACCTTCTCAAACGTCAAACTGGGGCCGGTACGCTAATAGCTTACTAGAATCTGTCTCCGTTCCTGGGACATTGAATGAAGCAGTTGTAATGACTCCATTTTCATCTGAGCTTCAAGGTATTTCAGAACAAACATTATTGGAACTCTCTAAAGGAAAACCATCTCCGCATCCTCGAGCATGGTTTGTGTCCCTGGATGGAAAGCCAATCGCTCAAGTGAGGCATTCTTTCATAGATCTGAAGAAGGGCAGAAAAACAGAGAGCAATGATACCAGCCTGGACTCTGGTGTGGACATGAATGAGCATCATCCTAGTAGGAAACTGGAGAGAGAGAAAACTTTCATAAAAAATATGCTGCATTCTAAGATCCTTTACTTGGAAGATCTGGATCTGAGTAGCAGTGAAAGTGGGACCACGGTTTGCACTCCAGAGGACCAGGCTGTGAGGCACATTATGGATGGAGGGAATGGGCCAGTCGTAGAACAGCATGATGAAGAAGGTCTAAGAAGAAAAACTGTTTCGGGAAGTCATGAACCTGCTGTCTCTTCTGCTAAAAAAAGGGATAGACTGTCTATCACAAAAAGAGATAGCAAAACCAATATCTGGAAGAAAAGAGAGGAGAGGCCGCTTATTCCTATAAATTAAAACAGTGTGCTTCGTGGTGTTGCTCTCCCTGCTGGTTATTGACCTCTTGGCTGCTTCTGTAATTCTGCAGTGTTGGGTTTACAAGGGAAATGTTGTTTTCTAGTATCAAGAAAAGTTACATTTTTTTAAATACAGATTGAGTTACTGAACTTCAACTGGGCAATTGATATTCAATGTGAATTGAAAACAGGGAAATGCTATTATTAAGATTTTCCAGTTTCTAATTTTGCTGGCAATATAGGGAAGGCCCACATTTTAATTAGACTGTCATTCTTGGATGCACCTCTGGGAATGCACGGTGAGAAATGTAGGCACATATTTTAATTTTTTCTTACATGTTAATGCATTGATAGACGAGTTAAAGCCATTCCTCAGCCTTGTTCCTAATCAATGTGACCATCTGTACAGTGTTTTATATGTGAACTTTTCTAGGGATCTGTTACTACTTCTTTGTATAAGGTAAAGCGTTTCGTCAGTCCCACAACACCAGCAGATGAGCTCTGTGGGATTTATCAGCAGAGCTCTATAGCGTTACTGCCCTCCCTGTGTGCCCATCCATGTGCAAAAGGTTGGCGTGTCATATAGCAGTGACAGAACGGAGAAGCGTACCAGCTCTGTGTCCGCTGCAGTTCGTGGTCCCTGCTGTCTTAAGATGTTGCCCATCTGCTTTGTTTTAATCTGCTTCATTATGAACTGTGGACATTGGAGACTGGCACCTGCTATCGAGTGTCCACATCCAGCAGAAAAAGACTGGTTCTGGTAGCAGTCAAAGCTGCTGCTACTTGTAATCCCCATGTCTTGTTTTGGCTTTTTCAGTTAAAATCTTCTGTTCTGCATGCTGTTGAGTATGCACAGTGTAGTCCTGAATACCTGAATATTTGTAAATTAGAGTTTAGCCCATAATGAAAAAGTATGCAAGTTTAGGCAAATTATACCTTTGAAATAGTTTCATTTAGCAGGAAAGTTCAGCACTGTCGGGTTTTATTTTACATTTTAAAACAAATGGAAGATCATCAGAGGTTTATGTGCCTACATTTTGCCAGCCTGAGCTGCTTTCGTCTAGGTTGTGGATCACAGAGGGGGTTAAACAGGCTTTAAAAGTTGGGGGGTTTTATGAGCATGAGCGAGCAGATCGCAAAATTTGGTCTATAATGCAATATAACTACTACTTATGACTCCTCTTACGAGTTAAATTTACCAAAAGTCATGAATGCATGAAATGTAACTAAGTTATGTATAGAGGAAAGAAAAGGCCATCAGATTACTCTTTATTTTTGATGTTCATCTTGTCAAAGTGATAGCTTCAACTTTGGCTAACAGAAAAGTAGATGCATCCCTAAATGTGCTTCATATAGTATATAGAATGTCTTTCCATGGCTTTCAAGCTGTTTCCCTGATGAAATAAGCTACAGCATTTTGGCTTTGGCAGTTTGATTATAAATCATCCTAAAAAAGCTTTATAAATATTTCCCTTAGAGCTTGGTTAAGGTTCTGTACCAAGACCCAAACATACGCTGCCTATATCTGAGTTGTGGGGTGAGATGCGCTTATGTTGTCTGCCCTGTAGTACACTCAAGAGTTGGGGAAATTCCCTATGCAGCTGGGCTTCTGTGAATATTTACTCAGGAAACATTACTGTGATACATGTCTGTTATATTGGGGTTGTCAGTTGTCTGGTCCAGTTTCTAGAAGAATATGCAAGGTAACAAGAACGGTACTAGCAGTACGTCGATCCAACCTCTGGTGTGCAGTTGCTTTGTGAACAAAATAGGATGTTCTTGTTGAGTTCGCAAGCATGAAAGTGCAAAATAAGTTTGAGATAGGTGTGCAAATAAGTCTATAATTAAATTGGCCAAAAGAACTGGTTTAATTGTATGATTCATCTACTTCAGGGGTGAAGATGCCTTTGGTAGTCTTTTTACGTAACTGTAATTCAGTTTTCTTATACCAAATACATTTCCACAATACTTTTTTTTTCTATATGCAGTTCCATTGGATTTTGTATATGACTAACTCTCTAGTCCCAAATACTGATATTTTCATCCTTTGCTTTGTTATATACATTAGTAGGAATAAATTCCTATATTTTGTGTAGATGCACGTTTATTCTGAAAGCTGCTTTGACTTTTGAGGTTTAATATTGTCCTGCTCTTAGAGTTGCATCAGTTTGAATGGCTCCCTTTTCAAAAATAATATTCTATTCTGCTGAACATAACAGAAAAACCCTGACAAGCCAGTGGTTTTGAGGTGTTGCTATTAAATTGGTATGTCTCTACTTGTAATTTTGTTCACCTACAGTAACTTAAAATATATTGCAGATTTTAATGTATTTTTTCATCGTATATACCAAAAAGGCCTAATTCCTCAAACTTGCTCATATTATTAAAAAACATAGACTACTGTAAATGGCTTTATTTATATGAGTTCAAAGGAATGAAGTTTTGCGCTCCGCTGTTCTTATTCTGCATCAGAGTAGGTATCTGGTCACCAAAGAAAAAGGATTGCAAGTGTTGCAAAGATCAAGTAGAACTTTGGAACTTCAAAGCAACGGTGCCAAAAGGTGTACTGATGTAATGCAGATTCTTTTCTGTTCTGCTAGCTGATCAGGAGCCAAGAGTGGAGATGGGTTCTGTACCATCCTTCTAGAGGAGCTTTTGTCTGGATTAGGCACAATTTTACCCTGCACGTATGGTAGTGCAAAATGGCTCCTTTAAAGGCTGTGCATCCAGTTGAGCTTTTAGCCAGCAAAGCAAGTCAGAGTGGAACAGATCTCCTTGCAAGAGTTTCTTGCTGCTGGGCTTCTCGGTACTAGGAAGAAAGATAGAACAAAGTTTTCTGAAAAGTAGACGTCTCGTCATATATAGGATTGGTATCTCTACTAGGTAGTAGCTCCTTCCTTGGCTTAAGGAGAATGTGGACGTTTCTTTTAGTGGAGTATTTAAGTTCTTTTCTGCAGCGTGCATGCTGCAGTTCTGGTAATGTCGTTCTCAGAACTGTCCATGCCAGTCAAGCAACAGCCGTCTTTGCTTGCTTTGTAGATCCCATACAACAACTTTTCTGTCTGTAACTTGCTAGGATGCATCACATAATGTCTTATGCTGCTGGTTACACTTGAAAAGGCTTTTCTAAAGCAGAGTTTTATATTGAAAATAAATACATGATTTCTTTTCTGTGTTAGAATCTGAGAAAATTCTATTTGATTGACAGGAAAATTATACTACTGTCAGAAAATAAAAGAACTCTGGTACCTTATAAGCCTGAAAGCAAAACTGATTTGATGATTAGGGACATTATTTACCAACATAGAGCTAGAGATGATGCATAGAAAATAATCCAGTATGTAGGAATGTTTAGTTGTCTGCTTTGGTTTTATGCAGTAATTTGTACCAAAGAGGATGAAATGAATGGGCATGAGTCTAAACTCTTGTCATTAGTTAAAACGTAAAACAGGTTAACAATATTACTGATCTAATGCTGGGCAAATTCAAAGAAAGTATATTACATTTGTTGTCTAGTACTGCATATTAGGAAAATCTGGAGATTAATTAGCCTGCTGAAGTGCCTTTCTCTTTTGTCAGACTTATTTTATCAGTGGGACACCTAACTATCTGAAAAGCACATTATGGCATCTTTCTGTTAGCCAAATAAACCTCAATTCATAGTTAGAATTAGCTTTTATATTTTAAAAGGTGGATCAAGTGTTTTTTATGTTGGAATACTGACTCCTGCATGTTGATGATGGTAATTGTTGTAAACCCTGGGTTTTTGTATTTTATGTTTGAAAAGAAATTAAAAAGATATATCTTTAGCAATCTGAACAGTAGTATCTTTTAAAAATGCACATACGGGACCTGATTCAACTTCATTAATCAAGAGTAAGTGTCTTGAAGTCACTGGATTTACAGGTATGAATCTGACGGATTTAAACTTCAAAAATGAAATTAATATATGTTTGTATATAAAACTATTATAATAATCCTTTTTTTCAGCTGCTAACCTTCCTTGCCATAGAAGCAGAAGGTGTATGGAGATAGGTATTTAATTCGTATTTTCTAGAACCAATTTTTACCTCAATTCGGAGCCTAACCTGCATTGTTTGTATATCCCAAGCTTTTCCTTTTTAATTCTGTTTTATTTCAATGGAATTATGCAAAACACAGTACTATGCCTACAGAGTTTAAAATGAGCATTCTCTTATAGTAGTTTGCACTAATTTGTGCCACATTTTTAAGAGTAGGCAGCTGCCTTTTTGTTAATGAATTGATATGAAAGGTGGTTTAAATTACTTTAATTGGAGCTTCATTTTCTTTTAAAAGCAGTGTTCTGATTACAAAAAAAAAAAAAGCTTCAGGTAGTTTTCCCCTGCCAGTCTTAAAAAAACAAAAAACATCATTATCAGCACTCTCAGCTTGAAAATTATTTTACAAAATTCATTTTTTTCCAGTCAGTTTAAGACTTAGTGAATGTTCCTATATTCCCCCTCCCCAAAATGTACTGGTACTTTATTCCCCAGGTAACTGATTCAGTTCCTTTGAAGCACTTGTTGCACTTCAGTCCATGTTAGAACAGTAGTATTTTTTACAACCTCTTACTGTGTAGGAAGTCTCTTTTTATGCTTGTTAGAGCATGGAGTTCATGAAAAGCCTGGCTCTGAGATGCTGAAAGGTAGGAGAACTGTGCTCACCCCCTTGCATGTTGGAGCCTTATATTCCACAAACAGTTCATTACCTTGGCAATCATTTTCAAAAACACTCTAGTATGGATATTGTTCATGTAAAACATTCTTGATATTCCACATCCTGGTTTTCAGTACTTCTACCTTTTTTTTCTATTTTTTTCCAGAGGTGTCGTTTCATCTCTGTGTTTAATACAGTATCAGTGTATCTGTTGCTGAAATTGTAACTAAGATTTGTAAAACGTTATAGCTTATGCAATATAATAAAGGTTTTAAAAAGTCATCAGTGCCTTTTATTCTAATGTCTTTGAAGTCATACTTTTTTTAGGAACATACCCTTCTCACACTTTTTTGCTAAATGTCACTAAAATTGTGTATTGCTTCCATCATCATAATTTCAATGACAAAAGAAAGTTGTTATCCTTAAGTTTACCAGTCCTAATTGTCACATTCTCTGTTCCAGTTCTGCTGAAGAAAGACTTCTGCAGCCACATTAAATCTGATTCCTGTTTCTTGGGTAGTGCAGCTAAGATTATTCCTTGTGTAAATTGATTTTGTTGCGATTGGTAAGAGGCACCCAGAGAAGAATATTTTCTCCGATTTTGTTTTTATGTCTAATCTCTCTATTCTCCATTCTTTCATTTAGAGACTTTCTGTGGCTCCAAGAACAAATAAAATATCGTTTCTGTATGTCTGCACAGTGCATGAGATAGAGGCATCAATTCCAGCTACAAATAAGCTCAAAGTACTTAATTGCGGGTAGAAGAAGACAATATTGTGAGATAGAAGATCTTGAGCTAGACTTCAGGGTGTAACGTCCTATTCTTAGTTGTATCTAACACTAGTATTTCTCAAGCATTTTTGTTTTCTAAGCTTCACAAAAGCCACATTTCAGTGTTTTCACCATTGCTCAGAAAGCCTGCAAGACTGCAGGCAAGCACATTGCAAAGGTTTTCCTACCATGGGGGGCACTTGCGTGAGTTGTGTGATCACTCCTTTAATGCTCTGAGAAACGATAGTCTTCTAAAAAACTATTGGTTTTCTTCTTACTTTCATAGCTTTAACTTTTTTTATTTTTGCCCATCCTGAGAAGTAATTGGAGGTTTTTAACCATTGCAAATCCATTAGATACTTCAAAATAGATGGAGTGAACTTACTACAGGGAGCTGAAGAAATGACAGGAATTTTATTTCCAATTCAGCAAAAGATAACAGGCTTTTCTGTCATACTTCACTTACACCTGACTCATTGGCTAATCTGTAAATACAGATATTTATATCAAAATTGACTGAAGTTTAACTTGTTCTGTGTCATCATAGAAAATCAAAATCCAAACTATACAGATTACTTATTTAAATAAGAGTTATAGTACTGTGTGACTAGGTGATACTGGGGATGTTGTTCTAAATAAGTTGTAAAATGTGCTATCACGTTTTGATTTCTATTAAAAAAAAAATAATGAAAAAATCAAGTTGTAAATCTGACTAAGCTACAAGAAGTTCCCATTTTTCTTAAATTCTTAGACTAAAACAAAAATGGCAGGTTCTTATATATGTCTCTTTGTTCTGTTTAATCAACAGCTGGCAACTGGGTTGAAATAAAAGCATTTCTCATTCAGTCGGGCTTTACATTTGTTGCAGGTGTTGAGGTTTAAATCTTCATTGAAGATTATTGGTAATCCCCACCTTAAAGAAAACCAAAATTACTAAAATTTAAATTTATTATATTACCATTTAGGGAATAATTGTTAGACTCGAGGAATTTTTTGGCTTTTTTATCCGTACATGATTGAAAATGGCCAAGTGGGTGGTTCCTGTATACTCTTTGGAGGCTTAGCTTCTCTTTGAGCATTAACTGTCAGGAAACCATAGCAGATCTTAAGAATGTACCTGATGCTATAAATAGGTGGGTTTCCATCTTAGTTTTACTATTGCGCATTTGAAAATAGGTTATCTGACTCCATTGTTTTCAGCGATAATGTTCAAATGAGTCTGGCTTGATTTATTAATATCTCTGTATAAGAACCATTACCGAACTGGTCTTTCAAGGATATAAAAGCTTTCTACACTTTACATGTGAGTAATTTACTTGACTGAAGGTTAAAAACTTGCAAATAAGAAATAGTGTCATTTTACATGTCTATGACTATTTTCTGAAATACATCTATGCCAGCCAAATCAGTTGCTCCATTTATTTGAGAAGATTTAATATATGAGCATTTCTCACAGTATTGAGCAGCGCTGAGTTAATTTTTATAGTACTTGCAGTTTGTGACACCTTATTAGTCATTTACTGTTTCTTGGTCTCTAATAAATCCTGGATGCGGAGTATTAAAGTAAGAGTATGTTATCTAAACCAAGACAACCATGAACTAGTATGCAATGTAATTCCTTCCAATAATAAATGTATTTTTCTTGTTTTAATGTTCAGATTATTATGTTTAGGTGGTGGTCTTCTTATGAGCCTCCATTGATGGCTGGCGTTTCCTGCATACTTACTGTCCTTTTTTGAGGAATGGCTTCCTGTGAACAAATTGATTTCAAAATTCAACTCCCTTGGATATCTTCTTGTGGAATTATTACAGACATCTCTTTTGAAAATAGCTACTTTGTATTGCCACAGTCAAGCTGATGCTGGCTTCTCAAAGCATTATGAATGTCATCCTTTTTAATGGTACTGGACTTTGCAAAAAAGGCTGTTTCAAAAGAGCTTAGAAGATAATCCTTAATATGCCTGGAAAAATCACTTTGATTTCTACTGCTGTTCTTAGCAGATTCTCCTACATGGAGGTTGCTAAAAAAATCCCAAATCCTTCTGGGACTTTGGCACATCTTTGTTAGAAAGTTTTCTAGAGCTACTTTGAGAATTTTCTGATGCATGTTCAGATGATATTTCCCTGAGAAATAATCCATTTCCAGATACACAGATTTCTGGTTCCACTTGCTTCGCAGGTTTGCTAAGATTTGCATGAGAACCTGTTGGGTAGTTTCAGTGTTTGGCTGGCATATCCTTCCAAGTCAGAGGACTGTATACAGCATACTCATCAATAGCATCAATTGCCCTTTCTGCAGATACTGTTAAAGAAACTGTTAAAAGAATGTTTTATATTTGTCATAATAGGTAGTATGGAAAAAAGTAAGGATCTTACTTCTCCTGAAGATATAACATCTCTTCTTCAGAATTATTTCCTGAGTTAAAACTTTTAAATGTTCCTTCTTGGGCTGATAATTCTGAACACTGTTGAAGAGCTCCCCATTTCTTATTTCTTTTCTGTAATGTGCAAAAGTAATTGAGACAAATTGAACTTGCAGATGATAAACACTCTTAAATGATGAAAAGAGAGGCTGAGAACAATTCAACAAATCTGTTTCCTAACATTTTGATGTGGCAAATACAATTAAACATCTTAAGCAAAATCACTAAAAATAAAATGTGGAGAATGGCAAAAGCCAGTGAAACATTCATGGCAAAGGTGATACTCAACACACACAGTACACCTAAAAGGAAAACCGAAACCATATCAACAGAATAAGGAGCTTAGGTTAACAAGCAGTTAACATTTTATGATAAAGTAGTTGTTAAATTTATTATTTGGAAAAGGACAATCCCAAATACCTACTACAGAACTGTTTGGAGATGTATTGCACTAAAAGCAAGTTTAAAAAACAACTTTGCTTTGTTTTCTGTGGGTTCTTATTTGTTTACAAAGCACATATTGTCTAGTCTGTAGGTGAAATCAGTTACTTACAATAAAGGCAGAGAAATAAGCAACAAGCTGTAAGATACCACTGTCAAAATACTTGTTTAAAAATATTTGTAGCACTTTCTTAGAATTGGAAACACTCTACAGTTACTACCAGGGATTCCAAGGTGCCTATCAAGTCTTGTTTTCTGTAGTCACGTTGTTTAAAGTTTCTAAATTCTACAATGAGCCTTAGAGGTGCAAATTTTTCTCCTCAAAGTGGGTGTTTCACTACAGTCATTGTCCAGTTGGTCTTGGTGGTCAGGCCAAGTTTTCATACTTGTTATTTGAACATTGTTACCATGGCTGTATCTACCAAAAAAGAATATGAATTTCTTTAATCTCTCCAGAAGCATATAAGAAAAATCACACAGCAATACTAAGTAGTCTTCCCTTTTCCTCATTCCCCTCCACCCACATTTCAACTTGTAGGATTGCTGAATTTTTTTTGGAATTGATTGGAAAAGGCCTATAACAATTGTTAGGTATTTTTCCTTGCATATTGAAGCTAGCTATATTAACAGAACTTGTAACATTTATTCTATAATTAAAAATGTAGCAAGACAAACAAATTGTGTACTTAATCTGCAGGAAGTGATGAGAAGCATTTTCTTTAATATCTTTTCCCGACAAGTGGGGCAAACATCCTCTGCATCGATTTCTTTCTGATCAATGCATCTATCACTCTCCTGGTGTAGTGTTTGTGAGAAGTGTTTCGTCTGGAGTTTGTGTTCATTCTTGATGCAATTGCTGAAGCACATCCTCCATTTCTTTCCAGAAGACCCAACTTAAAAAGCATCTAGCAGAAGTAAGCAGAAAAATTAAAAGCATTTTGGCAGAACTCCGCACTTACCTCACTTGTAATAATTTGCCGTCTATGAAATGCAGTAAGTACTCTCTAACAAATATTTGCAGTACATTTTAGCCCCAAAAATATAAACTCTTTTTAAGAACTTGCACAGAAACTGTTAACAATATTGCTTATGCAAGTTCTTACCTAAAATAGTGTCCAAAGGAAAATTAAATCAAAAATGTTTCTAAACTGTGAAGTTGTCAATAATTTTTCAGTAAGTTAAATTTGGTTTATTAAACGTATTGATCAAAGCAGCATTTCATCCTAAGAGGCCTTTGTAAATATGTTTGTCAGAGTAATAAAGTTTTTGCTTCTAAGTACTGGAAATGAACACCTTTGGAGGATTTTCTATGAACACTGTTTCTTGGAAAGATAAACAGCATAGTATTTTTCTCTCAAGTGACCTCTGTTAAAAACAAACATTAAAAATGCTTTTCAAACCCCAAATAATTAAGCCCTACACCATCATTTGAAACATGTAAGAAGTAAACATTTCTGTAGTGTAATTCATGATGCTTGTGAATTGAATGTGTTTTGCTTCTCATTCAAGATTCAGGAGGCTAATCTTGTAAATGCTAGTACTTCAGTAAAACACAAAAGGCCTTTCCTTGAAGCTTCGTTATTTTCACAAGGAGAAAATGATGCAAGGTAGGAAATTCATCTGCTAACAGCCAGCTTTGGCAAATTAGTCTATTCTCTGAAACTCAGGCTGGGAACGGTTATGATACCACACATCACTATATTCCGTAGCCAGAAACTAGTTACAAATTCTAGTGATGGGTGAGGATGAAAACCAGCTCACTGGTTTCTGCTGAACTTATTTTGCCTATACAAAACTTGAGAAAGTAAATTGTTCTGAAATCTAGTTCAGATAGAAAAATATAAGCTAGGTTCTGGCAATGTGCAACTGACTATGTTTGGGTTTGTATATAACTTTTTTAATAAGTGACTTCTTGAATGGTGGTTATTCTTCAGGGTTTGTTTGTGTTTAGCTCATTTGTTACTACTTGGGAAAAGACCTCTAGACTAATTACTTTGTGGGATGTTTATGTTCTGTGTTGTTAGAATTCCTAAGGTTCTAGGAAATGAAATCTAACAAGGCAGTTGAGAATCTGGATCATAATAGCTTAACATCCTGACTCATTCCAGAAAGCTGACCTGGCTATAAAGGTTATGTCCACTGGACTAGTAAACTTTGTGGTTTTGGTGACAGAAAGCCACAAATGTCAAATAAGGATTACATTTTGCACAGCATGCTTTCTTCATATAGCCATAACTTTGAGGGGGAATCTCTATGACATCAGCAGCATTCATGAAATACTGAAGTTTACATGATGTGAAAGTAAAAACATCATCCTAAACTCAGAAAGTCATTGCAGCTGCGATAAGTTTATGCTGAAGGACTTGCTTACATAAAACTGATAAAAGATTAATTGTAGTTCTATAGCTAATTTCTTAAATGAAGCAGCAAATTTCTAAGTGGCTACCCACTATCTTAAGAGCACTTGATTAATTTTGGTACAAGATACTTTTATAAACCAGTACCTTTTATTGTATATATTTTAAATTGTTGCGTTTCCTGCATGTTATTTTTTTTCTTGAAACTGCAGTTGTCTTCAGTGATAAAACACAAGATCTTCTGTATCAGAAAAAATGAAACAAACTGGAAAATGACTGGGAGTACTAAACTTTTTTCCAACTGGAGGGAGGGGAGGAGGAACAAGATAGTGATCTGTAAAGAAATTTTATGCAAAATTGGGAGGGCATGCTTTGTGCATTTGAGGTGCCTAAGCTCTACGTGCAAGCTATAACAGAGAGGCTTGTACTTGCATTCATGATCTCTTGGTCATCAATGCTTTTTCAGTAGTGCCCTATATTTATAATCGAAATACCTGATAAGTAAAAATATCAGTTTGAAGGTAGTTGTTTAACTTTACAATTTAAATGGAGCAGCCTTGTAAGGGTTTTACACGTTCTTACATTGCCTGACAATGAGAATTGAGTAATCTTACTGTAGTAAAATTGTTTTAATACATGTAAAGCAATTCAATGAAATTAATTTAAATCAGGGGCATAGTCCTACTGCATGATAACCTTTGGCTCGCTTGCTTCTGCTCTCCTAGACTGGGGGGGGGGGGGGGGGGGGGGCAACCCGGCCC
>JAVJGJ010000061.1:12743574-12762968 GCA_035590215.1 Microhierax caerulescens
CCCCCCCCCCCCCCCCCCCCCCCCCGCCCCCCCCCGCCCCCAAGCCTGGCCACAACTGGTAACTTTCTGTGGGTGTAGTGGGGTTTGGTTCAGCCTGCGCGGTGCAGGGCGAGCTCTGCGGGCCAGGGGGCCGGGGACGAAGGCTGTGGCCGCAGGAACGGCCTCACCGATGTCTGCGGGACCCGTGGTGGCAGGCGCCACGCGCCGCCTGCCGGGGCTGCTGGCGGGAGCTGCGCCGGTGTCTTTGCTCCGACAGAACCGCACCTGCTGTGGCTGGTGTAGCACCGGGTTTGTCTTTGCTCCGACAGAACCGCACCTGCGCTCATACGCAAGCGTACTTCCCGGCCCTCTCCGCCTCTTCTGTGCTAAACCCGAGCAGCTCCGTGCAGGTGAGCGGTGGAGCCGCTGTGTCAGCGCGCGTCGCCACGCTGTCAGGCCCCGCTGCTCTGCGCCCGCTCCCGCCGCGGGCAGCACGCGGCCGCCATTACCCGGGCTCCTCAGCGCCCGCCCGGCGGGCCGAGCTCCGCGGGCTGCCGCTCCCCTCAGCGGCGCCGCTGCCTGAGGCGGTCCCTGCGGCGGTCGTCGTGCCCAGCCCGGGTACCTGCGGACCTCGCCCTCGCTGTCCCGGCTGCCTGCGGCGTGTGGCAGCCATGGTCTCCCAAAGCCGCGACCTCCCTCGGTGTGTGGCGTGAGCTTCTGCTTTCCGTTATCGGCGGGATCTTTTCAGACAGTGAAGGGCCGCCGCCTCACCCGGTCTTGCTCTCTTTCCTCGGCACCCGTCGGTTCTTTTTAGTGCGCTTGTAATACACGTGGGTTAACGTGCTTTTTGTAAAGCAGAACAGGTCGGGAAGCACGTACCAGAAAGGTGGGCGGGCCGCCATTTTGTGTCGAGGTCGCTAGGGGGAACTGTTGCACTCCCTATAGACCTTAAAAACGCGTTGTTTTCAACTTAATGTTAAATATCGTCTCCATTCTTCAAAAAATTGATAGTTACTAGTCCTTTGATGACGTCAAAGTCATTCGTATAGTTTTTACTGGCATATAAACAGATATAATGTGGTGATGGGGGCTCTAACTCCCATTTACCTTTTCCAAAGGCGTAAGAAAGTCTTTTTTGTCCTGTGCTACCTTCTCTGAAATGCTTTTTTATTACAGAAGTGACTAAGCCCTGCTGGGAAGTGACAGAGCTCCCAGAAAGGCAGGAAGAGTCAGCAGAGGGGCCCCCAGGGATGGCGGAGGAGTTGAGCTGAGGTTATGGGAAGGCAGCAGGAGCCTGGGGCCTGGCACCATGCCACCACAAAATGGATGCCGCCCCCCACGCCAGATGGCGGAGCAGTAGTGTTGGAGAAAAACTGATCTAGCTGCGGGACCCTGACTCAGATCAGTGCAGAGGTGAGAACAAGGTTAGAGAGAAATTGGTTTTGAATGCTAGGTTCACAACAGAAACAGCTGGGGACCCTAGTGCCTGGGGCAGAAAGAACTGTGCAGTACTGTGGAAGGCACTAAGTACACAGGGACTTGATCATCATATGACACAGCAAGTAGGTAAGTTGGCCACAAGTGTGACTTGAGTCAACTCAAGTAGACAAGTAGACCTGGAAGGACTGAAGTTGCTGGGTTTAACTTTTTTATTAAAGTGATGTGTCAAATAATGCTTAAACTAATAAAATGGTTTATTTTTTCAACAAATTTCTAAGGCCCCTGCCAGCTGTCTGAGGCTAAAGGGTAGGGAGCTGGAAGAGGATCAATAGGCAGTGTTCCCTGGTGTAACATTCTTAAGCAAAGTCCTCGGAGTCCAGTTTTTAGCTAGGTATCACAGACTTTCTATAAAATCTCCTGGGCCAGCTTGTTCATGCCCTTTCCCTTCTCTTCACCACTGTGCCATCTTTCATGAATGATGTTTCAGTAAAAAAATATATTTTACTTGTTGATGTCATAGCGATAACAGCCATACAGAAATGTATCTGCTCTGAGCGAAGAGGAATTTTAAGAATAGCTAAGACCAATCCATGGTCTTGTGATTTCTGCAATTTTCAATACTAGGTTTGAGAAAGATATCTAGCAATCCATGTGCCTTGCTATACTTTCGAAGGATAGGACTGCAAACATACATAAAGGATTAAGTTTCAGATTTTGCTGAACATCTTTAGAGAAAGAGCTTCAGAAAATAAACTGTTGCAGTAAATGTTACAGATTAACAGCTACCTGGTATATATTTTGGACACACCATTTTCTCAAATCCTGGCATAGGGAGTCCTTTCGGTGAGCACATGGGGAATGTTGTTCTATTTGTTTATTATGTATAACATGATAGACAGTTCCTATTTGCAGCTATAAACTGTTCCACAACATGACACAAGATGTGTAATTTTTCTCTTACAAAATAATTGCCTCTTGAAGTATTTTTGTTCTACAGTTTGTCTGGTATTGATTCACCTTTCGTTCTGTCTGGCTTATTAGCCTCAGAGTACAAATGTTCTTAATCCTCATCCTCTTGAAATGTTACTGAATGCAAAATGACACTGCTTTCTTCACCATCAAAGCAGATCACCTGGTACAGATCTTTGCCAGCATGCCTAGCAGCTTGAATAGCATATTCCTAGTACAAGGACCCTCACACAATGTGGCAGGATCCAGCTGTATTAATGGTCTTTAGAAATAACTTCTGTGTAAATAGTGCATTCTTTTCCTAATGTTCTTTGAGATGGCATGTGCCTCTTGATTTTTTTTATTGTATTTTAAGGCAATAAGAGTTTGATCTTTAATGTCAGTGCATAACAGCTTCTTGAACTCCTAAGTTTTGTTGACTGTAAGAGGTACAGATGGGTGGTATTATCCATCTATCTAAACTGTTACCAGGAAGTGTCCAGATAATGGTGGATTATTTCACCCTTATGGGATGCAGTTCTGAATACCGCTAGAGCCCAGTTCTGAATTTAATTTTAAAATGGAAAGTTGAAGAAAATTTCAGTTCCCACCTCTGTGGAAGATCAAATCTCTATTTTCTATCTGCTTGGGAAGTGTTTGATTTCCAGAATTTAAGCTACATGAAATCATACAGGAAAGGGAACTCTGTCCTTCTCTTGTTGAAATTGTGCTGCTGTAAGTCAAGATTTATTGCACCAGAGAGCAGGAAGGTGACTTTTTATCTTGCTAGTTTATATACTGGTCTATGCACATGTTCTTTTGCATAATCCCTCGCTATTAAATTTTATAGAACACAATATGAGCAAGTAGAAGACAGATACACAATATTAAATATTGACTGATACATAGGATCAAAGATTTTGGGAATCAAAAAGAATTACAAAATTTCTGCAATATCCTGGTGATCATGAAACTAGAAGATATACCTACAGTCAGAAATACTAGCTTAGTGGTAAAACCCCTGAGTATTATAAGACTTAAAAAGTGGGATGACTTTGTGGCTTTATGATAGACCAGGATGGAGGAGAAACTAATCATCCTGCTTCTTTTATAGACTTCATGAGTGACCTTGAGTAAAATTGCTCGGTGCCTCAGTTTTCTAGCCAAAATGTGTCCTTTCTCCTTTTCCCTGCCTTGTCTGTTTAGATCATAAGTTTGGGATTTGAATTTGTTCAATAGAACACAGACTTCTGTGAGCTCCTGGAACTGAACAGTAACTTCTGAGTAAAGTGATGCAGGTAGCAATCTCTTGCACACATCAGCTAGCTGTATTCTTTCCATGTAATTTCAGAAGCTGTAAATATAAGAAAATGCAAAAAAGACCCCAGATCAGAAAAACCTACTTTGCTTCTTCCTCTCTACCAGAAGTATAACGCTTAGGTTCTGACAGATACCTGGAATGGAGGACAGCATTGATAAATTGGGGCAGATCTACAGTGGAACGCTGCATGTTCAGTCTTGCCAATAATCTTGCATGGGTGTTATTTTAAAATATATTTTTAAATAATATGGAAATAATATTTACTTATTCTTATATTGATGCCATCAGTATCATCTCCAGTGTGATTTCCTGACTCCTAAATGATTTAACCATTGTTAATATACCTTTGTTTAAGAGGACTAGGGTTCTGAGTGTGAAACACAAAATTTTATCATATACTACTGTGCATTATTATACTGGTACAGGGGCAACAAAACCCCCCAACATCTTAAACTATTTTCCTTGAAAAGATTTTCAAGTGCTACAGTTGCTTGTCAGGTAAGGCAACTGCAGATTTGGATTTTTTTCTCTCTGTTACCTAATGTGAAGTTGATGGATTACATTTTTTTCTTTTTTTTTTTTTTTCCTTGCATCCATCTCCAGTTGAAATGGCTGGTAATGTTCCCTGTTATGTCAGTGGACATGCTGAAAAATTATTTTTTAGCTGGTGTTGTCATAGCCACAAATTAAGCATATCAAAGGAAGAATTTGGTTTCCTGAATCTCTGCTCATAACCTTTTCAATCTTGTGTTCATTGTCACTGTTCCATTTAGGTTTTGGTTTTTTCAATGATTATATGAAAAAAAAGTCCGAGTGGTATTTTTTCTTTTTTCAACTGATGTGTTGATGTTGTTTAACTGGTTTTGTAACTATGTAGTGCAAGGTAAATCTGTTTTAGCAATTTTTAATAACATGATCCTTGTTAAATGCTTAATATGCTGCTTACAGTATCTGGCAGGGCAGTAAGGACATTATTTTAACACTAAGTTGCCAATATATTTTTCATGAGGTATGGGGGTTTCATGGGAGATGGCCCATGATCTTACTTTACCCCAGTTCACCTAGAAGGTCTTGCAGATAAACAAAACCCCCAAATGAATTGTTTAGTGGGCAAAGTTGTGTATAATGTTTTATACAATACATGACCTTTAAAGGTCTACTTCAGAAGTGGAACAGAGGAATAATCACTAAGAAAAATTTATTTTGGCACCATAAAGTGAAGCAGTCTTAATACTACTGAGTCATTTCAAGTGATATGAACCTAAATTTAATGTGTGGTATATAATTCTTCCTCTCCACTTTTGCTTCAGTTTGCTTTTTACAAATGACATTGTCTAACAGGGACTCAGATTTGCGAAAGTGTGTTTTTAATGACATTAAAAAAAAAGATTAGCACTGACAGGTTTTTATATATATTTCCTATGTGGGGCCAACTCTTCCAGCCCATTTCCTTCAGTGATATCTGGAGAGGATCTGATAAGCTTTATACTGCTTTTCACAGGTCAAAGGGCATTGTCTTCCCCTTCACTCCAGCTGCCAGCAACAAAGTCAGACATATGTTATCACCATCACACAGGAAACTCTGAGCCTGCTTGTGTTCAACAAAGTACAAATACAGGAAGAGTGTCAGGTTAGTTAAAAGCTGATGGAGCTCTGCTAAGGTAGTATATAGCTAATAATACTATAACCCAATAGTACTATTCTATATGCAGTGTATGTTTCAGTATACACTGAAAGGGAAAGGGTGATTATCTACTGATATCTATTGTTGATTTGTTTAATATTACTATAGCCTAAATACAGGTATACATTTAAAACCTTTTACAGCTGGTATCATCTGACATGGGGCTCCATAATGTTGAAAGAGTAGTTACTTATTCCATAAAGAATAAAGCTGCGGTGGGATTACGTGATAATGAATTGAAGATGAAGTTCATCTGAACAGATAGTTTCACGTTGCCAATTAACAAACAGAATGTGAAGTGCCTTATATTTGTTCTAAATTCCCTCATTTAAACATACAGTGTGTTGTATAATGAGATCAAAGTGATGTGCAATATATTAGCAAGCTCATGTAATGAAATACTGTGGGTCATGACATCTTAGAATTTCTAAAAGTGGGGGTTCCACTTCTGTGTAATTTTGGAATGCAAAATTAGCTTAACAGGAGCTCTAGGTTTTTAGCACTGATAGCTAGTAGTTTGGAACCATGTTCATTAGTGCTAAATTTGGAACTATTTGCAGCTTGTCTTCTGCTTCCGGTACATTGTTTACTGCTTCAGGAAAGTCTTCCCAATATATTATACGAGTTCCTATCCTCTGGCTTTTGCTCAGCACAGAACAAATCAGGTCAAGCACACTGAGTTCCAACTCCTGTCTCTAAGGACCAGTTGAAGCTCTACTGAGAAGTGCTGCTAGTACCTGGAAGTTCTAGGCCACACCATAAACAACACATACAGATATTTGTGGGAATCAAGGACTACAGAAGTAGAGTTAAGCCCACTACTTGCCCACACCTGCAGGGAAGTGAGGAATGGCGTCTTTGTTCTAGTGCCAGTGCCAGTGCGTGCAGCACTGCCAGCACTGCATCAGTGAACTGTCTTACTGCAATTTGTCCCATCTCTTACCTGCTATGTCTTTGTTTTCACACTTTCAATGGCTATGCCAAGAGCTTAATATATTTTCAGAAAGGTCTTAAAATTGTTTGCTTCTTCTACTGAGCCTGCTAGATTACTTTAAATGTGAAACCAACAGTTGGGCTTTAGACTTCCAGAGATATAGATCCAGCATCCAGTGCCAGTGTCCTGCCACTTTAGATTGCTCTGTGAATGGAAGCAGTAAGCAGATAGGAATGTCTTGTGAAGAGATATGATAGATGAGTAAATAGGACCGTGTCGTGACACAGACCCAACCTTCTGAGCTCCTAGTCTACTTGTAAGTCTAGCAGGAGACACCCAAGAGCAAGAAACAGTGCATTCACAGCAACTGAAGCTCAGAGACCATGGTCAAACTTTTCATCTAACCCAAGGGATGGCACCATCTGGGGTCAGAGGTTGTCCCTAAAGACTACTGGCATTAAATTACTTTAGGTCACTGCCCTGAGGTAGAGAGTAAGGATAGCAATAATACTTGAGCTTTCAGTCATGACCTAAGAAAGAGGCCATCATGGCAAGTAGCTGTTGCTGCTCCACTATAGAGGTGCTACTGTAAGTATAAACAGCTGGCCTCTGCTCATCATCCTACTATGATCCTGTCAGTCTCTTCTGTTTTACTCATGAGTGAAAGTGCTTGAACGTGGTTTTACATTACAGTCTGTATCATTACTGCAGACTTAATTTGTGGATGTGTAAATATCTGTTTTTACAATACATCAGAAAAGTTTGTTGGGATTTTGTTGGCGTGATAGAAAAGGAGAGGAAGTGGATCGTTAACAGTAAAATATTATCTACCAGCTGGAAAAGAGATGTGTGACCACATGACATGACAGAGCTCATGCCTATGTGGGCTGGATGAGTAGATATGTAGTGTCAAGCATGGCTAAAGGTAGGAGCAAGGGCAGGCAACAGAATGGAAGATAGGATATTGAATGAAAAATTAAATGAGAGTTAGGGTTTTTGCTAACAGTATGGCTATGCCATTCTACATCTGCTTTAAGCTTGGCTAAAAGCAATATACCTTTCCATGATTTCAAACTGAGATATTCATCACTATGACAATCCGTAAGTCATACTCAGCATCCCTTCTTGTTAACTAAAATCCAAATGCTGAAAAAACGACGTTCACCAATAGAGTAAAAGATAAAAAGGGTCAGTGAGGAAATGTCCCGAATTAGACATGTGGTGAAACTAGAAAAAGAAGAGCTGAATCTAAGGGGGATCTTTTCTTCAGTGAACATCTAAACTGCTCATTCAGAGACAATGGCCCACACAAAGAAGATCTACACGGAGGATTATGCTTGTGGTTCTACAGGAAATATGACTGGTATTATTTTTTTTCTGTAATCTTTGAATTGCTTTGAACACTCAGCCTTTTGAACAAAGACAGTCAATGGACTAATTGGAGTTGAACTCCTGAGATCCAGTAATTTGGTTCAGATAAGGTCTGAGTAGGCAAGCTGTTTAAATGTACAGTTGATCATCTTAATTACTTTGAACCTTTTGATCTTTGTCTATCTGCAGTTCATAGAAATGGCATTAAACACATCAAGTTCTGATATTCTAGACTGATTCTTAGCAATAGTATTCAAAGCATTGTATTGTTTAGTACAGATGTCTGTAACTTCCAGTGAAAGAACTCTGAATCTATATACATGCAGACTGGAGGTATTAGAGATGCTCTGAAGAACAATAAGGTTTTCAAACACATCTGATGACAATGCACTTTCCTAACTATTTGGGAAACAACTAAGAGAGCTTTTGTGTCTCAATGGACTGTATATGTCTCTGTGAAGGTTTAGATAGATAACTTTGCAATACCATCAGTGCATCAGGGGGTAGTTCAGAGCATTTGTATCTTGAAAATTTTCAGAAAGTGGTTTGCACAAGCACTTTAAATCTTGCTGTGCATGTTGGAAGCAATAGGCTCTTTCTCCATTATGCTCAATAGGAAGCTTGTTAGCTTGGACCAGTATGTCTGTACAGAGTTGTCAGCCCATCAGAGCTCTGAACTCTGATCATGTTCTGGACCCCAAATACTTCTTCAGTCTGCATAGCAGAAATAAACCACTTCCAGGATTTTTTCTAGAATCATGACAGTTGCTGAGACAAGGGTGAGTCTGCTGCTAGCGTAATAGCTGAAGAAGGGACACCTACCAAGAGATAAAGTCAGATTGTTAGGGAGCTGAGGGGAGATGCTACCAGACAAGAGCTCCCCTCAACTGAGAGCGAAATGTCAAGGGGTGAGAAGTAGGCTGTAATTTGGACAGGCATTTGTGTGCTACTGTTCTGGTTTTCAAATCCAAGCAACAAGAGGGAAGGAATGAACAATAAACTGGATGAATTTACATTGTATAGAGATTGCATACTGAGAATATCTCCAATGTATTTTATCTACCTGTGGATGAAATCCTGGGTTAGAAATTATATTATGTACAAAGGAAGAGTCAATCTAATCCTTTTGAACCATGATAATTTACCCTGTGCTTGGTATCCTGCTTGAGTTCTGAAAGTCATTAGCTTTCTCATATCCTCAATAGGTCTATGAAGAATTTCCATCAACAGCAGTGAAAATTGGTGCTGGTGGTTTCCCAATACACCAATATTACAAAGGCACTGAATTTATCCATTTGTAGAGTCAGTAAGCTGTTGTAGTATAAGATGGTATTTTGTTCAATGTTGAAATGAGATTTCTGAGATACAAGGTCTGTGAGTAGTTTTATGTATGTATGCAGATAGATGCAGATACAGAGATATGTCAGACCAGGTCAAATTTTAATGGTCATTTTGCCACATATGTTCCTCCAGTTTTAGTCCCTTGCCCTTCTGCAAACCATGTTTGTGAAGAATTTAAGCTAAAAGTTCTCTGATTAAAGAGAAGATGCTGATATTATACTGGTCCTGAAAGCTATGTTTATTATGCAACACCAGCACAAGAAGTTATACCAAAATTGTTTTTTATATCCATGAGTCATTTGGATTATACCTGAGGATTTTCATGGCATGGAAAAATTCCTAGATGATATAAAGCCACTGGAGCTTTTTTTGGTATCCTCTGAGGGATAGTAGGCATAGAAACAGTCCTTAAGTGACAGAAGTGGTAGGAATTCATACTGACTGGTAAATACTTTTTGGTTTTATCTTGTGCAATTTTATCTGATGGCTACCTCTCTGTGTAAATTATGATAGAATCATGACTACAGGAAGCCAAACAACTGTTACCCAGAGAGCAAACAGAAACAGAATACAATCACTGTATTGTGTTGCTTTTCTTCATGATATCTGTTCTGATGTTGGGAAGAAAGCAGAAAAAAAATAATTCAATCTAAGTTATTTCATTCCAGTCTCACGATCTTTCTGAAGGAATTCTATTTCGATGGAAGAGGTTTCATCCCGTGACACTGTGCTTGTTTTCTGATCGTTTATCACAAGAGGGCGCTGGAGTTCTTTGTAATTTGTAAAAGCTGACATCAGCTTTAACTAGGAGAGCTGCTTTGGTGGTTGTTTCTTGTTTTTTTGAGAATAAAAGAAGCCCTTCTCGTTGTGGACATATTGTTGGATTGTACTGTTTTTAAATAACAGACTATAAAATAATTGAAAAGCTTAAGTCAAAACAGTGAGTAATGAGCAGTTAGTAAGAAAACAATTGTTCCATACTACTTTTTATTTTGTACTTTGATGGCAAATACATAATTGTAAAAATTATGATGTAAAAAGCGTTCTTGAGCATGGTCATACTGTTAAGCAGTGAGATTCACGGAATAGGAGTTGAGTGTAAATCTCTGTGAGAAACTCCATTTCTTTAGGGAATCATTACAAGGTGAATCCAAGTCATGAGCTAACCAGGCTAAAGTAAATGAAAGAATGATGCTTTGTGCACCTGTTTATGCCAGCACCCTGTATAATGGCTATCCTCTTTTTTTGTGGCAGAGTGATAAATATCAGTGCCCTGTTGCAGAATCCTCATTGTGAACAGGTTTTGGAAAAAGTAACAATGGAACTCTAGGTCCATTTGGGTTTTTCCTGGATAATCTCTGAAGAAACTGACAGGTTAGGGGACTCTGTACATCCTTGGCTCATTCATTCACTTCTAAATATGCAGATCTAGGAGGAGGGGTGCATTCTTGGAAACACTTTGGAAAAAGCACAGACAGTGATATGAAAATGGCTAAGTCTCCATTTTTCATAATGGAATAGGATGATGTGACTGTGGAGATGGTGTCTTTCACATTTGGTGAAGAAAAGGTGTGGGAAGGTTTATTCTCCAGGTTCAGAGAAGAAAAGAGCTGTCTCAAATGGTAAATGATGGCAAAGACTTTGTTTCAATCAGTAGGGAATTATTCTGATGTAACAAAGATAATGCAGAAATCCTGTTTCTGTTTGTGGGGAAATCTAAACCTCCTTGTTGTAATTCTGGGAAGAACTTAGTCATTTCTCTTTGAAGTACATTTTTATATGCCCTTAATTCTTAGAAAAACTTTTCCACTCATATCTACATTAGCCACATTCTGTGCTTCTACTGTGTTGTCTATATTAACTGCCTGTAAGCATTATGAGAGTTGGACCTTTAGAAAATCTCACTGTGCAGTAATAAACTACTTTCATATTTTGTATGTTTGGCAGCAATTCAAGATTTTTGAAACATCAGCAAAGCTCCTGGAAGATCTCTGTACACAGCTGAGTGGCTTTGCAGGGCTGTGGCAGTGGCTTTTTTGTTTTATGCTTTAATATTTCCAGTGTCTGTGAACTTTTATTACGTGGGTTTTCTTAGAATTAAAGTAATAGAATGCAAAAAAATGCAGTATTTTTAGGAAATAAATTGTTTTCCAGGTAACAGTACATAATGCAAAGTTAGGAAGAATAATTTTTAAACACTGTTAACATATAAAAGCATAGTCGGACGACTGCAACACTTGTGAGGAACAGCATAATGGAAGCCCATTTTTTGCTCCTGAGAAAGAACCCAGCTTTTTCCTTTCAGCTTTGTTTAGTTTACTTCGATATTCTGTTGAAGATCTCATCCAAAAAAGGAAAAAAGAGGGGGGAAAAAAAGAATGGAAGAAAAAAATCTCTTGGGCATTGTATGGGTGAAAAATTTAGCTTACACTTAAGTGGGTTTTGTCTTAGAATTACTGAAGAATTAAAGAAGGATTACTTCCTCACTGTTTTCTACTGTTGTTACTGAGTACAGCCAAGTTCACAAATCAAATGTAGGGCAACATAAAAACTTGCCACAATGTGAGCTACAATTTGCTTTGTATTTGTTCTTGGGAACTTTTTACAAAGGTCAGCACAAGTTTCATTACCCCTCCCATTTGTGTTTTCCCACACTTTTCTTTTTCCCACACTTGAACAAATCTATATAATGTTTGCTTATGATCATCAGGGTGTTTTATATTTAAAATGTGACACATTTTTCAACCCAAACATGATGCAAATTCATTACTGGAGTTTATGAGATACTGTCATTAATTCTGTCCTGTTTCTGTCAATAAAACGAGGACTCTTTCCTCTTGTTTTCAAGTCAGAAATGCTTTTCCTTACATTTGCAATTGATTCTTCACTGAAGAATTTTTCAAATTCTTTTTTTTCCTTCCTTTTCCTAATGGCAGGTTTTTTTTACAAGGCAGCCTGAACATGCACATGCGCTTCAGCACTACTTTCTTGTGACCCAGAATTCAAAATGTGAGGGTAGGCATTGCCTGTGCACCATGAACTGTAGACTGCATGTAATTTACCTCTTCCTAGCTGGTTATTTGTTCTGACTTTGGTACCCATCTGAAAGATGTGAAGAAGACTAACAAAATTTTATTGTTTTGGCAGGGATTACTGTCTCTAAGAACAAGACATGTAGACACAAAAGAAAAAAAAAAACATTTTCCTATTTTTTTTAATTTCTGTTTCAGACATCAGCTAGAGAGTTTGCATCTTTTGCTTTACTAAGTAAGAAATTCCTAGTTCTTTGTTATATGTGATAGAGTTTCAGATTTATACAGCTTTTAAAAACAGCTGCTAATAAGGAAGATTCTTGTAGGTCACGGTCTTCCTGTCATAAATGGTTTGTGCTGTTTTCAGCTGTTCAAATAAACATACCTCTGCTTCTTGTCTTTCTGCTGAGAAATTAGTACATAAGCTCAAAGAAACAGGTTTCATATTACGCTATACTACCAAGCAGAATATCATTTTGTTTGGAAGACCTGCCTACTGATGCTGTTAGTTTTAATTATTGTCTTTTAATATTAAAGATATCAAGTTCTACAGAACTTACAAGGGTGACAGTTAACAGGGGATCTTACTATATTTGTATATCTTTTAAGACAAATACGTATTTGCAGGGTACAATTATTTCTCTGTTGACCCTGTTTTGAGCAGGAGGTTGCCCTACACCACTCTAAGTTCCTTCCAGCCTGAATAACTTCATTATTCTATGCTGGAGACAGTTACTCTGTGATATGAGTAACCCATTTAACCTAGACAGGTTAGCCTGATAAAAGACCAGATGGCCCATCAGCTGTTGCTCCTGTTGTGTAGTTACTGTTTTCATGTTGCTTTTTGGTAGTCTGCATACAGGCAGAGCTCTTGCATTGTGGAATCCTGTGAAATTCTCAGGTAAATTTTGTGTACAATCTGGGCAATGAACCAAACAGAGTGATAGTGGCACAATGAAGCATTCAGCTCTGGAATACCAAACCCCAATGATTTTGCATTGACATCAAAGCAGCGTTATCCCATGATCTTGAATATCCTTTGTTAAGAACTGTGGAGTATAATATGAATAGCATATGCAATATGAATGATGCAGATTTACTGTGTGTTAGAGAAAGCCCATTTAAAGACAGCACAGAGTAAGGCTTAGTTCTCTGAAATGTGCAGAGGTAGCAGCTAACTCAATTTATAGCTGAACTCATTGTTGACTCGTTGTCAATAATGGGTGTTTTCTCATACATGACATCAGACAGAGTAAGTTGTATTGTGTCCTGTTCTGTTAAATAAACTTCTTTCCTCATTTTCAGCACAGGTGAGATGCTTCATTATAATAGCTATAATACTCTTTCCAAGTAAAAATACAGTCCGAAGGAATGGTAAAAATACTCTGTCATATATTTCAGTTCTAAAATGAATAAAGCAAAATCAGCAAGCAAAGCTCACAGTTATTAGCCTAAAATTTTTTAAATGATGATTCTTCTGATACAAAATAGTAATGAAAAAGCAGGTTAATTTTGTTTGTGAAAAATGACATAGAAATAGACACTTCAGGAAAATTTTGTGGGGCAAAGAAATCAATCAAGACTTCTCTGCCAAAAAATCAGTATTAATGGTAATAAAAATTAGTATTTTTTGAGGAAGAACAATTAATAAAAATTTCCTGACCAGCTTTATTTCCAGTTATTTTATTTGATAATACCTGTATTACTGCAAAATGATTCTCTAGGTAAAGAGCGTGACATTGAAAAGCAGTTTGAGCACTGGCATTTATTAGCTGTAGGAAAATCACCTTTTCACAGTTCTACTTTGCAAATGTAATTTCAGTAGCATAAAGGTTGTAAACACTGGTTTCTATAATTAAGTGTACCTTCACTTGCTCTTTTTCTAATTAGTTATATTTTTCTGTTATAAGGGTGGTATTTCCAGTATTCTGTTCCCGTGGGAAGTTTTAGTTATCAGCTTCATCAGGTGCCTTGTTATGAAAATGTATACCCAACTCCTTGCTAAATTAGCTGATTATTTTGTATCAAATATCACCATCTGTTCTTGTAATGTGACAAAAATACAGATGATCAGACTAGAGGTGCCTTTATGTCCATGTGAGTTTAAAGTTCAGATATTAGATACACTGGCATAAGCCATATCTTCCTTCCTACCATAGAATTGAGTGAGAAAAAGGATTAGAGGTGTTGCTTCTGTAGGTTGTTCCTGTTTCATTGCAAAGGAACACCCTCAGAATGTGGGAAACTAATGTCTTTCTCTTGAAGGAAGACTTGAGTGCTGTGATTACCTTTACTTGATCTATAGACCAGTTTGCTTTCTGCAAACATTTGCTATATGGATGCTGTGGGGCATAGTGGGAATGAAGCTAAAATCTGGGAAAGGAGCCTTTGGTGCTGCTAAGATTCCCTGTTAGTAAGCAGCTGAGCTTTGTATGGTGCCATAAATCAGATAGCCATAAAAAGAAAAAATGTTACACAATTCAGAAGGAAATGGAATATGATAAACTCTTGTTTACAGCTGGAGTGACTTCCTTTCAAGCCCTCCTCCTTCTTTAGGAAACAGAAAAATCACCCTAAGCTATCTGACGAATTAGTGTCTATTGAAGGTATTCAATGCATATTCATTCCTGCTGCAATGGACCATAGACACTTTAATTGGGGACTCTGGGGCTCACTTTGCTGGGCACTGTCCAAATGCACAATGAAAAGGCTGAGCAGGCTCTGAAGGCTTTAAATTTTAATTACCAGACAAAGGAAAGGACTTTCTCCTTCCTGCCTACTCCTCCAACTGTAGGATACTAGGTGATAGTCTTTAATTCTGGCTAAAATGCCTTTCTTGATGGGGAACCATAAAATTACAATATGGCTACTCAGTCTGTAAATGGATTTTCAGCAAGAGCAAAGCTGCTAAAACTTGTACGTAATTGCTCTGCTTCATTAAAGTGCTGGAACCCAACACAGCTTTTAAATCAAGGCCCAAAGCACTACACTGAAGGTGAGCCGTAATCTTCAGTTTGACTGTGTTCTGTTGTTCATTATAAGCTAAATTGATGTAGTGTGGTCATCAATGAAATACAGCTAAACTGACGACTGTCAATATTATTTTATGATATTGTAGTGTTTAGGAACTTGATTCTTGAGCCCTGTATCCATTGTGTTATGCAGGTGAGCATACACTACAAGTGTGGCCCCACGTTAGAAAGTTTGTAATCTACACGTAAGAGAGGAGTTAATGGACTGATGAGGATGTTTTACATGGTCAAGATGACATCAAAAAATCCCATAAAAATACATTTAAAGAAACTTGTTCTTGAACCCTAGAGTGCCTTTTATCCCATTTTTCCAGGAACAGAAAACAGAAAATCGTTAAGCCTCAGCATTTTGGTGAAATAAGTAATTTATTTTAAATCCAATCACTTAAACAGTCTGTCGTGGCCAGCCAACAATAAGCTAGGTGACTTCATGTGACTTCTTACCAGTTTAGTTTTCTCTGTTTAACTATGGCATGAGGGAGTATGAAGGAATGAGCACAGTTTTTATTGACTTTGCTGCTTAGTCTTCAAATCATGATGTCAGGCTTCTGCCTAATACTATGAAAGGATGTAAGAAGTGTTCAGTGTTTTAATCTATGTACTGTCTACAGAGAATACAGTTTTTCAGTCTACCCAGACTGCTACGCCTGCCTTTCTAAATTATGTGATTCTGACTAATATATGCACATCAATTTTTCCTTTATTAATAGTGCCCAGTGTTAGATGTGATTATAAAATACACATCTTAATTTGTAGCTTGAATTTTAGAAGTCCCCGTAGACCAATTGAGGAAGTGTAAAGAGACCAACACGAAATGTCCTGGGATAATTTCCAAAAAAAGCAAAGCAAAAAGAAATAGAAATGAAAAGAGTGTCTTTAATTTTCTCTGTCCTAAATTTTAGAACACAACTACTGTTTCAAGTTTCTTGTAAAATCATACTGTTATCGTTTTGATATTTTTCAGCTACTGCAGACTGAGAAATACTTAAGGCTGTAGTTACTGACTCTCTCTGTTCAAGCCTCTTCAGCATCTGTTTTCCAGCTCCTTTTAATGTTGAGTGCTGATGTCCAGCACCTATACAACAGGCCTGACAAATAAGAAAGAAAATATATGCATCAAGCCCTAGTCTCCACTCTCCTTGATTTCTTCCCCAATTCTAAAAAGGTCTGTGACCTGTGCAGACTAGATTGTGTTGGGCTTGGTGGTTTTATCTCTGTTGCTACCATAACTTTTGCTCTTGTCCATTCATGGCCTACTTTGTCTCCAAATCAGTTCATGATGCTGGCCCTGCTTAGAACAAGACATTGTTTCAAAAATTAAGTCAAAAGAGCTAATCTAAATTGCAAATATATTCTGAAGGGATTGGTAGGAAAGTTTCCTTTTGGAAAATTTTGGAAATGGGTCCCTTAATTCTTATCTTGGATTTGAATAAATCTTCTATAGTTATGAGACTTCTGAGACATCAAGGTATACCATCACAGATCATGGTAGCATAAGGTATCCAGGATAATAAAATTAATAGGTCTTGTAGCTGCTTTCTCTGCTGGCTAGAGTTAATTCATATTTGCTGATGGAAAGGTGGGTCCATGCTAGAATTTTGCTATGTCACTGTCAGGATTTTGTGGTCCTAGTGATTTTTTTTCTGATTATTCAAAACATTTTTAGAATTTAAGATCTGACATCAAAACTTCCCATGCTAAACAAAACTTCCTAAGGCTGCACCTGTTAGAATAAGCAATTCTATTGCATGTAGCGGGACTAGTCATGTTATTTACAACTTGATTTACAATTAAGTGATTTACTGAAGACTAGCCAATGATACTATAATCTTACCTAATGCTTCTTTATTTGCTGTTGCAGGTAATATATGCAGATAGAAAATAGGGAATCATACAGATTGCTGTAATGAGAGTTCAGAAGACTAACCTTACTAAAATATTAATTGATAATACACTTCTTGATAAGGATTAATTCTTAACTTTATTAATTGTACAAAATTGTTGGTTCATAATACTTGTATTAGCACTGAGCATAAAATACTACAGAGCTGATGCTGTATAGTCAGGACTGATGACAAAAAATCCTTGGTGGTTCTTAGTCTCTGAGATCAAGGTAATCATTTCTTCTCTGATTTTCCTTGACTCTATGCGTGTTCTTATGCTGTTGTACACTCCTTTCCAAAAGAGGTGTCGCACCTTCTTGGTCACACCGTTCACCTTGGTTTTGGCTTTGCTGATCATCCTCCTTGTGTGGTAACGAGGTTGTGCTGTTTATTTTGTTTGGTAGCTTTGATTACTTGAATTCCTAGTACACATATTCACTCAGCTGTCTTTACCTGTTTGGTCATTAGACTGGTCACGTATTTGTACAAAATTTTTGTACTTTATATCCAGTTATGCCATCACAGTATTAGAAATACTGTTGTTAGTTACGTTATTTCAGTATAGTGATATTTGGGTTCAAGGCAAGTGAATATTAATTATATCTTTATTAGCACAGTTACAATTTATGGATGTTAGAAGGCCTCTATTTTGCCTACAATGCAAACTTAAGCAAAGATCAATAACAGTTTCTCTTAAGATAGAAAACTTCCTTCTATCTAAAGATAGAAAATTTCAATAAATTATATAACAGATGAGATCCATATGAATAAATTATTATTAGGTTGAATTTCATCTCTCTCCTGGAAACATGGAATGAAGAGTATTAAGGGATATATTTTTTAGGTTTGTCACTTCACTAGTATTGTTCACTTTTCTACATGAAGACTGTGATTTCTGACATAATACATGATACAAAACTGGCATCTGCATTACAGTCATGAGGGACACCTCAGAAATTATTTTCAGACTAAAAACTCATTTGACCAAGCCCTGCAACCATTTAGACAAAGGTGGTTGAATATCACACAGTGAAAGGCAAATCTAGATTTTGCTTCCATCTCCCTGGGGTATTTTTTTATTCCTTCATATAATTTTCTGAAGGAAGACTCAATGTCTCATTCTCACAGAAACACCTGCTTCTCCCCTCACTCTACTAACAGTTGGCAACAATTGTTTGCATTAGGCTACAGCAGACGCAAGAAGAGGCTTTTGACTTTTGGAAGAGCTTTCTTTACCAAAGCAGCTTTCCCGATTTTCCCTGGAGAAAAATCAGAACTCTGGATGGAAGCCAGTTGGGCAACATGAATTTGTGTGTCTTTCACATAGAGTTATTGCATTATACTTCCTAAGAAGTTCAAGGAACTTTTAAAGCTGATTTGTAACAGGCTATTGATTGTCAGCGTAAGAACATAAAGTAATTTCTAAACTGCCATTTTCTGTCAATTCTACATGTGCATTGTTTTTTTAATTTTTAGATATAACTGCAAAACATCAAGTTCTAAACAGATTTTTTTATTAAACTTTTCCTTCATAATACCACAATTGAATTATAATACTAGATATATAAATCTCTAATATCCTAATTGCTGGCAGCTCTTCATTCTAATGTTTGTTCATTAGAGTACTAACAGAAAGAGCAGTCCACAAAGGGAATGCAAGTGTCATAAGAATATATTCCACAGTAAGGAAAAAACAGAAAATGCAAACATTCTTGTTCAAGGGCTACTACAGCAGCTTAAGAACTGCCTCACAATCAGCCAAACAGTGGTTCAGCCAGTTGATTTGGGATGTGATTTGGGGTTTTCCACTGGCTTGTATGAATTTTCCTCAAAGACAGCTAATTCTACAAGGCAGGCTTGTAACAGATATTTTTTTTTTAATGGGGTAAATATATTTTCATAAATCAGGACTGTTATATGTAAAGGCCATTAGATCTCACACACAATTAGTTTTGTAGCTAGCATGTTACCTCCAGTGGATCCAAGCAAACATAGTATCCCCGCTGCTGGAAAGCCACTTGTGTCTGTCAGCACATCTGTCTAGGCAGAACAGAGATGCAGATACCACACTTGCCTGCTTTTATGTTCTCCCTAGTCTAGCACCTTTTTCTCTATTGATCCTCAACATATTGAAGTAGACGTGTTGAAAATGGCTGAACAGGTAATGTAAGGTTTTGCAATGCACATCCTGCATAGTCTCAAACATCTGTTTGAAGGTAATGATTATTTTGGTGATTCAAAATGACTGAACCCCCACCCCCCACCCCACCTAACTTATTAAAGTACGCTTCTGCATGAAAAATGTATAACACAAAGGAAATAGCATCAGCAGACTGACTTGTATTGACTTGAAGTATGAATTTTGGAATAAAAGGTCCTTGAAACCTTGAAGGCTCTCCAGAGTCTTGAGTTGATTGTTCATGCCTTGT
>JAVJGJ010000061.1:12762974-12805967 GCA_035590215.1 Microhierax caerulescens
GGCTGGGAGCCCCTTGGAGCGTAAATGCTCCAGGGTACTTGCCTTTTGCTTTTAACTGCAGCTAGATGTGCCAGAAACCAGTAATGGTCTGAGAAAGTGCTAGCTTCTGAAGATAATTATTTAGCTTTATAAAAGTGCAGAGATTGTCTATCCTGTGTTTTGAATGTTGTATTTATCAGCACCAATGGAGATCTTCTGCCCCTGAATCAAAGACAGTGCAATGTAAGTTTGGTGAATTTCACTCAAAAGCGTTGCTTCTGATGGATTGTTTTCCTGCCTGATAATTTAGCTGCTAATATTTCAAGTTGTTCAATTAATGAACCATGCCCGTAAATAATTATATCAGCTATGTGTAGTAATTGTATAATTGTATTGGGTAACTTATTTCAATTTTTATTTGCCATTGTGAAGTTCACACATTAAGTACCCCAAAGTGTTCCTTTAATTTCCTAATGTGCCCTACAAAAATGCATCTCCGTAATAACTTAGAGTATGTCTGTAACAGTTAACTATACTTAATATTGTATCTATCTTCTCTTCAGCTTCCTTAGCACCTTCTCTTAAACTAGAGAGAAAATGTAAACTTTGTGGCATTTTCAGGAAGCTAATAATGATTTATGTTAAAATAATGCTTATCATGTAAAGTTTACAGTAAGTAACAGCTGAAGTTTCTCTAAACCAATACACAAGGAATAATTTATTCCTCTATTCTAATTTATGAGTTTGATGAGCTTTATGAATGGAAAAAAAAATGTTGTTCTCATTAGTTGTTGGTTGTTTTTAACAGTATCCACTAAAGCTTTTGGCTTATTTTTCAAAGGGAGTAGAAAATATACCCCCATGAGATTCAAGCTTGGTTAGTTACATTTTGAAATAATCCAGACACACACACTGTTTTCTTAATGTTCATTTTTGTTGTGATATTCCAGGATCAAAAAAAATAAGGCATAAATTATGTTTGCCCCTCTTTTCTTGCCTGCAGACATATGCACATCTGGACTGTTTAAAAAAAAATCTGTTACAATTTGAGGTTAAGAGATTGTGTCTAATGTTAATACTGGAAATCTTTGTAGTGGTTTTTGGCCTGCAGTTTATTAAGCAACCTTATGATATTTGTACCAAAGGCACAATAACATGTAGCAAAATCATTGTTACTTACCATCATGCTTACCTTTTGATTATGTTTCCTGGAGATCCTTTTTTTTTTTCGAAATTAGAGATTGGAAATGTCACCATTGTTCCTCCATGGTCTGGAGCTGTTGTTCAGTAAAATGCAATTTGCAAAGTAAGTTAGAACCACAGTAAAATGATTTCCCAGGTCCATTCTTTCAGAGAATTCTGAATGGAGTGATGCATTCAGAGTGTGTGGTTCTGCAAGCTGTGAGTGCAACTCTTTGAAGTGTCTGAGTCTTCAAAATCTCTTGGTAGCTTCTGGGTTCATACCATATTTTACAGTTCCAAGAATTCGATCCTGCTTGGCTGACTGGTTCAGAATGTGGCTCTTCAACACCCATCTTTGGCCATGCATCCAGAATGCTAGTTTCTATGAGAATCTTGTGTGCATGTTCTCATTATTGTGTAGGGCCACCATTTTGCTTTCATTTTCACCAAGGCATTATTAAGAATCTACAGTGAGTGTATGATTTACTGTTGTGACTGAGAGAATATAGGCTTTTTCTTTGCACTCTCCTGGGAGAAAGTAAAATAGTATGAACATTTCTGAAATGACTGAGGGGCAGAGACAGGAATACACCGAGAACTGCCTCTCAGCTGATCCAAAGAAAATACCTACAGCTGTATGTGAAATAATTGCAGGTAGAGAAGGTTACAGTATTGCTCAAGTACTGCTCTCTGCTTGCTCTGTGGGGGTTATTATTTCAGTGTATTTGTGTTGGTCACTGAAGTGATTTGTTCCAGTAGCACTAATGCTAGGTGTTTCCCCCATGCCCTTCTAGCTTTTTTGAAGCACAGTTGTGTTTTAAAATGAAAGCTAGACATGCAAAGCCATCCCCAAGGATACTGGGATTTAAAATTTAACTCACAACAGCCAATTTTAAATGTCTCTTATACTGAACTGTGTAGTATTATTTAGCTATATAGGTTTATACTGCTTATGAAAGCCAGTCAATGAGGAACTACCTTTGACCTAAATGTCTGCATTTTGCATTTCCACCAGTAAGTTCACTGGCTTCTCTCTTCTATCGTACTGAAAATTATGCCTAGCAGTTAATAGAATCAGAATACTTTTAAGGTTTTTTTCTCATTTTATCTTGATAATGTCTTATCATTTCTATAATAGCATTCTGCTTTTCAAATATGGCTGTCAGTGTAATTCACTGTGCCAAATAATAGATGTCATTAGATGGCATTATTTTAAATGTTAAATCCTGTGCAGATTTCTTACATGGCAGAGAAGCATTTTCAATAAAGGACACAAATATGTTTCTTTTTCAAGACAGGTTTTGTCCTGAGGACCTATATTATAAAACTGGCATACCCTATTAAAGGCACACAATTGGGTTTTTCAGCAAAACTTCAGCACTTTAAAGCCACTTTTATGTCAAAACATAATACAAAAATCGGGCTGTATTATTTATTGCACAACTAGACATTAAGCCACACAATCTCTTTTTGATTAAATTTCCTAATTAAATAATGCAGCTTTGCAAAATACTTGCAACCACAAGCAAAACTAGCTAACTTTTGCTTTGGTTTTTTGTTTGTTTTTTTTTTAACACAGTCACAAAATTTAAAATTCTTGGCATGTGAGAAATCTTCCAAGTAATCCATGAGTAATTAATGATTCTGCATCAAACTCCAGCAAAAAGAAAGTTTAAATATGGGAACATATTGGGATTATGAATTTGACCAAGTATTCAGAGAAGCTCCAGTAAAGTCATAAAAAAATCAGTCTTTTGCAGTACATGTTAAAGTTCTTTGACCTGTTTCTGCAGCTGTGACAGCTGCTTTTTAAACCAGTCATTTAAATTCAGAAAAGTGTGAACCAGTGAATGAATACAATCTACTTTCCATTTAATGTTAAATAATTTAAAAGGAAATCTGTTAATTATTTATAGGAAAAAGACATAGTTATGAAGTTGTGGAGGACAGGATTAAGCACAAATATTACAGGCAAAGATTGAGCAAGTACTTAAAAGACATCTTTAATATCTGTAGAGTTTTTATTAGATTTACAGTTCCAGTTTTTATGTTTATTGTAATCCAGATCTTTAAGTGCAAGCCATGGATTCCTCCTGTCAAAGTATATGACTTACAGTAAATATTTGTATGAATATCAGCAAAATAAAACTTTTGCAAGTCAGTAGTTTTAATAACCGCATGCCTACAAAAGCTGCAATAGCTTGAAATACATTCCTTTTACATGTCATAGTGCTGTTCTGAAGGGGAAATGCTTCTTTAAAATCAGCCATATCTAATCAAACCCCACCCAGTCTAGCCACTGTGAAGATGCTGTAGATCTTTCTCCTAAGAGGATATCTTTAATTAAAGAGGTGCCCTGCTATGCAAAATGATCTCCTAACCTCGCTGGACTGGAACAATGAGTGACAGGAAAGAAGCAACTCTATTTTGATGTGAGGGACTCCTACGCAGAGGAAGGAAAAGTCTCATCAGGAGACTTTCCATCTGCTTCAGGATGTACTGAAATTGAAAGGATTGCTTGTTCCAAGGACAGAATTGTACAAACTTTTAACTGTGCTATGTGAAGTGAATTCTTTTCTAGACTGACAGTAGATTTCTTGAAATCTGTTAGTCTAAAAGATTACTAGAAATTCCATTTGTGATCACCTTCTGATTTAATATCCTAACCATCATCCTGTACCGAATTCTGGTCCAAGTCTCGTATTTTCTTCGCTGTTGCCATACCATTTTGTACAACATCAGTAACTAATCACTGATGGTGACTGACAAAGACTTAGGATTACCATGGTAGTATTAATGCTACGTTGGACAGGACACTGTGGCCTACTTCTCTCACTTCCCAGTGTGATTTGCGAAATTAGCATTGGTTTGTTGCTTAGAAGTGATTCAAAACTAAGAGTTCTAAAAGGATGAAAGTATTTCCCTTGATTTTGTGGATATGTTTTATTCAAACCCTGGGCAAGTAATTTTCTTTGTGATTTGCCTACAAAACTGAGAGCTAAAATTCTTACAGAGGAATTTACCAGCACAACCAGAGCAACTATAAAGGAGGACAGGAAGAAGGTTATTTTTTGTAAATAAGATCTATTTGTTTAATCTGCTCAGCACAAGCATTTTCTATTTTCAAAGTTGATTTCCTTTTCTATTGCATGCTTCAAGCTGGAAATACTGTTATCAATCTTGTAATTAAAAAAAAAATTAATTACCATGGAGACCAAAACATAGAGGTGCTTTCCACAGACCAAGTAAGGAATAAGCCAGAATGGGAATGTCAAGGTACCATTTCTGGAAATTTTATATACGTAAACATAGTTATATGTAATTTTAAATGTCTGAATAATATACTTTTCAAGTAACCTAGAAAAGAATGAGCAACATTCTAAGCTGTGTGGTTGACTTTTGTTTATATGTGGGATGACTTACAATTTTACAGATGTTTTCCTTCCTATTATTTTAGGCAGAAAGCAGAAATTAGGTTTAGGATTGTTAGATCTGAAGATTGTGTTTCTGTGCTGGAGGGACACCTTGAATGAACAGCTGCCTGTTGCCCTGGCTCTTCCATTTGCTGAGGCAGAACAGAGGCAGAATGTCTGTCTGGAAATCCTTCCTGTTCCAACCCTCTAGGCTGTGGTCAGCTAGATGATCTGAGTCCACAGGAGAAGTTCAGTGGTGGAAAACCATATAGGATATTTGGGATGACCAGCATTGCCCATGTCTTGTTGCATGATCTTGTGTTATATCTTCACATTAACTCTCTGGAGTACACATCCATACATCCATGGCCTGGGCTGTATCAACAAAAGTATAGCCATCATATCAAAGGATGTGATTATTATACTCAATTAGTTGTTAGTCCACACATGGAACACTGTGTCCAGTTTTGGTCTCCTCACTTCAAGAAATACTGACAAGCTGGAAAGGATCTAGCAGTGAACTACCAAGATGATCTGAGGGTTCTAAAACTTGAAAACTTTAGAAAAAAATTTCAAAAACTTGAAAAAAAGAAAGATTGAAGGAAGTTGCTTTGTTCAGCCTAGAGAAAATAATGCTTAGGGGAATCTAATGACAGTCTTGCAATACTGGAAGGTATTTATAGACAAGACAGAGGTTCCCTTGTCACTCTTCATCATGAGAACAAATTGACATTGGAACAGGTTACCCAGAGAACCAGGGAGTGTCTTTGATAGGAAATACTTAAGACTTAGCTGCACAGAGCTCTGAATAACCTAATCTAAAGCTCCATTTTCAACAGAAGGTTGAACCAGATGATTTCCAGGCATTCCTCCAACTCTAATGGAGTGAGTTGGAGGATGAGATCCTGAGCATGGTTCTGTGTTCAGCACAGTAGCCTAGTCAGTGGCTAACCAGTTTGGATGCCCAACTCCACTAAAGACTAAAGCGATAAAGTCTCAGGTCATCCTTCACACCTTTTCCCTCCAGATAGCGTGGGGTGCCTTTTCTCTCTGCAGGTTCACACATTTTGAAGTCACTGATATTATCCTCAGTACCCATTCCAGGCCTGACCCTACAGCTACCAGCTCCTTGAAGCCTTAGCTGGCTACCGATACAGGTTTATGGAAACTGTTAGACTTCACTAAAAGGGCTCATGGTGATGCCTTTTTTCTTCTAAAACTCCAGGGGACTGAATGGGAACACAGGAGATTTCTTTCAAAGAAACACAGGGTTGCTTGCAATGTTTAGATGTGTGACTGCTTTGTATGAGAGGCAGCAAGCCCCTTGCACTGGTGAGTCATGTTTTACAAACTTAAAGTCCTAAACCTATGACTGTTTACCTTTATTATTTCTTATGTCCTCTCTGAGATTTATGAGCTGCTTTAGAGATAAAACCCCCTCCAATTAATTTTATAAAAACAAAGCACTCAAAAAATAATAACAATTTTTAAATATCACTCTCTCACATAAATTTTTATATAAGACTGAATGTTTTACTGTGTTCTGCATGCAGATCTGAGACTGCATGTTCAAGGCTAAATGGTGAGGAGCATATGAAATTTTATTTTCTCTTTTTGAAAATCTTTTATTTCTTAAATTATTCTGGTAATAGCATACAACATGGATAAATATTTCTCAATCAGATGTCTCATAGGCAACTGCAGTCAAACTACTGCAAGAGGTGCTTACAAACTGAAATGTAGATTATCACTGGAATTGCTGCAAATCACAGTTTTGTTTAAATTTTTTAATTTCATTTTAAAAACTTGATCTGGAATTTTTCAGTCAAAATTTAGGCAATAAATGCCAAAAATAGAAAGAAATACTCAAAAAATACTCTAATTTCTTTTATCCTAAGGGAATTGTTATTGGGGGCTAATACTGAGAAGTAAACATTCTGAGGCTCCTATTCATCTTATTCCATCGGATTGAAGTTCACCTTGTCTAGGAAAGGATTTTTCAGCTATATGTTATCTTCAGGAAAATGTTAGGCCTACATCCAATGAATATCACTTGAATCTCTTGGTATAGCCTTCTAGTCTGGAGTCTGGATTCTAGAGGAACTATTTTATATGAAAATCACATGCTTGTAGAGATTATAATCTGAAAACTGGGCAGTACAATGGTACAAGCACACCTGTGTTTTATTCTTTTTACTTACTTTGCCACATCTACACAGACTCAGATATCACAGCTAGACAGTGTGAAAATATTGTGACTTGCAGAAATAAAAATACATTTTACTCAGTGGCCAGGTGGGACATGAACAACCTGAAAACTGAATATTTAGGAGACTTTTCTCTTTCATTGATTCTAAAAGTTTGAGTAAAATATCTTATTTTGGTGTAATATGTTCAACAATAAACAGAGAAAGAGAAGAATAGTGGTTAAAGACACCTAAATACTGTAATATTTACTTACCATGTTTATTGATTCCATTTTTCCAAGTGAGAGCAATTGAAGGGCATTCTGAATTACAGAGGCTGACTGCATTCAGGAGAGCACCTTTATATAGTTTTACAACATTGCACTAGTAATCATACAACTTAAACATACCTAAGAAAGGCAGGCAGTTGAACTCCCTATGAACATGGAATGTAGCTTCATGTCACTAGGATTTATTAGAAGAATGTAGGTTTTTTACACCTGCATAGGAGCGTTAGTTTCTTAATTCCTCTGTGATAACATAGAGGAATTGAAGGAATACAGTATGGAAGGATACTTTTCTTTATTGCCTCCCGAGTATTTTAATAGTGTTTCAAGAAAGGTGTGGACTACTGTGAAACACAAGTAGAAAGATAGCAATAGAAATTATAGTTGGTAAAGAAATGCCAAATAAATCATCAAGATGACCATCAGCAAAATTTATGGCTGAAATAAAGTTAATATCAAAATTTTCACTCTCATACTAATGCACTACCATTAAATATGTACACTTTTTTATATCTTTGGGATGTTTTGCAATGGTGTGTGGGGGAAACAAGAAAATAAATATGAAAGGATGGGAAGGGAAGTAAATAATACAAATTTCAGAAAAAGAATAAACCTTTATGTTATTTTATTTTTCTTCAAGGGAGCAAATTTTGTATTTGGACTGAATTCCTTGCTGACAGGTCTGGCTCTTACTATCTGATCTGCCTTGTTTGCGTTCAAATCAGATCAGTGTCTTATGAAAAATAAGAAAAAAACTTTATTTTTTTTGTAAACTGTTTATTAACTCTGGTGAAATTGTTAATTCAGAACTGATTTAACTGAAAATGGCATAATTTACCAAAGTCTTCATGTGACTCATCATTAAAATTGAATTTAATTTCACAAATATCCTGAGTGCATATTCGTCAGCCTGACCATACTTCTTGTGTGGTAAAACAGATCTGCATAAAGTAGGCAGAAGCAGCTTTCTTTAAAAAATCTGAGGGTTTCATTATATGACTGTCTTGCTTAAAACCAATCTTAAGCTTATATTGTTACTGACAATAATCTCACATTTCTGGTACCTCCCCATGGTTGGTCTGTTGTCAGCTCAAGTAATTAGTTCCTTTTCTCCTTTCTAGTCCTCTCCTCCATTTCGGTTCTGCGTATTTTCCTGTGTATGTCTTACCTGTGCAACTTCTGGACTTTCTGTAAAGTTTATCTGTTTCTTCTCACTATTATTATGAAACACTTGAGGGATCATTGTTTATATGAATCTCTGTAATAATTTCTCAATCTACTGTACATTTATGTGATCTGTAACAAACTGGTTCTTTGGCTCATTTTGCTTATTTCTGCCCTTTGAAAGTAAGACTTACTTATAATTAATGTTAATTTTTATAACAGTAAAGCTATTCTCAACTGGTTGACTTCTGCAGAGAAATTACTAACTCCTTTCTTTATGTTAGTTATATAAAAACCAAAAAAAACAAACCAAAACCAAATCAAACAAACAAAAAAAACCAAACCATCTTGAAATCTGAAGATATAGCCATAAGAAATGGATAGATTCTTGTTCAAGTACCTATAAAGAGAAAGAAGAGAGCTGGCTTTCCCACTGGAAGGAAAAAGAATTTTAATGCTTATGGACATAAGCCTTCCTACACCTAACAGCTTGTACACATTTGTAAAATCTTTCAAAACACCGATTGCCACAGAAGGAAAATAGCTAGCTTGCAGACAATACCTTCTGTGGCCTCAGCATCCAAATACTAGTCCAGAAAGCGAATGTTTCTTTGCTACTCAGAGAGTCATTGTAATTTACCCAGAACTTATGCTGAGGGCTAATGTCCTTTGAGGAAGAAATCTTGTATTTCAGAAATATGAGACATGTTCTGCAGACAAATAATGTTAGACATTTGGCAAATGTCTAATGTTAGAAAACATTATTGTAATTACTCATGCAGAACCTGATTGATGCAGTATGTTCTGAAAGTTCCTATCATGTTATTCATAATTATCTTCCTTCTAAAAGCAATGAGATGTTCTGACTATACAGTTTCCCATCTGGTAAGATGTATTTTGTGCCTTTCAATTTTATGCACCTAATGATAACACAAAAGGATAATTGTGGTTTAGAATCTCTGAAGGATGTAGGCTGGGATGGGCTGCTTTACTTATTAGAACTGTCTACACCACAGAGAAATACCTCTTGAAGCGCAAGGAGGATCTGATATATTTCAGTGTATTTACACAGTGTAATCAATGCCAGCAGAGTGATATTGATCTGTTCATAACCCTACAGTTTTAATACTGTATTATAAAGTCTTGGAAAACAGAGATGGATGTTGCAACTTATCCTAGAGGCATATGGATTAGTATGAAGTCCTATCCCTTTCTTTCATCAGCATATTCTCTCTTTTGCTCTTAGATATTTTTTTAAAAAAAAAAAACAACTTGTGGCTTTGGTAATGGTTAGGGGGAGCCTAGCTTTATCAAAATGTTGCATCTTCTAGAGTTACTATTTTCTAGATTTGCTCAATCTAAACAAAAAAAAAAGTTTAGAAACTTTTCTGCATTGCTTTTTTGCCTAGAGGTAAAACATAAGCCTGGAATGAAAATACCACCTCTTTGTTTTCCAGAGTCTGTGGCAGAATGTAGATTAAGCACTGCTTTACCTGTGAACATACTGTATAGAATGCTAAAAGAACAGTGACTGGCCGACCAAAGGCTATGGTGAGTAATGTTTCCTTTGCTATTGTAATGTCAGTCTCATCTCTGTGATCACTCTGTCTTCTGTTAATGGAAGCATTCTTTATACTTCTGTAGAGAACCAGTCTCTCATATCTAGTACTATGGAGTTCATGTGGTTAATGGCATCTAGTTGTGTTTTGTTTTGTAGAAACATATCAGAATGGCTACCATTACTCCATTCAAAATCACTCTGTATTGTTTTTATTTATTACTCTTCCCCAGTAGAAACTATATTTCTTTGACAGCCATATGAGAACCTGATTTTTATGTCTTGAATAATCCCAGCATCTTGCTCTATAGAACAGCTAACGTTCCACACCTTAGAGCTAATTTCCATAGATGTTGTAACATAAAAAAAATATTAAATATGCAGACTGTCATAAGGGAGAAAATTCTTCATTCGCTATTTGAACATAAAACAACATTATATCATAAGGAAGAAAATTCTTTATTAGCTTTTTATACATAAAACAACATTAAATATTTTTTTCTTAAATTGATGTGTGGGTAGAAAAAGAAGTCAATGCATTGCCCTTGTATCATGGGCCAGAGCTGGTGAGACTGCAGCTGGCTGCTTCACCTGCTGTAATTTCATGCAATAAATTCTAGCATAGAATTTGTAGCAGAGACATGTGGACTTCAGTGAGCTCACACATTAGAATCAAAATCTGCTTTCCTCTAATATTTATGAACTTCAGTTTGTTCTTTTGGCAGTCATCTGGATGGAAACTACCATAAAGTCCAAGCGTTTCAGTGTGCTGTTGAGTGTAATCGTGAGTATACCATTTCTACTCAGGTTGTTTGAAGCTGACAGAAACATAAGCAAGGATCAACATGTCTAATAATTTCAATAATTAGGTTTTTTTTCACATTTCTAGGGTCTGCAAGATCACATATCTGTTATTACAGGGTACCCTGTTGCCTGGACTTGTTCTTAAAGGGTGTCAATGTAACAAATAATGTAAAATCCTGTCTTAGACATATTAACCACTTGCTAGTCTTTGCAATAGTCATGTTGTAACTTCCCAAAATCTGTTGGTTTAATGCTATGGATATGGTGAATTGTGGTTTCCCTAAAGGGACATCACAGGGATAATTATGGTTTAATGTGAAGTAGATGGAAGGCAGCTGTGGTAAATGGAAGTAAATTAGTGTTTTTATTTCTAGTGAAAATGTGCACAACAAAGCCTCCTTTAATATGCTTGGAAAAATGCAGGCAAGAGCATTTCTTTGTGGCACATGGTTACCTCAAGGGAAAAGGAACAAATAACAGTTACTATAACACCTGTTGCATTTTATAAGCTCAGTAAGAGCTAGAAAGAAAAGCTGTATAAGGTTTCAGGCAGACATTTCAGCATATATTTCTATTAAGAATTACACATAAATTATGACTGTGGCTGGAAGCCAATAAGAAAAATGAGCTGCCAATATGTAATAATTACCTCTTAGGTGTATAATTCTTCTAAAATAGTTTAAAAGGTTTCACATACTAGATGCTTTGCCTTATTAAGGCTTATGTCCTATTATTTGTTGAAGCTACTGCATTATAACAAAGTGACTATTGAGTTTCCTGACACTGTGATCTCTGCTTTCCAGAGTATAAGACCCTGCATACTTTTTCTGTGATATAAAGAGTGTGAGCTATAAATACTTGAAAGCTAATATAATGGAGAGGGCTTGTGAAATTCAGACCATTAGAAAATTGGTTTAAGAAAACCAGTTTAGTGGGTTTTTTTGGAAAACAGTAGGGTCAGTGAAAAGCTGACATTTATTCCTTTTCCTTGCTCACTTCACTGAATTGTAAGATTAGATCCATATCCCCAAATCATTTGTCTCTGGAGCATCAAAGTCACCCTCCAAATCCCTGCTTAGGTAACCCTATTATTCTGCTTCTGAATTTGTCCAGTCGACAATCTCCAGAAGTAGAACCTTCCTCTGGGATCCTCATGGGGCATCAAAATAGGAAATCTGTTTTGTTTTGGCTTGTTTGTTTGGGTTTTTTTATGTAAAAAGTTGTGTTATCTGGCCTGGAAGTATAGGAGGCTGTTTCTGAAACAGTTAAGTCTGTTGGGGCAATGTGTGATAAGGTGCACTTTGGCACCAAAAATGCTGGGAAATGATAGGCAGAAGGGATATCGCTTTCCTGTAATGAACAGGATCACACATACAAAGATTCATTTCCAGGTTAATTTGCCAAATCTCTGCTGATTAAATATTTCCTCACTAAACCTTTTACCCATCTGTTTCTCTGGAAGTCTTTAAATACTACCAGTTTCAATTTAAAATAACCAGTAAGCTGGTTTCTCATCTATATGCTAGCTTCCAGAAGGAAGAGATTACTGATAGTGTGAAGTGCTAAATCCAATCTGTTTCTTCAAGTTTTCTTACCTTGCATAGTTTAAAAACAGAGAAATTCAAGCATATCTTATGTGTAAATTGCTAATGCAAAGAAATACAGAAAATTGTCATCAGATTATTAAGAAATGGAATAGTCAATGAGAATTTTCAATTTCACTTTTTTCATAAGGAAGATTAAAGTACTTATGGCACTTTGACAGACTGAATCTTAAAGTACAATGGAATTCCTTCCATTCCTTTTATAGAACCTGGGTAGTAATGCAGGTTTCTTAGATTCATATTTAGCTCTAGGAAATGAAGATCTAACCACTCAAGGTGGAGTGAATTCAATATTAAGAAATAAAATTCTTCTTGGAATCCTAGGATTATACTTAGTATTGAATTGACAGTTACTTTTGGCTGTAAGTTACATTTTATCACTGTTTTTTCCTCATCTTTGCAGATCATGTAAATTTACAAAGGATGGTACTGATGTGACAAAAGAATGCAAGAAAAAATATATATAGTTTTATTTGTTAAATTCATACATTAAAACTAAATGTAGACATCTGAACACTTCAAAGTAATTTAAATAGACATTTTTGCATTATATTTAATTATTTTCTTGTTTTAATTTGTGAGGGAGCAGAAATAAAGTCTCAGAATCATAAGTCAGTACCATTTCCTTCATCATCAGGATTATTTATTTTTTTCAGGTTATCTGTAGTGCCTGTGTTGAAACAAAAAGCATGTTTTGTCTGAGCCATAAACAAGAGAACCAAATTTCATTTTTGTCATGAACTGTGCAAAATAAACTGAATAAACATTCAAAAATCAGTATGTAGAGACACAAGGGTTGACTGTAATGTCACACTATAAAGGTCAGGAGGCGTAAGCTATTTATTTTCCCAAAACAGGCAGCAATTTCCTATATTTTCCAATATGAGTCTTAAAATTTAGGTTTTCAGTTTTTAATTTTCTCCCAAACACATCAAAGTAATTTGAATCAGTCTCTCAATACCACTTCCCCCCCATCCCCCAATTTATCACAGATTTAGAAAAGAGCAAAGTGCTGAGGAAAGCAGAAGACAGCATGTGAGCGAGCCGGACAGCATGGTGTCCTCCTACTGAGACCCTCTTTGCTTTTCTCCTCATCTCCTTCAATAGAGAGGAGGCAGAATCCTCAGATAAGAGGCTGAATGACAGTAGAAGATACTACCTGAAAACAAGGTGAGGGACCATCATTTCATGTTAAACCTCACCTTACATAAGAATTGTATAGTTTTCTCAAAGTAGTTACAGAGCTCAAAAAATGTTACCATTTGAACCCTGGCTGTGTCAGGTGAGACCAGAACTTTTTGTTTTGCTCTCAGCTCCAAAGCTGTCCCTCCCACTCAGGTGTTTTTCATCTCACTGGAAATTACCCCTAACAGCAAATTGCCTACTGAGAAGAACACTAATTGCTGTTGGAGGAGGAGTTGGGGAATGGCTATATTAGAGAGAAAAAGAAGAAAAGTGCCTGTTTCTGTGAACTGATTTAATTGGTAAGGAGATAAAAAAAAGGAGTAAAATGCTGGGGGGTGGTGTGCTAAAGCTTTTGTTTAAGTGTTTGTATCTGAAGAACTATTTTAGTGTTGTGTGTGTGTGTGTTGGTATAAATAGAAATATTCTAAAGTTATGCTATTTGATAAGCTGATACAATGATTCTGCATATTTTTCAAAATACAGATTGGGGAGTTTCAGTGAATTCTCCATGTGTTATCAAAATTTGACCAATTCTTTCCCCTACATTTCCTTCCCCTTCAAATTTTGCAGAAGTAAAAATGAGTAAAACAAACCACTGGAAAAACTTGAATGTAATTTTGCATACTTTCTATTAGAAAGAAAGTCTTTCTTTTTAAGAAAGAAATGTAAAATACCTAAAAGTAAATTCTTACTTAAACCTAAGCCTAAACATTTTCAGATAAAGGTGCACTCAGCTCTGCCTTTTTGTCTGCATGACTGTGTGTATTTCCATAAATGGCAAGACTAACAGTATTATTTTTTCATAAAATGTTTGAAGATACAATAGTGAGGGCTGTGGTTGCACAGTGCTGAAAAGATGAGGAAGAGCTCAGAAACAGCAAATTAATTTTGCTTTTTAGGCAGATGAACATTTGAGTATTGGGTTTACACATTTGAATAGTACTGTTTGTGGGAAGACATACTAACCCTGAGAGATGTGACTAAAAATTTACCATTCCTCAGCCTTCACTCGTTTGGAGAAAAACATTATAGAAACCCTTCTTCTGTAATTTGCCACAATGATTTTCATTACTAGCCAAATTAAAACTGGGCTAAGCTTTGAAGTTTTCTTATTACCTCAATTTCTTCTTTTTTTTTTTTTTTTTTTTCTTTTGCTTGCATGCATGGGGAAGTATACAGTCAGTATGTTTTTGGTAGGCTTTTTGTGAAACAACAATAATCTCCAGGGCTAAAAAGTGATAAAGATAAAAAGGTCATAAAAGCTCGGTGCTGCAGTACCTCTCTAGTTATACTATTTCTTTTCTTTACAGTTACCCAACATTTTTAAGAGTGGGATCCTTAGATAAGGATATATTTGTGAGAAGTTGTGCAGATGGTCATTTCTCTAGTCTCCGAGTTTGAATGTAGGTATGAAGATGAATTGTTAAGGACATGCAGAATGCACCTGTGTCAGGCCTGTGGCCTGTCTGGGCCTTTTCTCTTTCTCTGTGACTGGCAAACAAGAGATCCTAGTTAGAGCTTGTGAACCAGGCCCATATCTGCAGATCATTCCCCTTTGTACTGCTAATGCCATTGGATTAAGAGTTAACTTTTATTTTAATTTTTGTCTTCTTCCCAGCTTAGCTTTAGCAGGAAGCTTTACTGTTTTTCTTTAGGTGAACCGAAGGTAAATCTTGTTTGTTTCCACAGAAATTAAATCTGCTGCATGTTTTACACACTTAAGAAATTGTGCCTGAGTCCCTCTGTGTGTGGCCTTAAAAGCGTTCTACTGTGGGTTCAAAAGATTGCAAATAATGGATCTATATGAAAAGTTTACTTTATCAGCAACAATCACATTTTCTGAATCAGTTGAAAGCTTTATATAAAACTACATGTTTCACTTACCAAGCTGCAAATATTTAAATACCATTTGTGTTAGTCAATTTAAATAAGGAATATTAGTCAAGCTGGTCATGGATCACCTCTAAGCTGTCAAGCTAGTTGTTCTTGCAAGTGTTTAGCAATGAAAGTTTTGAGGGCCAAACTGATCACCAGCTATATAACCACATCCCAGTTCACCTGTACTGCAGGAATTTGTTAGCTTTTTCTGAGTTTATCAGCTTAGTTCTTAACTCCTTTTTATACCTGTAACTGGATCAACCAGTATTATTACTGTTAATGAAAATCTGAAGCTGAAGTAATCGGAACTTTCTGTAATTAATGTTTATGTACACTTAACCTGTTCCATTTCTTTCTGTTTCTGCTCTGTAAGCTTGTTTTCTATCTCTTTCTTTTTTCTGTTGTATTCTCTTTCCTAATAACTTTAATATTCCCACCCTTCTTTCCTCTTTGTGTCTGTACTTCGTTATTTACCACTTTTTCTGTCTTACTGCAGAACTGAGCAACATTAGAAGAGTCACATTACTGTCATTTTACCTCATGTTCTGGTTTCTCCTGCTGTAACTTGGTGTGGATGATTGTTGACATCAGAACCCTACTAATGTGATAACATGCACTTTCTGCAAAAGCTAAGGATCAACTTTCCAGAGTCCCAGTTGCTTCTAATGGAAAAACAAGTTAGGACTGTGTCATTGCTTTCCTATGGTTTCTTCTGGTATATGGATCCAGCACTGTTAGCTGCCAGTGTAATTTACAAGAAATGTGGCTTTGTCGGAAAACTAGGCCAGTACCAGTAGTTTAGAAGAGTTCTGTTCTAATCCCATGTCTCCGGGGAGTAATTATCTAGCAGATAGCCTGGCCCTACATATGTGTAATTCCTTCTCTGATGAATACAGATCAGCCTTTTCTTAGATTAGGGATATGCATGAAATGATACTCGGTGGAATATTCATTTTTATGTACTGTAAATATGAGCTGCTTTCCTACCCCCTGACTCCAACAATAGTTGCTAATTTTGGAAGGTTTCTGTCAGGCCAAGTAGTAGGCTGTTTTATTCTTTTGCTTATTGCCTGGTTTTTAAGTAACTCTTAGTTAAAGAGGCTGATTCTTTCTAGCACCAGTAACATGTATTGGTAGAAAAGATAATATCGCTGTTCTGGAGAATGAGCTATGTGTGAAATGAACTCTGTCCCTGATGACAAGGAACTTTTGTTTTTAATACACTACATTTCTTAACTCAATGGCAGAACAGAGATTCTGTGGAATATAATCCCATGGAAGCTCTTGATTTTCATTTCAAACTGTTGGAACTGCATCTGGCAATGCAATGTAGGTGGTCCCATTCTAAAAGCTTTAAACAAAACCGAAACAGTGAGTGCAAGCCTGTCACCTGACAGAGTATCTTGAGCAAGAGCTGTATGACTTGAACAGGTTTGAACAATTTATGAGTAGAACTACCAAAGCAACAATCCAATTCCCCTGAAGGCTGTCCAGATCTGTCTAAGGTTCATCCCAGAGATTTAAATCTTCACAATTATCAAGTTACTTTGATGTTTATAAAGTTTGTAGATGTTGGAGAGAATTCACTCCCTTTAATCTTCACTGTTTTGGTTTATATTGTCTTGTTCCATCACAGCTGAGTCAAAAGTTTATCCATATATATGCATTGCCAGCCAGTTATGTCACTTTCTAAACACAGCTGAAGTTTTCCTGTTATGTTAGCAGTCATGTCAGTGGTGACAGATGTCGTCTTTTCCATAGTCATTTTGAGATCATGTGACTAGTAAGTCTAGTTTTCATAAGGAATATTTGCCTGCAACAAATGTCAGATTGACCTGAAAGTGTTTTATTTTTTACTTCCTCTTGGTTATATTTTCTCAAGCTAGCTGAATAAGAGTTATTTCAGTTGTAACTAGACCATTATAAATGATCTTCTATCATTTATATGCTTTATTCTCATGAATGCCTGAGAGAAAACATGAGGTTAGACAGACATGGAGCAGTGAGGGCATGCTGCTGTCAGAGGTGAGCCAGGAGCTGAGCATGGTAACACTGACAGCAGTAGCCAAGTGAGGTAAGCAAGGCTGGTCCAGTGAGGGCAACCCGAGTCAGGTACAGCACTGGGATAGCTGGGCAGGGACACCGAGGAAGACTGAGACAGGCCAGGGTACCAGCCCACAGGTGGGTTGGATCAGCAAGGCCCATGACAGGGCACACTGTGTCACAGCAGGAGGTGTAGCTCAGGCAGGGAGCAAACAGTAGAGAGTCCACTTAAAAGCAGCTCCCACAGGAAAGGGGGTTTCAACCCTGGGCTGTGGAGCTGCCTGGGAGCCTGTGTGCATGGTCAGTGAAGGAAGAGGGACAGCATGCAGCTGCATTCTGTAACTTGGCCTGAGCCCAGGCAGACAAGCCTCCAGGAGGGGGGATGCTCTTAGGGCTCTTGCATATACTTTACAGTCTTTAAACTTTTAGGAGTTGTTGAACACTGGTATATATTTACTTGTTCCATTCTCTAGTAAGATTTCTAAATCCATATTTAGAATCTTGATTTTTTTCAGACAACTGAAGGCTGAAGATCCTTAACAAATTCCCATGGATGTTATGAATGTTCATGGGAGTTATTTATCTCTTTCTCTGTTTTACCTCTTCCAAGTTTATTGTTGTTATTTTGCTGTTGCACTGATACTTCGGGCATTGTCACCTGAGGTATGACCCATGCCTAATGACATATGTAAATTATTTTTTGTTTATTCTGTGTTTCTTTTTATTGATATTGAGTAGCATCATCTGTGGGAAATGTCACCAGCTGTGCGGAGTAATGAAGCCATAATGCAGGGCTTGTTTTCTCTCACATGTTCTGTTTAGTTCCATGAGATGCCTTTCCCATAGCAAGGCTGTCTTAAAACTTTTGTGATCACGGTTCCTCTTGCTTCTGGTTTGTCAGAGCAATTGTTTTTGTAGAACTTTGCAAACTGGATGTCTGAACTAATTCAGGGTGAAACCAATGCTTCAAGAGAGGACTTTATTTTATTTTTTTTAACCCTGTATCAGTTTAGGGTTTTAATTATACCAGTTGTTCTGTCATAAATGAGAATGGGAAAGATAATGGGGTGAATGTGGTAAGGGTGTGAGCATCAGGGAAGGCAACTGAAGCCAACGTTTCAACTACCTACCTGCTGAGCGCACAGTCTTTAAAGCATTTAGTGCTAATACCTGTTTAGGGTATTCTCTCCATCTTCTAACTCTGCCCTTGCTGCTTCTCTGTTGCATGGTGTGCCAACGCTTCCATTGAAGTGAACTGGCTTAAACAGAGCATGGAGTCTATAGGGAGCAGGAATACCTTGTGATGATTTTGCCACCGCTTCCTATTGTGAAACCATGTATCTGCAATGCACCAGGTTAACCATGAAAGCACTTACTGTATGCTGCACATGGGGACACCATATTAGATGCCAGTTATAGATGCTTACTATTACTATTTCTGATGTGAGTAAAACTTCTGATTAGAAGAAATGTGAAGAACCAATCAAAGCTTAGTAGGTTTCCTCTAGCAAATCCTCTTAGATGGTCAATTTAAAATGCAGCTTTTTTTTTAGTAGAAAGGCAAAATAGTGGTAATTTAAAGCTTTTTCTGAAAAGAAGCATGATCAGTTTGGAAGATATTGAAATATTTATCAAGGTCATCGAATCATAGATGGATGTGATGATATTGGTGCATGTGGTTCAGTTTATGCCATGGTATACTGACATGAAGGTGAGAAGTAAAATATAACTAATACTTGAATACCTAAACTTAAATACCTTTCATGTAAACACTTAAAAGAGAAAAATGGGACCTTTAGTATTCTGATAATTTTAGGAAATGTGGTGTCACCACTTAAGCTCTTAAATGATAGTAGTCCTCTGAAAATCTACTTTGAGATAGCAGGGTCACAGTATAAAGCATGTGAAATGGAAGGGCTTCTAACTTAGTTTTTTAAACCTTGCTTTTACTTAGTCTGATGTGTTAAATGTGACTGGTGTCCCATACTTACAAAAGTAAACAGTGTAATAGTTAAAATAATTTCTTAGTTAAATCAATAGTTAAAAACATTTATTTTCCCTGCTTGTTTTAGCCTTTCCCACAACGGTTGGTTGATATTTGCTTTAACTATAGAAATGAAGTGTTAAAACAGTTTTAAATCTAGCACCTGTCATTCTTTTTTTTTCTTCCACATTGCATGCACGATTTCTTTTTTCTTGATATAAAATACTGTAAGTTTTCTGGATTATATTTCTCCTTGTGTAAAATAAGGCTAGTAAGTCTCTGAAATCGTATTTCTTGTGCAAAATAAGACAGAAGCGTACCCTGCCGCAGAACAACAAACACACCATATTTTACTAGTGGCATAAATTTCCACTCTGTATGTCAAGAAACTGATTCATCAACCCTTTAAGGTCCTTTAAAAAAGGGTGTTTGGAAGCTTTTAGTAATTCAGTGCATGGCACTTGATACAATTCTGTCAGTCCTTTTATCTGCATAAACAGTTTTATGAGTATAAGGGTGAGACGAATGGGGGTTTAATCTCGCAGTTCTGAGTTCCTTTGCTATTGTTGGCTCCCAGCCAGAGCAGCATGGAGTAAACACGAAGGATTTTTCTCCTTATCCCTGGCATTTGATAGTAGTGGCTCCAAACTGTTCTTTGCAGCGAGCAAGTAATTCAGTGACCCACTGGAATGCCTAAGCTTGTATGCAGTGACCTATGCCATTCTGAATGGAGCAGCAGTATGGATTTACTTAGACTTACTGTGCTGGAGAGGGTAATTACTGCCTGTTAATTTTACTTTGACCTTATCTAAACTTTTTAAAAGGTCAAAATAAAATAAAAGTCTATTGCAGTAAAGAAAATCTGTTTTGTGCTGCTACCTCATGCATAAACATTTTCGTTAGTGTATCACAGAAATTATTTGTCCTACTAAAAAGACTAGGTAGCTTTATGCTTTTCAGCTTTTGTGTGGTAATTTTAGGGTCTAAGCATTACACAAAAAGTAAAAGAAAATTAACCTAAGAACAAGCTCTGTAACTGTCATGAGTCGATGCCATTTGCTTAACAGTTCAGTCCTGACCCCAGGGCTGTGATCTTCAAAAGGGCCTAAAAAGATTTCCTTGCCTACTTGGGACCCTAACTGTATATTTGAAATTGATAAGCTGTTTGTCAGTCTCTCTACATGGATGGTACTTAATCATAGAGTACCCAATGTACATGAGCATTAGAAAAAGTACCCTAAAATATAATTGTTGATCTATTAAATTAGTTTATTCTAGGTTTTTGAGACTATGATATTTAAAAATAACTTTAATGTAGATTTCCCAGGATGTGTATGTTCCTCTTTCCTAGTCATTTGTTACTGGAATAAAGTAGAATTTATGTATGTATTTAAAAAGCTTTTCCAAAACCAGTGGTTTGGATTGTGACAGAGACTTCTTTAAAAATTACTTGTTTTGTGTTTCTTGTCATCTGGAAAATATCTTAACTGAAACAGGACTGTAAGGGTTATACAGAAAAATCTTTATTCTGTCTATATGACAGAATATAGCAATATCCCCCCTTCTGGCCTTTTGTCACACTGTTCTCAGAAAAGCTAAGTGTTACATCCCAGGTATTTTGAGTCTTTAGTTTAATTAGTCCTTATTTCCTAATTAGATTAATACCCAAATGTAAATTATTTGTGTACCATCAACTTCAGATCAAGTTATAGATATTAGTTATTAGTTATGTAACTATATATACTATAGATAGTTCAAGCTATCATTGAGAAGCTGGTTCTTCAAGTATCAACGTAGCTTCAGCAAAGATAGGATCACACAGAGCTGATCAACATGTTGTTCTGGATTTAATTTGAAGACTAAAGCATAATAGTGTGGACAATTAGAATGACTTAGAAAAAAATGCGTCTTAACCCTCTTGTTTTTCCCTTAAATTGAGTAGCATTTGCTACTAGGTTTTGTAATGTCAGTCCTAAATTCCATCTTGGTGCTAAAATGACAAGGGAAAATGTAAAACACATCCAAAAATGAATCCTTGACTAATTACAGGATGGTGGAGAAATCTCTGTTGCCCCAGAAATTATATTAGATCCTTGTTTTCCTATCACTGATAGTCTTAAACAAATGAATCTACTTTTTTTATCTTCACTCACATGAAACCTTGGGAAATATTTGTATGTATATAGTTTCATTCCTGAATTGCCATTACACAAACTGGGGCCATGTTTTCCCTCTGTATGTGCTTGATATCTAGGCAAGTGGAGATGTTAAGCAGGCAGAACTTATCCTGGATCTGTGTTAATCATCCAATATTTTTTTTTTTTTTCATTTTTAAGAATGTCTTTATTGTAGTGTAGACCCTGTCTGTGTTCATACAGGATTTCAAACAGTCACACTTCCAAAAAATCAGAGAACTTAGCAAAAGAATAAGAAAAGGATAAGAATCTCATATATATTTATCTGCTCAACAAACACAATTTTCTATTCTTCGTATCTTGTAAGTTGAGATAATTTCCTGAGTTGGTATTGCCTCATTCATTGAACCTTGGGTAACCTTCTTTCTTAATTAACTTTGAGAAAGCATGTAAGTGTAAGCCTACAAATTAATTTTTATTTCTGTGTGTACTTTACTGTCTGCCAGAAGAAATATTTAATTTCCTGCTGAAGGGAAGTCCTTTTTGAGGAAGGAATCCCATTCTTTCTGCTGTTATTATAAGGTCCAATACTTAATTGCTTTCTCAGTCATGTGCAAAGAATCTTTGTGAATTTGAATGAAATAAATATATACAGGATATATACTGTTGCTCACCAGCTTGTATTCTTAACACAAATATAATAATCTAGACTGAAATGCAAATAGCGTTGCTAGAATTTTTAAAATACTGTTTTAAAGATCCATACATGTGTCTCGTACTTTCAAAATAGATAAACCATCTCAGACGAATGTGCAAATTTAAAGGTATCAGCTTCCAAAGAGCAAATTGTTGTTCTTCAGTAGCTGTCGGTCTCCTGACTTCTGGCAAACAGTATAATATTGGAGGCTGGCTCTGTGTCAGCTTCTGCTGATGGAATCTGCAATAGCTTCCTATAGATAGTAGTCACTAAAACCTCTGTAATATAAGCTGTTGCCCAATAAAAAATAAAATCCGTTCCTGTCAGTGCCAACTATGACAATTTAGTGATTTGAGCCTGCTCTAAGCTTTCCCTTTTGCTTTTAAGAAAGGTTGATGTATCATCCTGTTTAGCTTCATTTGTTTGGGGCTTCCAGATCTTGACTCCCTGCTTGTCCACTTTGTTGTCACTTGGATGACATCTCCAGAATTGTTTAGGCCAATACCTTCTACTGAAGCACAACATTTTCCAGTTTTTAGTATAGTGTTAAGTATTTCAGTATGAGGTTGCAGCTTATGTATTGATGTCTCTCTTTTCTAGAGACAGATCCTATTTGTCAGAGGCAGTGGAAAGACTCCCATCATTCTCAGAGAAAAAATTTTCTCTTTCCACTTCCAGTTATGCTTTTTTTTTGTTTTACACGTTGTAAAAGGGCTATGTCTGCCTTTACAAAAAAATCATAATGCCTTTATAGTTTCTGGTCCATTGCCCTCCTTATCCTCTCTGCAAGAATGAGTTCTAGATAAAACATAGTAAAAGGTCACATCTGGACTTGTTATTACTGTAGGCAGAAATTATATTAAGTAGAAATGGTTAATTCAAAGAAAATCTGAAACTAGCTCTATCATACTCTTATTAGAATAACTGGAGTCCTCCTTGGAGACAAACCCTAACTGAATGAGATTTATATCTTAATTCTCAGCTCTTTTATGTAGATCTTCCTCTTTGAAAAAAATTACCCTTTTTATTCCTCTATGCTTAAACAGGGGTGAGTAAAGACTACTTAGTTTTTCACCTTTGGCCTGAATATAGACATATTTGTCACAGATTGTTTTTCTTCAGGGAGGTAGAAAGGAAGTGAAAGGAAAGAGTACCTCATCTGGAGTAATCTTAAGAAACTGCACTAATCTGTGATTAACAGATATACTGGGTTGTTCTTTAGAAGTATCAGTGGGAGCTTCTCTTGGACACAAGCAAGGGTCTGCAAAGCCGTGGGGAATAGATGTTGACAGAACGCAGAGTAAAAGACGTATGAGTGTTGGCTCATGTCTGATGGCAGAAAGTCCATGCAATAATTAAAATGACGTACTTGTAGTTAGTCAGATCTTGACTATAACCAACTTTTTTTAGATTTCAGGAGTTTGTCTTAAGCTATTCAGCATTTATAGATGTCTACTCTGGCACTTTGCTATTGCTTCTGAAAAAAAAACAGAGGAAAATTGTAGGTTCAAAATTGTCATTGAACATCTGCTTCATAACTTCCAATGTGAATGGGTAGAATTTGACTTTAAAACTGAAAAAACTAATAAAATAAAATTCACATTTAGCCTTTTTTTGCCGTTGTTGGGAGCAGATAAGCCAAGTAGTACACAGCAGTGAGGCACTAACCTCAGATTCAAGACAACAGGATTTTATTATCCATAGCTAATGTGGATCCAAATGAATTATTGGATTACTAAATATGAATTATTTATCCAAGTGATGGATAAATTAGAAATGGATGTTGAGGGACTAACTAATTGATTTGGAGGAAGTTAGGAGTTTTAAAATATAAGACTTTCAAGGTGGAATTGATGGAATTACATAAATGATAAGTATCAGTCAAAAAACTAATCCTGTGGAAGTATCTGATGGAGAAGAACATTGCCTGAATACTTAATAGAGAGACAAGTTAGATGTTATCTAGGACCAAGTTACTGTGCAAAGCTACAGCATGAGTTCTTGAAAAACACTTGGGTGGTATAAAGAAAAATGCACATGATTTCAGTAGATTTTAAATAGTTATTTTAAACATATTTCTTCACTTGAACTTGATTGTATTAGTCGTCCATTTGGATACATTCAGAGAGAGCCATTGTCCCATCCTTGTTCTTTAATTCTGATATACAATGTGACTTTAAATTCTGTATTGAATCAGTGGAGGAAAACATATTCTCTGTTTCTACAGTGCACAGTAAAAGAAATAAAAGTTTTTCACATGTATCTTTTTTTTGGTTGGAGGGGGAGCAATGAAGAGGAAAAGCATTTCAATCAAGAGTAAATTGTTAATAGGTTGCTTCCTAGCAAATTTATCTGTTTGAAAGGTAGTTATCTGTATGGGCACAGTCAATGTCCAGACTTGAATGACCAACGAAAAACATATCCTCAGTTATCAAAGCAGGTGGTAATTGATTATTGCCATGTTGTGAATTTCTCATTTTGATGCAGAGAGTGAATTTTCTGCAGTTTACAATACCCAGAGAAGGAGTTATTTCTGGAGTAAACAGTTGACACTGACCGGCAGTTCAAAATACATAATATTTATTATTAATCCTTTGCTATTTAATTTAGCAGTAAAAACTGGAGAATGCCTGATTTCCAGGTGTGTCTTACAGTCTTACAATAATGGTGGAATAGCCTGAAGTGGCTTTATTGAAATAATTCAGTACTATCTTTAGTTTTGTTTTCCTATTATGGTATGCTTTCTTCTAGTCACATTTTCAGTGTTTCACTGAAAAATCAGCTTTTATTTCCTACTTCTGAATAGTAAATATATAACTTTAGCAAGAATGTACAAGTTATGAATATCATAATAATCTAGGAATTACATTACTACACAGACAGCAGTCTGAATGTCTGCTTCTAAGATCAACTACAAATTCAGCTTTCTATAGTACATCTCCACCAGTCAGTAAAGAAAATACAGTTGAGAAAACGCATACATGAAAATTAAGATACACTAGGTAAGTTAGATGGGAAAGTAAAATGCCTCTTGCAGGAAAAAGCATCTCTGAAATATAAGGCATTGTTGGACACTACAAGAGTAAATTTTGTTTTGCATTTCTGCACTAAATGATTTTTTTTTTTTTTTTTTTTTTTTTTTACTGGAGTATTGCTATTACAGAAATAACAGTTAAGATGTTGCTCCTGAGATCTGAAGCCCAGACTACTTAAGGTAGTCCTCAAGTTCAGGGTAAATAGAACAATGTCCCACTTGAGATAAAAGCTTCACTGTCACTCTAGACTTTAACTTATGAGAAGTAATATGTAATGTGAATGTAGATTAATCCATTAGCCCACTTCTATCCAGTTTACGTTAAGAGCAGTCTGTGCTGTCACCAATAGGGGATAAACATCTTCCAGGAGCTATCATAGTCAACCCCATCTCCCTTTTGGAAGCAGGTGTGCAGTCCTTCTGATGAACTATAGCTGGTAGTATGCAATCATCTCGCTAACCATAATGTTTAATGTAGGTACTTTATATTTCAAAAGACATTCTGAAGGAATCATCTAAACCACTTCTGCACCTGACCATAACCAAGGTATCAACTATATGGCACAACTGTGCTCAAAAATCCCTGTATAGCTGAACACCTGAGCAATAGGTGCTTGTTTAACTCTTTCCTCTTTCTGAATTTTTTAGATCCACATGTTCAGGTGGGGTGTCCTCTGAGAAACATGTTTTCATTAGTAATTCCTGGATTTGAACCTTTCCCATAGTACATCACAGTTCTGACTCAAAGATCAAATTAGATAGCATGGAAAAGCAAAAGTAATATTTAGAAGTTTTTTTATAAGTTTTAGCTTAATAAAGGCACAGATTACTAGAGCTAAGCAGTATCTGTTGTAGCTGCATAAAATAACAAACTATAAAGGATGGGAAGAATGATCTAGCATAGTGACAGTTTCCTGGCACATGCCAGAATAAACACATGGCCAGCAGTATATGAATGGGGCCCAAATATGTAAGTAACAGAGTTGAAGAGGGAAGAAGGTGGAAAATAACAACACATAGCATGAAAAAGATTTGCCTTCACTAGCATAGCAGCATAATGGCAGAGCAGTTCAGCAATCTTATGCTTGATTCTAGGCCTCCCTATAATTCAGTTTACTTAGAATGTCAGTTTTCCACTTTGAAAATAGGGATAGTATATTCCAACCTTGCTTTGATGTTGTGATAATCAAGTTTAATGAATTTCTGAAAGCCGCTCTGATACTACTGTGTTGGCTGAACCTCTTGTTAGATATAAAGAGCAGCACTATTCTAGACTAACAGTTGAGAAATCATAGATAATGGGATTTATATAGGCAGCTTTCACAGGAAAAAAACATACATTGTTCCCATGTATGACTTGGGTTTTTTTCATATATCTGAAAGAAGCTGTCTGTAGCAATCCAGTGCATTTTAGGCATGTAACCATCTTGAGCAAAACTTTCCTCATGACCAAAAGGCTGCCTGCTAGAAGAAAATTGGAACAAGGTGTTTGCCATCATAAAAAACACCTGCAAAAAGTAAACTTATCAAAACAAACTAGTTCTTATTTCAAAGACAATGTAATCTAGATGGATAGGATGAAGAATTGGGGGTGGGGGGGGAATGTTAACAGATGTGAGAGTAATTGTTCTTATATATAACAGACGTGATAATTACGTATTTTTATTTTGTGATATTTGGAAATTAGTTAAAGAGGTGAAAGATCTGTGGGGAATTCATTTTTATATTGATGGTTCATTTTTTCTTAAAGACTTCCATTGTCCCTTTTCTCACCTTTGAAAAATAGTCCCATCAACTTTGGTTCTACCATTAAGTTGTAATTTTTTTTTATGAAATAAAACCAAAATTATTCTTTCAAAGGAAAATCTATACTGCTTTCTACATTTTCAGGGCTATAGACATACCTGAATATCTTATGTTTTCAATTTGGATACTCCTATGAATATAGTTTCACCATTGTACTGCCTGTCACTTTTTGATATACTAATATGAATCAGGTTTTACTCTTTGCTGTGGGAATATAATCCTGGATTGTATTTGAAAACCATGTACACAGAACACTGTGTAGGATGAAGGACCTCTGAAAGATCATGTTTTTCAAACAGATTAAAAGTAGGGGTTGGTTGGTTTTTTTCCCTAAGTCAATGGCAAATGTCTCATAAGGGAATGGAAGTTAAAAGAAATGTGCTTATGCTGTAATAGGTTAATTACTACATGTAATAGGGGATGAGAAACAACACTGTGAAACAATTTAAATGGAAAGTCACAACTAAGAACTGCATAATTTAGCCATTTGTTGCTTCATTTGTTCTGTATTAGAACAACAAATGCTGGACAAGCTCCTGGTGTTACACCATTATTCTGGGTATCTTAAGACATCTGGCAAACTAATATACCCAAAAGGAAAAAAAGATGGAATGCAATGAAAGCTAGTGATGCTTTAACTCTTGTGGAAAACATCAAATGTTGTAAAGTCTCACAGTAGTACTTGGCACTGAGCAAAGTGAAAAGACAAAGGAATAAATAGAATGCAAAAGCAAAAAAAAAAACCCCAAACTGTATTTGTCTGCATGGTATTTTCACATTAAGAATATCCTTTTTTTTATTTCATATAAGTTTGCTAAGGGACTTTTTTTATATATAAACGTTTGATTTTTTTAAGGATAGCTTGCTGTAGGAATCATCTGTGGATGAGACATAATGCTGACTGAACAGCATGGTTAAACCCTTTCCATACCTCCCAGCTCCCTTGATGGACCAAATGAGTCATCTTCATGTGACATTTTGAGGAAGAATTGGAGGTGATGAACACTTTGATTACTTACAGTTCATGTAGTAGGCACAGGAGTTCTAATTACCTAGCCGTGCTGAGATGCTCTAATTGTGGTTTTAAATCTCTCCTCAATTGATGCACTGATTAAGGAGAAGTTAGGTAGCAGAAACCTATCTTAAGTTCTGCTTCAAGCCTGCCTAAAGTAAGGTATTTCTCCTGAGAATCTTTGCTGTTCTTTCTGTGCTGTTTCATACATTCTTCTTTAAGGTAGATTATGGCATCTACTGGGAAAGATGATGGGTCTATAAGTAAACCACAGTTGTCATGGTATGATAGAAATGCAAACAGACATGTCTGCAATGGAAATAAGTGGAAAGAAAATAAATACACAGGACACTTGCAATTTATGAAATAGCTAGTTAGATTTGTATGTGTGATACTTGCAGTAGCTTTGACCCTTTAGAGGTCATATTTCTGGGAGAAAATATTAACACATGATACCTTTAAGAGATCATACAGTAGTTAATAATTTAAATTGGAAAGTGTTCTCATTTCTCATGCTGTGATAACAGCAAAAAAACCACATGAAATTATTGTGGATGGAAAATTGTAATATTCTCTGTTTAGCTCCTTTTCTTTTTCTGTATTATCTTAGGTTTTTGAATGACAGGAAAGAAATTCATGTCTGTGTTTTATTATCTATTTCTTAAATATAAAGCACTAATGCCAGAGGTATACTGAAGGTTATGATGTACAACATCTTGTGCTTCCGTAGTGAATTAGGCAGACATTAACAAAAGCCAATACAATTATAACTTTAATAAACTTTGTGAAGTAGCTTGAAATCCTTTAAAATTAATATTGGCGTAAACTAATGTTGCAATACAGTGAACTGAGAGAACCTACTGAACTCAATGTTGCAGTTAAACACTGATTTTGATGGTAAATGAGTGGTCAGTTCTTTCTGTCTTCAGTTAAAACATGCAAACCAAAGCATCCAGATACGGGTCCACCAAGAGACAGAGTCAGAAATTCAGGTTAGATTCATAGGTGAGCTTTGTAAGTTGGGTCAGTGAAAAAGAGAATCAAGTTGTCATTTTTCTATAGTAAGTAATTCCTGTTGGAGTGGATTTGAAGCAAAGTCAATGTATTTTGTGAAGTACTCTGAAGTAAATAATGTTAATTTAAGTAATAAGGCACAGATGGAGATATTCACACCACTTATAGGCATATAATTTAAGTGTGTAATTTAAGCAGCTAATCTGTTCAGGCTTCTAATATAGTCAACAGATAGAAAGAAAGGAATTGTAAATATGCCGTCAGAAGGTCCAGCTCCAAAATCTCTGGCTTACAGTAGCTTCACCTCTACCCATGAATAATGACTTAAGTAGATCTCTTCCAGGTCTTAACTGCTTCTCTATGGACAGATCTGTCTAGCTTTGTTCAGTGAAACTACAATCTGTTTCTATTTCTTTGCTAGTCCACAGAGGATGGTGTAGGGCTTGCCTTGCTAACTAGTCCTTTCATTTCAGACAATAACCATCTCTGCTTTTAGGTGTATTCTAAAATATAGAATTGTATTTTGCTTCACACCTGCAGAAGAATTTGTAGAGCTAGTGCAAGAGGAACGCCAGAATTTATACGTTGATGGATATTTTGTCTCTTGCTTTAGCATGTTTGGGATTTTTACAGGTTTTTAATTCTTATTTTTTCAATTTTACGAGAGATTATCATTGTTGCAGTGACTGGGGTCACTGATTTCAGATTTAAGATTTTAGCTCTTATCTTTTATAGACCTAAGGCCAACATTTTCAAAAATCTTCCCTCAAAATAACATGCCTTTTTGTTTTCAATTTTTTTTCTCTGTTTTCAAAGAAAGCCACAGCAATTTGTGATAGAAATCAGACAGATGAAAAATCTATGATTTTTGTTGTGGGGGTTTTTTTGTGGTATTTTTATTGTAAATATAGCTCATATATTTATCTGTGAGAGCAGATCTTCCCTGTTTTTTAAATGCAACACTATATTTGAGTCTGCTGCAACTCACAATAATGTTTTTACAAGAAAGTATTTTGCTATTATAGCACTGCAGTTTGGCACAAGTAGGCTATATTATCATAGCTTGTCTTTCATTATAGACCTTGCTTTTGGTGTAAGAAGAGATAATAAAATTTAAGTTTCTGAACTGTTCTAAAACATTTCTTCCTTCAAGTGATACATATTTCATTTCCTTCAAAGACTTGCTGATGCTTATAGACTAACATAGCATTTTCTTTTGTTAGAATGGTTTATGAAAGCTTAAGGAGACAAAAAAAATTGGACATGATTGAGGTCAGGAGTGGTTTCAGTCTGTATGTTACAGGAAAATAGAGTGAGGAGTCAAACCTGAAAAAACAGCTATGTAGCAAATAAAGTTAATGGGTATGGCAGTATTTTCTATTTTCTTTATCAAATCTCTGTAGCTGAAATCTTAGAATGGAATGGCATTGACAGCACCGATGTCAATTGCAATTGTTTCTCTAATTAAGAAATGTGTTTCTCTGTGCAAAAGTTTAAGAGTAACAGCTTTCACAGCTAAAATGTCTTACTATAAAATCCAAATTCAATTGCTTCTTCCGTTTCTTTTACCACTGTAGGTAGCATTGCTGTTGTAATTCAGGTATTTTAGAGCACTGACAAGGGATGAGGCATTGGTAGTCTTATTTGATGTCTGCAATGAGAATGGTTACTCTTGTGTCTGTCCCAGAAAAAAGCTGGTTTCATTTCAGTGGGTTGTATCAGGGTTGTTATCATAGCAGTAAGTATTTAATAAAAAGATTAAGCATTTTCATCATGTCCTTTCAGCAGAGATCAGCTATTCAGCTTTATAGCTAATACCTAATCAAAGGTATATTCATGCAGTGTTCTTAATTCCCTACTGTCGTTCCTCTCAGACTTTGTGCTAGGAAAGCATTTTACCAAGTGGCCCAGTTTCCATCACCTGACAAATACTGGGTGCTGTCCTGCTATAACCTCTGCTGTGTTCCAGTTCCTGGGTATTGTATGTTACCCAGCAAAGTACTGTCAAGGAAAGTGAAAATTAATTTATAACAAAGATCATATATGCTGTTTAGAAGACTTGAAAGCAACTCTGTTATCCATTATAGCATGTCAAATGTCATAGGAGAAGAGGCTTAGTAATGTTGAAAAGGAAGAACAGACAGTTTTGAATGTGGTTTGTACATTTGCAAAAGGGGAAATGCTAACTCTGGGATTAAGGTTAGTGGTAAAACCACAGACTTGACGTATAAAGAACCAGTATACAGAATTGGTGTTCTGTCTCACTGATCAGCTGTAAAACTTAGTTATGGTTTTCCATATCCTGGCATCTTGGAAACACAGCATTTGGAGTTCTTAAGAGCAACCTGACTTGGGTTTGGGTTTTTTTTTCCTGCTTTTCATAAAGTTCATAAAGACCAGAAATAACATATTTTTAAGAGAAAAAGTAAAAGTAAAGAGAAAGCTGATTTTTATTTGGGAAACTCCTTCACTGGAAAACCCAAAGCATTGGCAGATGTGGGGTGTGGTTGCAAGAAACGCACCTGCTTGTTTGCAACACAGGACTTGCTATATAGAATGGTTTCTTCGGGGTGAGGGGAAGGTATCTCAGCTTTATTTTTGTTAGAGTTTGCATCACTCAGAACCCATACCAATCACTTGAACTGTCTTGGAGAAAAGTTTCAAAGATGTTCAGTATTTGTTGGAATAATAAATATGTTCTGTATTATTGTGTGCTAATATATGCATGATTCATTTTGAATGACATAGTGGAGTCAGCTTTTTCAATATTATTATGCCACATTGAAAGAGTCTGCAGTAAATATCAAACTGGAACTTTGGAGGTCAAATATATTTTAAAATGTGTTCTTCAAGAATATTTTTCATTTTAGAAGATGACAGATGATATGCAGGGAGGAACATAATCTGTCAAACAGAAATCTAATATTCTGTTTGGGCAACTGTAATTTGCTGGAACTCCAGAGTCAAACATGCCTAAATGTCACTCACTGGGGGAGGGGGGGAAGAAAAAAAAAAAAAAAAAGAGGAAATGCATTTAAGAACATTTTATTACAATTCTATGTGCTTTCAATAATTACGTTTGTCCAGACTCATAGAATAATTGGAATATAGTTGAAGCCAGGCTTCTATTAGTAGTCTATGATTAACATATACCCTCAGTGTCCTCAGTATATTTTTAAAGCCTCCATAAGCATCTTTCTAGGTAGAAAAGATATGAATTTGTAATGTAGGAAGCAAACTTTGCCAGTGAAAAATACTGTCATAATAACAGATTGATTTTTTTATTATTTTTTTTTCTCTCAGGGAGAAAATAGTCTGAAGGCAGAATCCTCATTTACTTCTCCAAGAAAATAAATGAAAACTTTGTGGAAAAAAAAATCATAAACACTCTGGAAACTCGATTTCTGGCCTCCTACCTGGATTGTTCCCAAATAGGGCAGAGAGCGTCTTGGAGACGGGAAAGGTAATTAACATTTCTGAGAGGACTGCATGCTCCAATGAAAAACGCTTTGCTTTGCTGAGGTTCCTGACAGGGCTGCATCTTTTTCTAGTCCTCACCACCCTTATTTGTTACCACAAGGGAACATTTCCTTTTCTCTGGAAGTAGTAGAATTAATGCTTTGGAAAGATTTCTGTATTCCTGACCAGACATTAAAAAGCAGGGCTTGTTAGAGGCTTTCCAGCTCATTAAACAAACTGAATTAACTTATTTAGTCCTCAGGCCTGGGGAAGGCAAAATTCAATTCTGTGAAGGTGGCAGACTGGTCAGTCTTCAGCCTCCCCTTCTGTGTGCTTCCACTTCTTATCCTTCTTTATGAGCAGCCCTTTTGGAGGGATGCCTGACAGCTGCATGGTCTTTTTCCCTCGAGCTTCTCACACAGCCTCTGTTTTTATGGTGATTTTTGCTGTCCCATTTGTGGCCTTAGGCAACTGTTTCCTTTGCTGACTGTTAAAATTGATGCATGGGATGAACTCTGTTTAGAACAAAATTCTCCTACTAGAAAACAATTATTTGAGGTACAATGTGTGCTAAGAGAATATTTCTCAAATGGTGAAGGTAAATACCCAGCTTCCATGTAAATCTGCCTGATGACATGTGTTAGTTAAATATTTCTATTGAGAAGAGACATATGGTATTGTTTGGTATCATGAATTAACTACTCAAAGGAAACAAAAGGAATTACTTTTCATTGTTGTACATCTGCATACATGCACATTTTAAAGATATATTTTAATCAAGAGTTTAAAATAAACGTAGATAATTGTGGCCTAGACAAAAGCTGACCCAGCCAAAAGAATTCTGTAGCTTGTCACAAGATGGTGACATCATTCACAACATACAAATACATTCCTGCCAAAATTTTTCAAAACACAACAGCTGCAAGTGTTCTTTTAGATGAGAAAATTATTGAAATAATATCTTGAGGAAATTTATAGCTAAGGGAGCTTCTATCAAAAATGCTTTGATAAATCTTTAAAATAGAGAATGAAACAAATTGCTCTGTTAAACTATTTGTTAGTTAAAAGGTGTAACAACTAAGATGTTTTTAGCTAAATGATTTTACAAATCTTTTTTTATTTAATTTGAGTACAGATAGAAGTTGGATACTGGTGGAATTTCAAATCATGTTGCAAAATTGAGGAGTAATGTTTCCTTTAGCAGCACAGTAATTAAATTGTCCAAGACATTACTTGATAATAAGGATACTCTGTTGTTTCTCTAGACTTTCACCTGGATGACCATTTCTTTTGGATTTTAAAATGCTAATTTTCCCAGTTGTTTAGATTTATTTCTTGGCTCAGCATATAGATTTAAGTAAGACATGCATAGATAAATGGATTTTGCAGATACTTCATACATGAAATCCAGATTTCATCAAAGCTCTGAACAAATATGTGTATCCAAGTCATATTTGCTTCAGGTCGTGCTTTTTATTCAAAGGACACTTGACATATTTCATGGCTGACAGCATAGTCAAAAATGAAAAAATGCCATACTGTGAAAAGCCTAGCCCATCAATGTTTCCAACAGTGCAAAAGAGAGGCTCATGAGGAAGAAAGTGAGACTGGACAGTTCCTGTTATCCCTGTGTATTGGGCATAATTTGTCTGAGTTTGGTAGCAGGGGGACTGCAGGGACACCGCTATGCATGTGGGTCAGGAACAGTCCTGTGCCAGACACACCTGATCTGAACCAGTCAGGGGAGTTTGTGATGCCTCTGCAAAAAAATAGTTAAGAAAGAGTGGTAGCCACTAGGCAGAAGAAATGCAAGAGGTCCAAGAGACAATGCCAGGGCAGGAGAGGCAAAGGAGAAACAAGAAGCACACCTGGGCAGGAGAAACAGTAGAGAAAGGGAGATGCTGAAGGAAAGGAGAAGAAACAGGAGAGACACCAGGGCAGCAGGGGGTGCCTGAGCAGGGGTAGGAACGAAAAGCTGCCTGAACAGGGCTGCAGAGAAGGCATAGAAGGTACAACCTCCAAAGACACAGTGGCCAGTAGAGAAACCCATGCCAAAGCAGTGGAGTAAGAATCAAGGAACAGCAAAAGAAAATGAACCGTTGTTAGTTGACAATCAGTTGAATTGATTTGAATTCCCCAGCTGTTTTGTTGCCCATGACAGCATGCCCTTCCTTCTTCCTCAGCATCCAGAATTGTTGTTTTGTACCTTAGAGGTACACCTCTGCCTTGTCTCTGTTTCTGGGTTTCAGATCATGAATTCATCCAAACTTTCTCTGAACTTTGATTATGTTGTCCCCTTTAAGTCTTCCCTTTTCTCACAGAGGAGTCCCAGCCTGTTAGCCTGCCCTCATAAGGCAGCTGTTCCATCCACTTGGTATTTTCAGTTGCCCTTCATGGGCCTTTGCTAAGTTGATTACATCCTTTTTAGAGGTGTCCATCCTTTCCGAGGTGACCAGACCTGCATTCAGCACTTGGGATGTAGGTATCGCAAAATTGTATACAGTCATAACATGAATCAGTTTGTCTTGTTTTTCATACCCTTCCTTGAATAACATCTGATGATCTCTTGGCTTTTTTGGCTGCCACTGCCTGTTTGAGTCATTGGCTTCAGAGAACAGCCAGTGATGATTCCAGTGTCCTTTTCTTAAGCTGTAACTTCCAGTCCCAGTTTCAGTGTCATGTTGGCATGGTTTAGATTCTCCCTGCCTCCCCTTGTCCCTCTTCCCCCACAGTGCTTTCTCTTACACTTATCTACATGGAAGTGCTTCTGCCATGTTTTGACCTGCTCAGAGAGTTTGATGACTTCAGTTACTTGCCAGGGCAGGTATTTGACTACTTGAAAGAGCGTGATATCATCCACGGACTGGGAGATTTATTACTTTATCCCTTCCACAGGTCATTGGTCAAGATGAATAAAACTGCCTTCTCCTGCTCACTCACTTGTGCACATTTGTGACCCTTCTCCATCCTGACAATTGTCCCTTAGTCTCTGTACTTTGCTTGGTGCCTCTGAAAAACCATAAAAGAGGACTCCAGGCCTGTGACTGCTTGAATTTTTAAATAATATAACCTCATAAAACAAGATCTATGCAAATTAAAGATATATGTTATTGTACCCACTTCTAGAGCTACAATTTAATGGATTATGCACTTTCTGTTTAATCAGTACAGCTAAGCTTTGTTCTGATATTTGTCATATAGGCAAGCACATAGACATGATTAAAGAAGCAAAACGTATGAAGGTCTCATATTTGAAGTTTAAGTGCATAATGTATGCATTCCTAGAAGTATTTCTGACAAAAATGGAATATGGCTGTCAGAGGACCTCTTTAGAGGGGTTTTCTTCCTCCCATTAGAAATAAATTGTTAAACAGAAATAGTTGTAGCATAGTATGGGGAATATAATTTCCTGTCACACTTGGAACAAACCTCAGTCAAGTAAAAATTATATGATGATATACAGTAATTGATAAAGGGAGAGAACATTTGATGGAAGTACCATTTATATAACATTTTGATACTTTTGTTGAATCACAGTAAATTTATAATTTGTCATATATCATGTGGACAGTATACAAAGTTAAGAGATGAAAAGTTAGCCTGTTAAAGATAAAAGAAGCTTGACCATTGAGTGGAACAACCACCTTGATTGTCAGTGTTTGCAGAAACCGCTGTCATATTCTCCCTGAGTCTGAGGGATGGCAGCCAAACCATAGAGATTGCTCTGAGGACAGTGATGTCTTTCCTTTTGTCATATTGCTATTTTAGGTGAAGTAGTGTTATAGCCAACCAGGACCATACCATGTTTGCTTAGTGAATATATTTTTTACTCCCTCTTATTTGCTAGGATTTCTATGTAAGCAGCTCTCAAAATTATCTGTTATTTGATTTTAAAATTATCAGATTTATCAACTTGCCACTTTGGAATCAAAATTTAAAAAATGTGAAGCTATTATGACAAAACAATAATGAGCAAATTTTAAATCCTTTCTGTTACTGTAAAATAGCTACAAGTTCTATGGATAACACATCTAAACTCTAAATACTTGCTTTTATGTTTACAGCTGTACACTTGTAGTACTGGGTTGCAAGATGGAAAGGATTGCTGCAAGAGAGTTGTACTTTGTCACAGCCAGAAACTAAACAGGTATCAGAATTTTATTTGTGAGTTTTGTCAACAGGTATTCATCTTCAGAAGGATTGTAAGTTATTATAGTGTGTAAACAGTCACTTCCAAACTGTTTGCTATACATGGTAGCTACTTGAATTCTATCATCTGCTGTTTTGACTTTATAATTGGCTTACTGCTGTTTCATCTTTGAAGAGCTGCACATTTGCAGTATAGACATTGAAGCAACAGCTTACAAGGGCAGAAAGCTTTTGCTATCCTTGTAGTATTGCATAACTTATTATAAAATACAGTGGGGTTACTTTTTAAGGCAAATTGGCCCTCCTCTATCTCACGCTTTCAGATATTTCTGAGTTCTCGGGATACTTTTTGCCCAATTACAAATAAATATAACATGACCATGTGTACAGACTTTCTTAAATATTTGACTGAAGTACTCTGTTTGCTAATCTGGTAGCTTTCTCCCTTGTTACGAACTTTCCTAGTTCAAGGGCGTCTTAGATGTTAATGGCATAGCTCCAGTGTAATCAGTAGTATTATAATGATGGATACCAGCTGGGGACTAGATCTCATAAATTAAACTACTTGTACTCAGATATTCAAAGTAACCTACAAAAGAATCCTTAAAGCCAGTGGTTTGGATTTTTTTGATGAATTTTTTTTAAAAAAATATTCTGATGAAGGAGAGTTAAAAATATAAAAAAGTCAGGAAAAGTAACAAAATATGATTAAAATTTTTTTAGCTTGGTGAAAATCATAATGTTTTGGAAAAAATGGCCAAAATAAATACGTGATCTAGGTCTCGTCCCTCTTTTTTTTTTTTTTTTAAATTTTATTTTTTGTCTGATGCCAAGTCTAAAAATTGTGCTGCAACTTCAATGTTATAGCATTTGCTATATGTATGTTGACATAATCACAAAAAGGAAACTGTGGTCATGCATGTGATTTTTTTTTTTTTTTTTTTTTAATTCATATAGAATTTGAATCTTTCTTGTGTAGTGTAATTGAGATTAACTTGTCAGTTATTTGGCCACAATCAATGATAAAATCATGTAAGAATTGAGTGACATACACAAAAAAGTCTTGACTGATGTTCCAGATGATTTCAGTTGCCATTTAAAAAGTACACCTATCCTAATGATTAGTGTAACCTGCAGGAAAAGCCAGGATGAAGAATTGTGGTTTCTTTCCATTTTTTGTTCATCCTTGTGCAGTGACGTGTATAAATATGCTACCAATAAAACACATGTTAAAACACCTTTCAGATCTCAGTGTTTCCCAAAGACTAGATATTTAAATGATCCTCTGTAGTCTAGATAAATTAACAGTAATTGCATACCTCAAACAAAATTGAGTCTTTGATATCATTGAATAGGTGCTAAGAGTAGGTGATTTAGACCCAAGACCAAGCCCTTTACAAGAATTACCTCTCTATGGAAAGACATTAAAGAAAGCAGTAAACAGTGCTTATCATTTTGAAAATGAAAGCTGAAAGGTACATTCAGTACTCTCTGCAAAAGATGTTCTGTTCTCTGGCAATTTCAGTTATAATATTGTGTAGAATAACCAGATGTTTTTTTCTAGATATTGGCATTAAATTAAACAAAACAAAAAAGAAAACAGTTTTGGCTTCCAATTTCTCAATAAATCTAGCAAGGGAACAAAAGCCAAGTATTGTGTTCAATTGTTTGTTTCTACACAAATGCTATTCTCTTCCTTAACATGATTTTGTAACGTACTTGGTTTGAAGGGATTTGAGTTTTTTTAATTAACGTTGATGCTATTGCGCTGAGTGAAATCATAAGCTTCTCCAGATGATCCATGTTGAGAAAGATGGACTGGGTTTTTTTGTGCTAATACTGAAGAGATTTTGAGTAAAAGAGTGCAAGTCTGGAATTTAGGAGAATGCTTGCTTCCTACTTGTCCTAGCCATTGTACTCTTCAATATACAGGGTCTGTACCTTAATCCATGTGTTATGAAAATTACGTGCCTATATATTGTTTAGGAAAGTGTGAAGAGTGCTAGTGTTAGTATACAAAGCATGAAAGTATGATAAATGAAAATGCATTCAAATGACAGGACCATTATTTCAGTTGGAGGAATTAATGAAAGTAAGGCTCTAAAACTGTCAGTTTCTAGATGTCCTGAAGAAGCAACTAAATTTCAACAACCCAAACCAAGAATAAATGCGTTTCACTTAAAAATAAAATCTGTCTTCCCAGTAATTACTTCAAATAACTCTTAATCTTTCCTCAAATGTAAAAATTTCCAGTTGTAAATTTTCTCTGTGGTACTCTTCCTCTTTTTACCTTGTCTGATGCTGTCTCAGGTGTTTTGTGTTTGAGGGTTTTTTGTACACTGCCTTCATACTCCTCGCAGCTGTGTCTCTGGATTTTTTTTGTAGTTTGTTTTCTTAAATGCACAAAGGTCCTAAAAAGTTCTAGTTTAACTTCCATACTAATCTCCTGCAGAGAAAGCAAAAGAAAGAGAGCTGTTTTGAAAAAAGAACCAAAAAATCAGAAAAAAACACCCACAACACCAATAAACACCCAAAAAACACCCCAGCAAAACACCCCAACCCTAAATAACTACAAAACCTAGAAAACTAGGTTTTGAATCTTCAAGAACTACCAGAAAGCAGCATACGAAGGGGGGTTTAAATTGTAATTATAAGGGTTTTCCTCTAGATGGACTGCTACGATTGTTTTAAAACACATCACCTCCGCACGATGGGTTGCATGTTGTCAGTTTTATCTTTGCTGACTTAGCAATTGTGGCTGATGGAATACTTTTCTCTGTTGAGAGAAGATTGGTTTCCGACCTGTATTCCAGGGTTGCACTAACATGGAGTGCATTCTACTCCAAACCGTTGCCTCTTTCCAATGAAATGGACCCTGTTTACAGGCTTAAGTGGGGGCTGGCTCTCCCATCACCTCTCCACATAGCAAATAATCAAGCTTTATTCAGTTTCCCTGATAGGAAATGTGGGTGTCAATACCAGTGGTGCAATCTGAGGAGCTGCACAACTAAGTCTTTAGGAGGTCCTTCTAACCTCTAGAAATAATGTTCAGCAAACATTTTGTTGACTACTTAACCTAGATTGAATTTTCTTTATCCCTTATTTTGCCTGAGCATGTGACATAATGGCTTATGTGAAGAAAGTACTAGGATGAAGTCCAAGTTTGGCCGACACTAAAACAACTCAGTAATTAGTTGTACTTACGTTCCCATATGGCTCTGTGCTTGCTTGCTTACCCTGTTTATGAGCTAAACTGACAGACAGAAATCGTTGAGTCACAGAGGGGACAACAGCATGCAAAATGACACACTCAGATAGTACTTACAAAGATGTGAGCAGACAATGAAAACATCCATTAACTAGGAAATAATAAGTTCAAAGACAACAGAAACAACACAATCTGTTGACACTCCTCCCCTCACCCATACAAAAAAAAAAAAAAAAAAGTGCTATCTTCCATGAAATTTTGGAATTACATGAATTGGGAAACTTCTGGAAACTGTTTTCTAAATCAAAATTCATAAGTCAAATCCATCAGTCAGTAGTGATCGTATCCCGTAAGTTGTAAATATTTTTATGGGTATATTTTTTTTGTAGTCAGTGCTGAGGGAATTATATTGCTCAGTGGTTGAGAAATATTGAAGTTAGGCAATATTTTGCCCATTCATGCTAGATAAATGTTAAATAGCTATAACATACGCAAGCCCTCTTGCCAGTCAGTGAATAACATTTAGTTCTACATAAAAATAACGAAGAATCCTGGCAAAAACAGCATAAGCTTGATGGTTCTTATCTGAAACTAAGCTTCAACTGTGTGTCAAAGCAATGGCTGCAGTAAGATCCAGATATTAACAGGTTGGGGGTTTTTTGCTTTGGTTTTTTTTTGTCAGTTTTCTTGATCAGTGAATTTGGGTCTGGATTTCTTGATATTTTCTGTTTAAGTTCATAAAAACCCTTTCTGCTTCATGCTATGGTACTGAAGTGTACCACATCATGTAGTCTAACTGCGTGCAAAAATACAGCAGCCAGGTTAGAAGGTGAGAGTAAATTCTGACTTCATAAAGTGAAATTCCTGCTAAGTATCAAGCCCTATTCATCTTATTTCAGGCAACTTGCTTAAGATGTTTCAGGCAACATTTGTTTTTAATTTGAAATATACATGGAAAACTGTATCTTGTAATTGAAAATTTTATGTATTTATGAAAACTAAAATAGGTAAGTTTATCTTTCAAATTTAACGCTTCAGTATGATAATGCAGAATATACATTACGCTTGCCTGATTTGGGGGATTTCTTGAATCATAAAGAATATATTGGATGACTTTGGTTACCTCAACAGTATTTTTCACATGTTTGTGTCGAATTGAGATGGACTTAAGGAAATGAAAAAGATTAAATCCCTTATCGTTCAGCCTGTGTATGATATAATTGTGTTACCTCACTGTGTTCCATTATGAGTGCATGTTCTTGTCAATGAAAACGTTTGCCACAAGAAGCCTCTGAAATGCAGTCTAGGGGCTCTAAACTGGAATGAAAAAGCTATTGAAGTTCCTGTTGTGTTTTCTTTATTTCATTCGAAAGACTTAGTCTTAATTATGTTACAGGATTGGATCTAAAGGTGGTAATCAAAGAGCTTGTGCCCATGGCTGAGTTAAAATTGTGTGGATAGTGAAAAGAACCAAGATGAACAAGTGACTACTTAAGTCCAGTAATGGTGTCCAATTTAGTTACATGTTCCATAACAAATGCATAACTGTCCCCAAACTGTGATATAAGAGTAGGACCTGGTATTATGCAAGACTTCCACAGCAGGCAACCTTGCACAATACAGATGGAATTTTCTTTTTAAGTTCCTAAAGTATTGTTTACTTGCTAATGATTATTTTGCATACTGTATCACTGTAATTTTTCTGTATCTGTCTGTAGCAAGAAGAAGATTAATAGTTGATATGAGCAAGCAAATACAGCTTGTTTTGCATGAGTAAGAGTTTCTATTTGCTTATCTGTCAGGTTCAGGTAAGGCCTTCTGCAGCTGGAAATTCTTTCATTCAATCAGTCTGTGGTACTTGACACGTATTTTATGTCTACTTTGAAACTTTGCTGCAGAGAAATCATATGGAAGGCAGTAGGATTAACATTAAGTATGTGCTTGGGTGCTTGGAACCTTTGCAAGTGGAGAAGAGCTGAAAATGATACCAGTATTTCAAGGGCTTGTGGGATAGGGAGGATGGTGGAATTATTGGCAGTTACAGCAAAACAGGAGGGAAGGAGTTGGGAAAAGAAGAGCTGATTTTGACATACCGATTTCCATTTGGCAAGAAGATCTCTGGAGAACATTTTGTAGAAGCAGTCTGAATTACAAGTGTGAACAAAAGGGAAGTGAGTGAAAAGGAAAGAAATCTGGGAATAATTGACACAGAGATTGTAATTCAAATCCTTGAGAATAGCTAAGGTTGCCCAAGGACAACCTAGTTATGCTGTGTGTGTGCTACAGAGCCTATCCCATCTTAAAAATATAAATCTTCTTACTTATTCCAATTTTCAGAAAAATGGTATCTAAGAATAATCTTGAAACATGGATATCTATTGTTCAAACTGAAATTTACAATACTTTTTTTCTAGTAAAATTGTAGGATCTCATAATTTGAAAATATCTTTTCATTGGACTGTATCATGTCTTCAGAATTACAGTGTTCAAAAATCAAGGTTACTTCATTATTTAAAATATCCCTGAACACAAAATGGGCAACATAAAACATTTCTGTTTTTAGTAAGGAAGCATTGAAAGAATTCTCTTGCAATAATGGTTGGGTTTATGCACTGTGTTTTCCTTTGAAATAACATAAAATAAAGCAGCAGTAAATCCCCTATGTGCAAGTTACTTTTTAAATATGAGGAAATTTTTTACCATGATAGTCTGAGAAATGCATCTAATTCACGAGTTTCACAGGCCTGGCAGTTACTGTTCACGCCCAGTGATAAAAGCCATGCAGAATACTGACATAACCGGGTGTACTATAGTTCATCTCCTGCTGACGTGTCTGCCTTTTGGATTCAGAAAACATCAGCTGTTCAGAACACTGCAGTTAATAAAAAATGGAGAAAAATATCAAGAGACTTAGTTTCTTCAGACGTTCAGGCTTGTCATAAGAGTCAGGTTATCTGCTTCTCGTTAGAAATTAGATGGTGTCTTTTTCACAGAAATAAAAAAATGGCATATATAGCTTCCTTTCTTGCATAAATTATTTACTGATACACAGGGTGTCATACTTTTTTTTTTCCCCTTTTGTCTAGTCCTAACTGGTTTTTTTTAATTGTTTTGTTATCCATAATTTGCATACTTTTTTATTTATCCTCTTTTTTTTTTTTTTTTTTTTTTTTTTTTTTTATGAAAGTTACAAAAAATTTTTTTAATATTGT